>CAWVOU010000013.1:0-507790 GCA_963931805.1 Microdon myrmicae
CCCCGCGACCACACCCCACCGACCTGCACGGTCAATAACGAATGGAGACTAGTCCAAAAAAGGAAAAATTCAACCAACAAAAGAGAACACCGAGTACAACGCCATCGACCCGAATCGAACCGTAGCCAGTCGCATTCAACCGCTACGGACGCGCCAGAGACGCCAAAAAAGGGACATAGGCGAGAGAAGAACGGGGAATGGTGCACATTTTGTAAGCGACACAACCACATGGCGACAATGTGTCGACTAAAAGCAAAATGGGAGAAGTCGGAAAACTCCTAGAGGTCGGGTCGGAATTTCCCAACCTGACCGAATTAAAGCCGCCAAATAAAGAAAACTGTCCTCAACCACCAACAAAAGTTCCAATAGTCCACCTCCCATTAGCTCCCATTCTTAAAATGAAGGCACTCCAAAATGGAACAACACTGGATACAAAAAAGGCCACTACTCTCCAAACGCTTTTTGGAAAGGGAAAGTCTAGGGGCTTTTGTAAGGGAATATTCAAACTGCCCCAACCAATCTCCTGTAGCTTTCAGGTAATGGACTCCCTAGCGGGATTGTCAGAAGATGCGTTATTAGGAAACGACTTCCTAGCTAGGAATTGTAAAGTCAACGGACCCGGGAATTATTTGGAATTCTCCCAAACCAATGTAAATCCGGTAAGTTTTTCCGTTGAATTTACAAAAGGTAGGAAGCGGACGCCAAGACATAAGGCAACCAGTCGGGAACCCGAGCCAAGGGGATCCATAGAGGTCCAGACCGCGGTCGAAAATACACCGGATACCCTACCCAAACATGGGAAAGAGGGCGATATTTTGTCAGGCTCCAAACATCCCAACCCCACTTTAATAGCAGACAAACCAAAGAAAGCTAACAAAGAATTAACAGTAGTAGAACACTCACTGCCAAACGCTTCGCAGGTAGACATTTTTCTGAACAAACCCGCAATAATACCGGCTCGTTCAAGAAAAATGCTGAGACTTCCCATAGAAATTCGGGAACAGGTAATGCTAGTACCTAAATCAATGCAATCAGGGATTTTCATATCCAATTGTATTGTAGGGAAAGCGAAGAGTGCCCAAGTAGAAGAACTCAATATCGCAAACTACCTCCAAACCATAGACCGAATCATGGTGGAGTTACATCCAAGGAAGGACTTTTCCACCTTTCCGCTGGAAAATGGGGACAACCGTTCTACGGAATACAATGCGGATAAAAAACTTTCGGAGAGACACAACCTCCAGTATATCCGACATTTATTCTCACAGGCGAACCTACCAAAAGATCCAAGGTTGACACAATTACACGAGGAACTCCACTTAGGTAAAAACCTAAGTCCTCAAGAGTGTCAATCCATAGTGGAGATATGTGAGGAGTTTAACGATATTTTCCACCTTAAAGGTGACCTCCTAACACCTACCAGTGCAATAACGGAGGAGATACCGGTGATACAGGATCAAGCACCGATAAATCAAAGAATGTACCGCCTGCCTGAGTGCAAGGAAGAGGTGATCAACGAGCAAGTACGGGAGATGCTGGAGAATGACATCATTCAACCAAGCAAAAGCCCGTGGAACTCACCACTCTTGGTTGTTCCTAAGAAAGCGGGCCCCGATGGAAAAACCCGATTCAAAAACCCGATGGAGAGTTGTGGTCGATTTCAGAAAACTGAACGATAAAACCATCGGTGATGCGCACCCTCTCCCTCGAATAGAGGACATTTTAGACCAGCTCGGTCACTCACGCTATTTTTCCACGCTCGATTTAGCCAGCGGCTACCACCAAGTCTTAGTAAATCCGAAGGATCAAAATAAGACAGCGTTCAGCACAAATTACGCGCACTATGAGTTCAAACGTATGTCATATGGTCTGAAGGGAGCACCAGCTACGTTTCAGAGACTCATGAACCATGTCCTAACCGGATTGCAAGGAATCGAATGCTTTGTTTATCTGAATCACGTGGTCATATATGGAAAAACCGAGAACACCATAATGACAAACTCCGGAAAGTATTCGAGCAAATTAGATGTCACAACCTCAAGTTGCAACCGGAGAAATACAAGTTCCTCCAGAAGGAAGTAGTATATCTGGGACATGTTTGTTCCGAAAAGTGGGCAACGCCAAATCCAGACACGACAGCTAGTGTCAGGGATTTCCCCATTCCCAAAACGGCAAAGCACGTCCAATCGTTTCTAGGCTTGGCGAATTACTATCGAAAATTTGTTCAAAATTTTTCGAAGATAGTACGCCCCTTAACAAATTTGTTAAGGAAAGACGTCAAATTCACCTGGTCAGACAAATGCCAACAAGCATTTGATAACATAAAAGAGTTATTAGTATCGCCGCCACTATGAATCTATCCAGATTTTACCAACCCTTTAATCTGACCACGGATGCGAGCAACGAAGCACTGGGTGCCGTACTGTCGCAAAGCGAAATCGGTAAGGACCAGCCAGTCGCATATGCCAGTCGAACCTTGAATAAGGCGGAAAAGAACTACTCTACAATAGAAAAAGAGTTACTAGCCATTGTTTGGGCGGCTAAGAATTTCCGTTGTTATTTACAAGGGAGAAAATTTAATATATACACGGACCACAAACCGTTAAAGGGAGTATTCAACGTCAAAGACCCCACGTCACGTTTACTAAGGTTCAATCGCAAACTACTGGAGTACGAGTACCAAATCGAATATAAACCCGGTCAATACAACACTAATGTGGATATCCTGAGTCGTATCCCGCAAATTTGTGATGAGACTCCCACACTACCAAGGTGCAATGTACTAACACGCGCCCAAACTAAAAAGTTAAGGGCAAGCGAAGGAACTCAGGATAGTCCAAGTGACGATAAGTCCTCTCTTAACGAGGATCCCAATCCGGCCTGCACGGAAAAAGGAATGGAGATAACCAATCCTGACGACATTCAGTTCCTACTCCGGGAATACCATGATCCTCCTTTGGGTGGACGCCAAGGAGTAAGTAAAACGTACCACAAAATACGTAGACATTTTCGGTGGAAGAACATGATGCGCGACATTAAACAGTACATCAAAGTATGTAAAACATGTCAAACCATGAAATCTTCACCGAACATACGTATGCCCATGGTCATAACCGACATTGCAAAGAGGCCTTTCGACAAAGTATACTTAGATATAGTACGTCCTCTTGATCGCACTCCAACCGGCAATCAATATATACTTACATTCCAAGACAACTTGTCGAAGTATATAGATTGCTACGCTCTCGCAGATGCGGAGGCAGAAACGCTGGTCACAGTCTTTTTCGACCATATAATTGCTCGGTATGGTGTTTCGAAGCAGCTGGTCACCGATCAGGGAAGCAATTTCCTAAGCAGTTTGTTTAAAAGCGTGTGCAAACTGCTCCGTATTAAAAAAACTACAAACCTCAGCGTACCACCCACAATCGAATGGAGCCTTAGAAAGAGCCAATCGTCCACTCGTAGATTACCTGCGAAGCATTGTGGATGGGAATTCCCAATCATGGGACCAGTACATGAGGACGGCAACGTTCGTATACAACACCAATGTACACGAAGGTCCTAAGCTTACGCCAATGGACTGTCTATTTGGGTTCACCCCGGAGGTACCGACAAGCATAAAGCAACCTCCGGAACCGGTATACAACCATGACAGTTACCATAAGCTATTGAAGTACAAACTTCAACATACGTACGAAATAGCAAGGCGTAACCTGTTAACTTCCAAGAAGAAGTCGAAAGAGTACTACGACCGTAAGATACGCCCATTCACGTTCCACGTGGGCGACAAAATTTTAATACACAATGCTCAAATTATTATTTTTTTTTTATTTATTGGCCTGTAAGAACCCGGAAGTTCATTACCTCATCGACTCGGCGTCGCCATCGATCCCTGTCCTGGGCACACTCCCCCCATGCTTGACCATTCGATCCGATCTTCTCAAGGTCAAACCTAACATTGTCCTCCCATCTCCGTCGCGGCCGTCCTGTCGGTCTCTTTCCCGTTGGTTTACCGTCAGAATTCTATGCACGGTCCTATCGTTCCCCATTCGGGCCACGTGTCCGGCCCATCTTAATCTTCGCGACTTGATTACTCTCACCATTGTAGGTTTGCGATATAGCCCTTTAATTCGTGGTTATGGAGTCTCCTCCATTGTCCTGCCTCCTCGTCATATTTACCTCCAAAGGTGCCCCTCAAAACTTTATTCTCGAATACGCGGAATTTGTTTTCTTCCCGTTTTGTGAGAGCCCATGTTTCGCAAACATATAGAGCAATGCTCAAAAGCAAGGAAAACTAGCTCCCATATGGAGGGGTCCCTACAAGGTAGTGCAAATAAATAATCCGGTAAATAGCGTCGTTAAGGTAGGGAGAAGAAATGTGGCGGTGCACAATAATAGGCTAAAACCCTTTTATGAATAGAGGAAGCCACAAGCAGAAAAAACCACGACAAACAAGGGAAGAAAATACACCACAGACGGTGTAGAGATCAACGCTACAGTTGATAAGTTAGTAGACAAGCGTCATTCCTCTTCTAAAAATGAAGCTCTAACTATTTAAAGGGGGCAAGGTACTGTTACGGACCGACACTGAGGCCAGGTGCCCCCAGAATCCACTAATCCCCCTTCGATTCCCCTCCTTACCTTTAACGGAGAATAACGCGCCAAGTAGCTAATTTGCATAAACTACTTTATGCAAATTCTACTTGGCGGCGAAATTAATAAAAAACGACGTTGGCGTCAAATAAAATAAAAATATACGTCAACGGAAAAAATAAATGAATGACAATTGACCGTCAATCTCCGAATGATCAACATTATTGCACTAATTCGCCGTAAATAGCAGTCAATTGGAATTAATCCTAAAGGAAATACTAAAAGATTTGATCACTGAAAAGCATTCGAGGTGGAACAATTTGAAACAAGAAACCTTGGAGCGAACGAACGAGTTGAGTGAAGCATTTTCCGGAAGCGCGCCGCTATCGAAAATTGAAAAGAACCTTGATATTAAATGTTGGTTTGCCGAGATCAGTAACAAAATCAATGAGTTAAGCGCTGATAACCCTAATACAACAGGGGATAACGAACAAGACTCAAATATATTAAAGCGAAAGCTGATCAGGGGAGCAACAATCCAACGCCCCCTGCAACGAGACACTGACAACTTCTCCAACGACCGCTCAACGGTCCAACTCACGGTACAAACCCAAGTAAGTCCTTCCTTACTATATGTTTAAAATTAAAATCAAATAAACTATATTAATTATATATAAAAACATAATTATATTTACATTTAAATATATTTGTTATACAAACAACATAACACACGCATGACTTGCAGCTTTTGCAATAGGAAAGGGCATGTATACGACGAATTCCTTCGACGCCGAAACACTCGAAAGTGTACAAAGTGTGATCGATATGGGCACGATGTCCAGGATTGTAGGACACTTAGTACACAAAGGAAGGCGGATAATCCTGAACCTACACAAATAAGTTCGCAGAACCAAAGGAAGTCACCTGTGAATACCTCAAATCAAGGGCAGGAACGACCATCCACATCGAAACAAACAACGGCATCGAATCGTAGAGGGTACAGCATTCGAAGTTGTGAGTTTTGTGGCCGAAAGGGTCACACGAGGGCGAGTGTCGTATCAAGGCAAAGTGGATAAAACCACAAAAGCCTACAGACACACCCAATGGGGTTAAGTCTGTACTTAGCGACCACACCCCAGAGACCTGTACGGTCAATACAGAATGGCAAACAGTCCAAAGAAGAACAAATTCAAAGGACAACAAACAGCCACGCAACAAAGACAGTGAACAGACTCGAGCCAAGAGTAGTACTAGTATGAGCAGTACTGAACACTCGGAGCCTCGAAAAATAAAACAAAAATTGACGTTAAACTATCAACGGAAAAACATATCAACGGAAAAACATTACATTATATCAAAGAGCAAGTTCCGATATCAATAAACAAACTCTCATTACGCACTTGAACAAACCACCATATTGGTGCATATCCAGGTAACGATCTTGGAGAGTTCCAATTCCAGTATTTTACGACAAACGTACAGGCAAGGCAATTGTGAATGTTGACGTAATTAATTACATCAGCAATAAGGTGGCACAGACAAAGGAACGAAAGCCGATCAGGGGAGCAGTCAGTCAACGCCCCATGCACCCCATCGCAGTTCCAATAGGCCAGCAGAATCAATAGCAACAGCGCCCGCCCCACGGACGCTCAAGATAAAATCCCAAGTAAGGCATTTTACACTTCTCTTAAATGAATTAAATATATAAAATATATTACAATTTAAATTGTTAAAATAACCCATAACAAGACCTCGTATCTACGCACTCGCCCAACAACTAATCCCCACGAAATCATTGATTGAGATTTGAACAAATAAAGCGGACAGAGATATTACTCAAGGGAACTAATAAAACGAGATTCAGAAACCGGACGTTGGAGTCCGACGAATAAAGATTGATTCAGATTTTCGAACTAAGGAAGAAAACGAAATCCTGGAACAACGGACCGGATCGGAGGATCAAAAATCTGCACTCCCTGCAACCTGTGACCAAAACAAGGACCGAGAAACGGTCCAATCCCAAGTAAGTCCCGTCCTCTTATTTATACCACATTTAAATTGTTTCATATATTGTCATAATATAATTATAACAAGACCAGTAGACACCCAACTCATGTATCGAGGTAATATATTAATGTGATGCAAAGTATGATAGTAGATCTTCGGTCTTAGGTGGAAAACAGAAAACCGAAAAATCAATTGTAGAATATCATGAAAGTAATTAAATCCAGGGTGTTCCGGTGGGCAGAATTACTCATATATCTCATACAGAAAGGTAATCAGTTAAAGTTTGCCAAATAATAGTTTATATTGTCTTAGGTGAGAAACACAAATTAGAAAGTTGGAAGAAGTTGAAAGGCTGCGAAAGAAATTTTGGAAACACTACGTTAACGAAATGTCACTTGAAAATATGTTTAACAATACTCTCAAGTATTCACGTCTTAAATTTTAACTGTAATCGAATGGATATTTGAAAATATCGTTAGGAAATATTTGAGATGCTTACATTAATGAAATTTGTTAACTACTAGAACAACATACACTTAGGTCTACTATATAAGTAAGGCATTCATGCAACACAATATACTTAAGCCTCTTAGTGGTCATTTTAAGAGATCAAATTACCGCCTGATGCTCCATGGAATTTTGAGTCATAGTTCTGATGGAAACAGATTTAAATATTCAATGAAGTTTGTAACAAGAACGATGACGATGACGTCCATAGAGTGTTGCATAGGAATAATAGTTGTATATCTATTTTTTCTTCTTCTGTTTCTTTGTTCTTTTTTGTTTTGTTTCGGGCATTAGTCAGGTTTCGTTTCATTTTAAATAAAATTGGCAGGATCATAGAGAAAGTCAGAGTCGTCATCAAACTTGCCACAAACTGAATAACCGGGCCCAGTACCATAGACCGATTCTTTCTTGATGAAATCTCCATCGGTAGTTGACGACTGGAGAGGCAACGTACCTTGGGTCATCTGAAACTCGTCTGAATTGGGATAGAGCTCATCTGGAATGGTATCTGGTATTGAATACGGCTCAAAGAAATTCGAATATTGTAATGAGTTCGTTATGTCGTGGGTATCGCCAAAATCGTCGTCATCGAAGCTGGAGTGAAACTTAGTAATTGCCTGTACATTATTTGGTGGTGTGGTGCAATCGTCAAAGATCAGTTCCTTCTTGATAAACATATCCACGGAATTGTCAGCCGAGGAATAGAGAATCGGCTCGCTCTTAATTTCTATAGCCTCTACAGCCAAGGACGGTGAGTTGATATTAGCCGATCGCAAAGATGTGATCGATGTAGTTGGGAGTGATGTTTGTAATACAGTTAATGATGGCGATGGTTGAGTTTGTTGTGGTTATGTGCTTCGAATAATTGATGCCCGTTGACGTTGGTTGTCGGGAGAGTTTAGTGTGCAAGCAGCCAGTGATCGGTCTACTTTTTGTATATCGTTATTTATCACAATCATGTTGGCATCATGAGAGAAATTATCGGTGGTTACGTTAGTTTTCTTGTTGTTGACAACACTGGTTCGAATATTGCGGGCAATAATGTTGTTTGACCCGACACTTATTTTTAGGGCGGTGGTACCATTGGATCGCCTCGAATAGACCTTCGTATTTTTTTGTTTCGGTTGAATGAATATTTTGTGCTGCCGAAGGAGTTCTTGGTGTTCCAGGTTACGGTATTGATTTTTTTGATCAGGTGTTACAATTTGAATTTTCGATATAACCGGCGTCTCGTATTTAATGGTGGTGGTCACCTGACTAGTTTGATCCTTTTTGTGGGTTTGCATGTCATTTTTAAAGCTGGATTGCGTATGGAGTTTTTTCTTGCAGACCATGCATTCAAACGGAAACTCACCGGTATGAATGCGTGAGTGGATTTTAAGATTGTACCTTTGTGCGAAGCCTTTTCCGCATACTTCGCATCTGAGAAAGAGAATCTATAGTATTCGCGAAAGAAGTAGAAACGAAAGAAAAGCAAATAAAAAGCAAAAGGTTATGGTGGTGCAACTTACTTATGTAGCTTAAGCCCAGAATGGAGTTTGGAATGTCCCCGTAAAGAAGCTAGGGCACTGAAGAGTTTTCCACAAAGAGTACAAGTCAGATCAATGTCTGCGTTGTGAATTTTTTTATGAACGTTGAAATATTCAAAACTCATAAACACCTTGCCGCGCTCCTCGCACTGGTACCCGTGGCGCTCCGACTGTTGCCGAGTATGCACCCACATGTGCTTAATGAAATTCGGTCGGAAGCGCACGACCCGTCCACATATTTGACATTCGTAGGGGCTACAACGCAGACAATGTTTTTCGTAGTTTTTTAAGCTCTTAAGCACCATATTGCAAATGGCACACTTCATATTATTCGCATGACCGGTTTTGTGAATCTCAAAGCGCTCCTTGTTAATGAACTTTTCTGCACAAATTGTGCGCTCATACCTGAATTCTGGGACGCAGTTCTCCTTTTGATTCAGGGTTTCCATGTTGAATTTGGGCAATTGCGAAACACTTTCCCCCCTGTTGTTTTTCTTGGCGTTAGGTGTTTTAGTAATCAATACAGTTTCAGCGTATTGTTTCCTTGTGGCGGTTGTGTTTCTTTGGCTTCTCCTGGGATTGGCAATAGTGACCCCTCTTTGCGTAGTGGCGTAAGTGTTGACAGGGGTTGATGGAACTACTAGATTGCAGAAATTAACTTCTTCTGGCACAACAGCAGCACCAAAAGGGGCCTCTGGACTATCGACGTCTGTGTTTGTTGAATCGAACATCTGGACATCCTCGTCTTGTTCAGTGTCTTCCCCGAGTAAGGGTTCGAGCTTTATGTCTGACGAATCCATCAGCTAGTAGTGGTGGATGTCGTCGACGTCACCATTGTATTGCGATGACACTAGTGCAGTCAAATACTCACTTAAGTGTGGTGGGGTTTTTTCAGGATTCGAGTCCTGGAGAATAAATTCGATTTGCTGCGACAGTGAATTATCACTCGTCATGATGCTGTCCACATCGTTCTTCAATTCAATAAAAATTGGTAATGATCCAACTCCAGTAAGTGACCCATCTGCGGCCATTGTTGCTGGACTTGTATATTCGATGGTGCTTCAGTTGGATCTTGACCAGGGTTTTGATATTTCTGGGTGTTGCTTTTGGTGGGAAAAAGAAAATCACAGTTTATTTTGTTTTTTAGTTTGTTTCCTTCTCTTGTTTCTGTTACCTTTTTGTTTCCTTTCTTGTTTTTCAACTAGGCTTTCGGTCGTCACTTGCTTCTTACATTGTATTTATAATTTTCTGAATAAATGAGGTACCAAGTTGTGTGTGCTTACATGTGTTTGTGCTCCTTATTCACATGCGTGGACAAAAAGAAAAATGCTTCTGGATTCGTAGATCTACGAAATTGTTCACTTTTTTGATTAACTAAACGAAAAGCATGAATTAAAAGTGATTCGGAACCGTTCAAATATCTTAATTTAAGCATTCTCATTGCATCGTGCAAACGTACACAAAACACAACCTATCTAAACACTCCGCACTATATTCCAACTAAATTATTTCACTTATTCTCTTCCTATTACTCTCCTTCGTTGGCCAATGAAAATGAATACCATCGATAACATGGCGCACGATTCACTGATTTTCCAGTTGAAAAAAAAAAAAAAAAAATTCTGGCGAGAAGGCCAACTTTAGCGAGACAAGGACATATGTGTCCTTCATCTTGTCTCTGACTTCTGGTCATCTTGCGATAACCAGAATCACCCACATCCGTGAGGATGTTCGGCTCGGTCTCGCGATCTCTGAAAAGAAAAGAGAAAAGGTGGTTAGGCGGGGGGGGGGGGGGGGGGGGTATCCAAGGATGGTGTGGACAGTGTTAGTCCGGGTGTTCTCTAACTACTTTTATAGAGGGATGGTGGGAAAGAAATCGTACAAGACCGGTAGGTCTTGGGTGCGGTAGTGAACGCAGATCACGTCTTTGGCGTCTGAAAGTCCGCGCTTTGATCGGTGTGTATGTTTGTGTTTGTGCCGTCTTGTACTGTGCGTTCGTGTGTGTGGTTTGTTAATAGTAGACCCTATGGGATGGGTCCAGGAATCCTCTATTATAGAGGGGAATGTTGTTGGGAAGGGTGCTTTCTTCGGTTTTGTACTGAAGAGGTCGAGAGAGAGAAGGGTCAAGAACGCAGGAGTCCCGTACAAGTAGGTTCTCGCTGTTCTGAATGTTTTCGAGGTACTTATATGCGAATCGAAGCAAGTACTCGTCGATAGGGGTAATGGAGGCGCCTTCGTGTAGGTGAGAGTTGGGGTAATGACGACCGTCAGGCCTTCTAGAATGATTGGTGCATCTTCTGAGGAGTTTCCTTTCGAAAGCCCGAAGTCTTTCCATTTGGGCCGAAGATATGCAGGACCATAGGGGAAAGGCGTACGATATTCCAGATCGGATTAGCTGCTTATAGCAGAGAAGCTTAACTTTGGTGTCAACCTTGTTGGTCCATTTGAAGATGTTGTGCAGTTGCTTAGACCGACCGAGGCTCCTTTGGAGAATGTGGGTCACATGTTTGATGAAATTCATTTTTGGGGTATAAATGACCCCAAGATATTTCATCCTGTCCTGTGGTCTAATCGTAGTATCTCCCATTTTTATTCGAATATTCTGGGAATATCGAGAAGTAGGTTAGGAGTGTTTACTACTCAGAATTATAGCTACTGCTTTAGATGGGTTAAGTGGAATTTTCCACCGACTGTTATACTGATACAGTTCGTCCAGATGACGGTTGAGTCGGTTTGTTTGGGGTTTTGGGCTTTTAGATGACGTGTACACTAGGACGTCATCCGCATAGCAAATCTGGTTTACTCTACCATCCACAGGGCGAGGAATATCGGAGGTGTGGATATTAAATAAGATGGGGCCTAGAATGGAGCCCTGTGGTACGCCTGCGACGGCGTTGAAAGTTCGGGAAAGCTTTCCATTCACTCGAACTTGGAAGGTTCTGTTTAAAACGAACTGGTAGATTATATTACGCAGCGTTTTACTGAGGCCAGTATTCAGTAATTTAAAAACGAGACCTTCGACCCAGGTTGTGTCAAAAGCCTTTTCAATGTCCAAGCTCACCGCAATGGAACAACTTTGTGCCGTTTGAGCAAGAGACGGAGTTGTTCCAGTGGGGATGCCTGGAGTTGAAATCGCCGCCTATGATGAAGGGTGTATGCCCCGAGGACGTTATTAATTGGCCGATATCTTCGGGATTAATGGGGCCATTAGTGGTTTTATGTGAGTGGTAGACGGAGTATATGCTCACTCTACCATTATTAGCTAGATGCACTTCAACCCCGGAGACCTCTATGGACTCGAAATGTGGGAGGTCAATAGCTTCATGGCGAAGTTAGCTATTAACTAGAATACAGGTGCCACCTCCGTTGATGGTGGGGCCGCCAGTGGGGGTTCGATCTCTTCGAATCATTGAAAAGTTTGGGAAAGTGGGACGGTGACATGGATGCAACCTAGTTTCGGTTACAAGAACCACATCCGCCCGGTTATCCTTTATGAAGTCAGAGACTATCGCACGCTTTGATAGCGACACAAGGGAGTTGCCATTTATAAGGATAACTTTAATTTTGGGATCCATTTTGAAGCGTATGTCTAACATAAGCCGTGAAAAGGAGTGCATCCCTCTCAGCCTCAGTTGTTAGTTTTTCATATCGGGGTCGAATATCCTTAATCACGCGAGAGAGACTAAGTAGTTTCTCCAGCATTGAGGGTTGCCCCTTTAGAGGCTTTTGTGCCGCCGCTTGGATTTGTGGCATTGTGGTGGCCTGTATAGCGGATCGCTTAGGAACTTGAATATTTTGGGGGGGGGGGGGGGGGGGGGTTCATATTCTTTGTTTGGTTCCCTTTAACCTTATCAGCGAATGTAAATCCATTTTGGATGAAATTTTGTGTGGCCTGTTTTCCGAAGTTTGACTTGGCTACTTGTTTAGCTCGAGTCTCCTTGGTTCTGTGGACTATCTCTTTATATTTGGCACAGTTCCTGTAGCTGGCCGGATGTCCTTTATTACCTCAGTTGCAGCAAATTGGCAACGTAATTTCATCCTGCACATTTGTTGTGGGATCGTATTTTGCTGAAGGGAGTTCGCACTTTCCAATGTCGTGGGATTTTCCACAACGGACGCAACGGCGGGCCATGTTGCAGTTCCGGGATACATGCCCGAAACGTTGGCAACGTCGGCATTGAGGTATTTCATGGTTATGAAATACTTCGAACAGAACTTGTTGATGGAGAGTTGGAAGCGACTTTGTCCATATTATGGAGTCTATGTCGGTTCCTGGGGCAAGGTGA
Organism: Microdon myrmicae; assembly: GCA_963931805.1. Taxonomy (NCBI): domain Eukaryota; kingdom Metazoa; phylum Arthropoda; class Insecta; order Diptera; family Syrphidae; genus Microdon; species Microdon myrmicae. Next base: position 12,923 of record CAWVOU010000013.1, read on the forward strand.
AGCTGCCATATGTTACCTTTGCTGTATTTTTGCGGTCTGATGTTCACAAACCGTTATGGGGGAGAGCATTTTTTAACGTCAGTGAATTTGATTTGATTTCATATCACCGACGAACTCCTTTAGGTTGAGGTCTCGTGCAAAGACTCCAGGTTGCTGCTTCTTTTTTAAAGCAGGTACGTCTGCCCCGACCGATGTTTGGTTGGCCTCTTGAGTTGGAGTGGTCTTTGGTTTCGCGGTTGTGGAGGATGGTACCTTCGATGTGCACGATTTTTCCAGCGGAACGACTTTTTGTGCAGTGGGGTGTACCGAGAGGTTTGCCACGATTTCATTAGCCGAAGCTGGGGCCATTTTTGGCGTACAGCCGGTGGCAACACGTTTACTGGAGGGAGCTCCCTCGCAGTTCAGCTTGGGTCGAGGTGTTTCCGCTTTTCCGCGCGGAGAGAGGTGGGCGTGGAGCGGCAAGTATTAAGAGTAGGGACATGGAGACCATTCTCGTCGGCAGAGACATCAAAGTCACTGTCGATGCTTATCATTTCAGGTTCGACCTGTGAAGGACGGGTTTCCAGGTTTTTGTTTTTGGGGGTCGGGGGTGAAGTAGCTTTCAATGCTGCGTTCTCCCTCTCGAGAGCAGCGATCCTGGCTACCGCGGTCGCGAGTTCTCTTCTCAATCTCTCAAGAAGAGTCGTCAAATCCTGATTGGGTTGATGCCCCAAGCTCTGAGGAGAAGAGAGGTCCATTTTACGAGGGATAAATGAAAGAAAAGTGATGTACACCGAAGATCACGAAGCGCGAGAAACAGCCCGATAGGACTAGCTGAATAAAACAAGTAGGAATGCAGAAAAACAACGGAAAGAAGATAGGAAAAAGAAAACAGCCCGACGGAACCTAAATTCAACACAAGTCCGAAATATAAAAAGTTGCTATATAAATTATAAAAGTTATGTTAGAGGAAGAAAGATATTTGGACAATATAAATAAGAAAAATGAGATTTCAGTGAGAAGAAAAGCAAAGGAAATTTAAATGAAAAGAAAAGAGTATGAAATGTAATGAAATTGAAATTAAGATGAAATTTAAATGTAAATCAAGGAAAAGTAGAATATAATTTAAATTATAACAAATACTCCCTGCCTCTTTTTTTTTTTACCAAGCACAAACACTACTGAATATCGTTATTCACTGACTGTGACTGATGATTTTTGATTTTTTCCAGTTGGCCACTGTGGGGCCCAATTATAGCACCATTCCCTTATACGACTGTCTCAAGCTTTTCAAGTATAGATGGCGGTAGACGAGGTTGATAGAAACTCAACAGTCACAATAATAGGAATTTATTTTGGAATCGTGCCGCCGTTGTTTATGGATTGCTTCGGAAAATGTTGATTGCAATTCAATTCTTGACTATTAGAACGAATTAAATAATGATATCTATTTCAATTGGATTTATACAGATTCCACGAGATATTTAGCAATAGTTTAACAACTATAATAATAAATTATTATAACAAATGGTTAATCGTCATTGCAGACAATAATATATAATATAATAACATATATATATATATATATATATATACATATATATATATATATATATATACATATATATATATATATATATATATATATATATATATTTATATATATTTATATTTATATATATATACATATATATATATATATATATATTGTTATGCCTCAGTACGGCTTTAAATTTAGCACCACGGCGTCGTCGGGCCAGATGGGGTCTGTGGGGAGAACCTCCGGTATTTCCTTTAGACTTAGCTAGACTGGAGCGAAGGGAAAAAACTATGCACGGCTGTGGGCTTTCTTTTTCCTACGTACAGTTTATTATACAGCTACTTACAATTGTTGTTCTTATCATACTAATCTGTTAAATGTTACAATCTATCTTACAATATAACTTACTCTTTATTCTACACAATGTTATTATTAATTTCTCTTTTTTTTATACAATTACAATTAAATGTTACAATATAACTTACTCTTTATTCTATACAATATTATTATTAATTTCTTTTTTTATACAATTACAATTAAATGTTATTCCACACAATATTATTGTAAATTTCCTTTTATACAAATATAATTTAATATTATAATATATATTAGAATATAACTTACTCTTTATTCTACACAATATTATTATTAATTTTTTTTTTTTTTTATACAATTACAGTTAAATGTTACAATATAGCCTACACTTTATTCTACACAACATTATTATTAATTTCTTTCTATACTATTCCACACAATATTATTGTGAATTTCCTTTTATACAAATACAATTTAATATTATAATATATTGTAGCGAGCTTACGGTTCGCTGGATTAATTATTTAAAATAAATAAGAGCCGTTAAATCGATTTTGAATCAATATAACACTTTATAGCGTTTGCGACGATAGTGAAGAGCGAGTGATTCGAACCGTCGCTATTACGGTTAGAATCACTAAAAGAACCAAAGCTCTTACTCATCAGGCCACTGCCAGTTATGTGAATTTGATTTTTAAACTCAAATACATTCGACTAATGTGGTAATGGTATATTATTGCTATGGCATACGGCTTTAATGGGTGTGCTTTTGGTGGTGTTGTTCTTTAGTAGTCGTGTGTGTATCTGCTAGAAACGCCACAACTTTATTAGTCCGTTAATTATAACCGTTACTTAGACCGTACACTTAACGATTTCTTTACTAATCGCTTCCGTACTTATCACTCGAGACTTATCGCTTGCTTCACTGTCTTACTTATTATTTCTTACTACCGCACTTATCGCTTGTTTCACTTTCTACTTCTTACTCTCTACTTTTTCTGTGTGCGTCGTATTTATACCGCTTCCTTATTCTGATTCGGCGTTTCTTTTCCGTCCGTTCCATAGTCTTGAATGTTCTACTGTTTACGGTCTCCAGTTTTCCATTACTTTATAGAATAGTCTAGTACTCTGTTTCGGACTCTCTAGAATATTCTAGTACTGATTGTCATATGCGTCACAATATTGTGACGCATATGACAATCAGTACTGGAATCCTCGAGAAAGTCCGAAACAAAGTACTAGATTATTTTAGGAAGTACTGGAAAACTGGAATAGAACATTCAATACTATGGAACGGACGGAAACCATACACCAAATAAGAATGAGGGAAAAGGGTATAAATACGTCGCACGTAGATCGGGAGTTGGGTAATAAGTAAGAAAGTGAAGCAAGCAGTAAAAGACGCGATAAGTACGGAAGCGATAAGTAAATAAATCATTAAGTGTACGGTATAAGTAACGGTTGTATTACGGACTAATAAGGTGTTATATTAATTCAAAATCGGCTGCAGTCGAATAAGAAAAAACGACAACAAAAACTGTCTAACGATATTTGAATTCAAATAGGTCGGCTGTACAAATAGGTGGTCGCTCGTATAGCGGCCGAAAAAGGTTTCTGTGTTTAAACTAGCGATTCGTTGATGCAGAATTAAGTTTCTGAGTATTACGAGGGTTGCCTTTTATATATCGGGATTAGAGAACAAAAACACACACTGATCATCGAAAATCACTTTATTGTTTTTCAAAATATTCCCCATAAAGATCTATATACTTTTGCATGCGTTTGAACCAATTGTCGAAGCACTTTTGCCGCTCTGATTGAGCTATCTCCAACACATGCATTCTGAATGCAGCAACCGCTTCTTCAGGTGTCGAATAACGTTGACCTCTCAGTTTGTTTTTTACGTACGGGAATAAAAAGAAGTCATTCGGTGCCAAGTCAGGACTATACGGCGGATGACCCATCAAATCGATGTTTTGGGTGCTCAAAAATGCAGTTGTCGCAGCCGATGTGTGAGAGCTCGCATTGTCGTGGTGAAGAGTGATCCGTCTTCGGCGGTTGGTTTTCCTGATTTCTTGGAAGACAACTGGCAAACAAATGGTTGTGTACCACTCAGAATTGACTGTTCTGCGTTGTTCTAGTGGTACGGTTGCGACATGTCCAGTTTTTCCGAAAAAACAGGCGACAATTTGCTTGGAAGTGCTTCGTGCGTGAACAACTTTTGTTGGATATGGCTTATCTCGAAACACCCAGACAGTCGACTGCTGTTTACTTTCGGGCTCATACGCGTAAATCCACGATTCATCACCTGTCACGATGTCATAGACGTGTTTCGAAGCACCGCGGCCGTATTTTTTGAACATTTCTTTCGACCAATTGACACGAGCCTTTTTTTGGGCGATTGACAAATTGTGTGGGATCCAACGCGAACAAATTTTTTTGACAGTCAAATGTTTATGCAATATTGAATGTATACTGCTCCCACTAACGCCTAAGGTTGTCTCAATCTCACGATAGGTCACATGACGATCTTCTAATATGAGTTCGCGCACAGCATCAATGGTTTTCGGAACAACAACTGATTTTGGACGGCCTTCACGAAATTCGTCTTGGAGTGAGCTACGACCACGATTGAATTCACCATATCATCGATAAACACTGGTCCTTGATGGATCTTCATCGCCAAAAATTGAGTTAAGTTCATCCATTTACTGTTGCTGAGTTAATCCACGCCGAAAGTTGTAAAAAATAATCGCACGAAAATGTTGACGATTTAATTCCATTTTTGGGCCGAGATGAATCTTTTAAGTTACTGTAAACAACACAAATAGCGCTGGTATGTCAAAACGTTCTGAGTGCGTATAACCTCAAAAGTGTCCAACTTTACGACAGAGCTGTCAATTGCCGGGTTGCCAAATCCCGAAACATAAGAGGCAACTCTCGTATGTCAACAGAATCGTTATTTCGGGGGTCAAACGCTAAGATACGTGTTTGTTTGCCTTAGCTCATGGTACGAAGGTTGTTCAGGAGAACGATACCGTGGGACCTGATCCGGTGATCAGAGTGATTCCACAATGACGGTTATGTATTTATCCACGTCAATTGTGCATTGCATCCATAGCGAGTCAAGGGTCGAATTCCAGTGTGTATATTTACACTGGCAGAGAATTCGGCTTTTGGCAGTTAGGCGCGAGTTGCGCTATGCTTTGTATTAATGAACAAACTGCTAGATTGTTTAGGAAAAACCAACTATGATCTGGTCCAATTCGATTCTAGTTTATCGCTTATGCAACTGATCAGGGATAAGCGGCTGCAGCTGTATAAGCAAGCGATTTGCCACGGCGTGCCTTTCGGACCAACGGATTGTTGGAACAAGAGCACTCGGGAGGATTGGCCTGTGTTTGATGTGCATGTGGTCGCCCATAGTAACTGATCGGTTCATGACAGATGAACCGAGATGATTTAATTGATGCTATTTATTTGATGCCCTGGCAAGATGGTAATCTTGCCGTTGACTTATGTTTCAGATATTTGCAGGTTGGGGGCGTGGAATTAGATTAGGACGATGTGTGGTTCTTCGGGAATGCTTAAAGAACCCCCAAAGGGGCACCTTCGTATAGGTGAGAGTTGGGGGTGATGGCGACCGTCAGGCCTCCTAGAGTGGTTGGTGCATCTTCTGAGGAATTTCCTTCCGAAATGTCGAAGCCTTTCCATTTGGGCTGAAGATATGCAGGACGATATGGGAAATGCATACGATATTCCAGATCGGATTAGCTGCTTACAGCAGAAAAGTGTAACTTTGTTGCTCCACTTCAAAATGTTATGCAGTTGCTTAGACCGACCGAGGCCTCTTTGAAGAATGTGGGTCACATGTTTGATGAAATTCATTTTTCGGGTATAGATTACCCCAAGATATTTCATCCTGTCCTGTTGTCTAATCGTATTTGTATTTGGATATTCTGTGAATATCGAGAAATAGGTTGGGAGTGTTTACCGCTCGAAATTATAGCTACTGCTTGAATGGATTAAGACGAATTTTTCATCGACTGTAATACTGATACACTTCCTCGAGATAACGGTTGAGTCGGTTTGTTGTAAGTTTTGGGTTTTTAGGTGACGTGTACACTAGGACGTCATCCGCATATGATATCTGGTTTATTCTTCCGTCTACAGGGCGAGGAATATCTGACGTGTTGATATTACATAGGATGGGGGCTAGAATGGAACCTTGTGCTACGTCTGCAGTGGCGTTGAAAATTCGGGGTAGCTTTCCATTCACTCGAACTTGAAAAGTTCTGTTTCGAACGAAGTGGTAGATGATACTGCGGAGCGTCATACTAAGATCAGTGTTCAATAATTTAAAGACGAGACCTTCGATCCACGTCGTGTCAAAAGCCTTTTCAATGTTCAGGCTTACCGCAATGGTGGGTTCCGTATTAAAGAGGCGCACGCAGACGTGGTTTTGAAATAAATTGAGAGCCAAAGTGGTGCTATGCCAGGTTCTAAATCCAAATTGGAAATCAGGTATTAGATTCCTGGCACTGATAAAGTAATTTAACTTCTCGTATATGAATTTTTTATACATTTTGCTGATGCAAGTAAGGAGTGAAATGGGGTGAAAACGGGGTGTAATACGTTAGTTTACCAACTTTTGTTATTGGACAAAGAATAGCATGCTTCCAATCTTGAGGAAAGTACCCTGTGGGGGTTCTCTACCCCTACGCAAGAACCAGCAACAATTCCAACCTCAACTCCCTTTGCATATCTGCAAACATTTCCTTTTTCAAGGACATTTAATGCACCTACCGCATTACCTTGAAATTCCTGAGAACAATTCTTTCATCATTCACGCATTCAATGCATTATTCCAAGTCCCTGAAAGAATTCTTTAAAGACACATGTATCATGCAATCAAAAAACTATTCGGCACCCTTGTTTGCCAGGCAAATCCCAGCATCACACGTGCATAACAAGTTTCCTATATGCACATTGGTTGGCGACCCTTTTGTCCAACGACAAAGCAATGCCAAGCAGGTCGTTTACTCAGCTGCATTATACCCGACCCATGATCTGTTTGTCCAACTGACAAACAATCACCAACTTCGCGTTTAGCCGCCAAATTCGAATTCTACAGCATTATAATATAATTCTATAATATAATAATTCTAATGCAAATAAAGAATCCGATTCCGTCCGCCGGCAGAGATACGATATACAATTCCCATTGTGTAAAGTATCGAAATCTATTAGCACCCAATGCTCCTCTAATGAGGCACAGAGTATTTACTCAGCTGAACCCCCATTACCAAGCATGCCCTTGGTACATTTCCTCTTTGTTCTTTGTCTCCGGTGCAATCTCGTTTAACCTTTGTTTCAATGCATCGGTAAACAATGTGATGTACACGATCACGCACACACACCACCAGAATCTAGCCAAGAAGATGCTCTTCCCGGTTTCTCACCTTGGAGATCAATTTTCTCCCTCCTCCACTAAACCCACCTCGAACTGAGGGTTGATTCTAAATTCGGAATTCAACCCTCGGAGAGTCGTAATTCAACCATCAAGGCGGTCGGGTCGTCTGCCACCCACACCACCATGCGCCGCCACGCCGTGGAAACTAACAGTCGAGTTTAAATCGTGTGAGCGACTGCGCGACTAACAGTTAAAGTGAAAATTAAAAATGTGTATAGCTTACCTTACCTGGTCCCCATTTACTTGTATCGGGTTTTCCAATAGAGACTTGAGAACTTTGAATTTAATTTGTGAACGCGCCCCTTCACTAATCATCGAACTGTCACTGTCAATTTATTCATTAAACTCAACATTTTCATCATAGTTGAAAAAATTAACTACCGAAAAGAAGTTGTCAAGCCCCTATTGGGAAACCCGATATAATTATGTATTAGTGAATTTTTGTACGGAGTTTCGAAGTAGATACAAATATTTTTACATAAACTAGAACAATAAACAACAATTAACAACGAAAACCTTGTGCAAGTGTTTTATTTTGTTTACTCGGAATGATTGCATTAAGCAATGGAATAACTGAGTGCATCGGATCCGCTACCACGAAAGCATGCGTGTTTATAATTGACTGAGTTTCTTTGTGAAAGGAAAAAGGACATCGGGAGTTTAGTGTTGATTGTTCTTAAGCATGTAATTTAAATGAAGCAGACAAAAAAGGGATAATAAAAGTGTCAGAGAAAAGTGATTTCAGGTGAGAAACTCAAATATTTCTGTTGGCAATACATCATTTTCGTAAAAGGTTTGGTGGAACTATCGTTGGGGGATAGGAGTTAACTAGTGCCAATGTCGACATACCTACTTCTACCCCACAGCCCCAAGGTGTAGGCATGGTTGAACAGAATGGGGAGCTTTATAAAGAATAAATCAGAAAGGACTGCACATTAATGAAGGAAAAACTGAGTACAACGTGGCAACTTCTGCGAGAGAAGATCTAACGTTGGTCAAACCATCATGGTAGTCGAGCACGAATTTGAAGTAGTGCAATCTTTTAACTGCCTTGGGTCAATAGTATCACCCGATAGCAATATGGAAAAAGAAATACGCGAACAGTTGATCAAATCTAACAAAGCCCACTATGGTCTATCAAGGCTCTTTAAATCCCGAAATTTATCCAGAACATCCGAGTTACTACTGCACAAGACCATGGTGTTACCAGTACTCAAGTATTGATCCGAGACCTGGGTGCTCAATACAAGGCAATCTGGACTCTTAGCCGCGTTCGAGAGGAAGGTCTTAAGGAGAATTGTTGGCCCCGTATGTGAGGGAGGACGATTCCGGAGACGCTACAACCATGAGTTGTACGCAATCTACCTTGAAGCTAATGCTGTAAGAAAAATCAAGCTGGGTAGACTCTGGTGTGCCGGCATACGGCACTGGTGCACTTCCACTCCCCATCGTCACAAAAAGGTAGTTCCACTGACGCTGACCATCAAACAAGTAAATCGCCACAAAGGCCATCCACAAGGAGTAATTAATTGAAAAGTACTTTTGTTTATTATTAAAGGTTCTTTTTATTCACAACAAATTTTACTACATTTAATTAGATTACAGAAAACAGATTCTGATTACACTGACGATGAAACGGATGCACAAAAAAAAATGTAAGACTGTGTACTCAACTTGTACGGCATCATACTGGGGACACAAGAAAAATTACTTTTAATTGACCATATTGTATTTAATAAATCTAATCCCGACTCCTGGGTGTACGCGTCCCCGGACGCCCCGGGGAGCGGAAGACGAACCGACCGGATCGATGGCTGAAATGCGACTCAGCGATATCCATTCGCTAATGTCATAATTTGGGGTGGTGGTGAATATCCTCTCGGCTAAGGATATGTTTTACTTACCACAAGAGAAACGTAAAGTCTCTCTTTGTGGATTAGAAAACCGGATCTCGCAATGAAGATCGTGGTGGTATGCGTGTATGTGTGATCGTGAAGATCACGTTGGTTTTTTCATTCACAAGGCTATGGGAACGAAGCTGAAAAATCGAAAGACATAGGGATCGTATAGATCATTGTTTACGATGTGCATTGAATCTATAATAGACGGCGATTCATCGGAGAAATTGTGCTAAAAGCAAATAATCCACCAGTCACGGATGAGTCGTGCAGTTGCGTTAATAGACGTATCGCCATTAGGAAAAGGTGCTAATGGGTTTTAAATGTTTATGGCATCTCTGACTGCAGTAGGAACCGAGTTCTTGTTTGTACTAGGAAATGATAGAGGATTTGGTTTGATGATAATGCTTGGAATGCGGTAATTGTTTGTCGATTGGAGAAACGAATCGCGGGTCGGTTTATTGCAGTTGCATAAACAAGCTATCCGACATAGCATTTTAACGATGACAAGGGGTGCCGTATGGTTTGGGATTTATAATGCCCGTATGATATGACGAATTCTTTACAGGGAAATGCGTGAATGGACCGGTGGGAAGGTTTGTTAAATAAGGCCAAGGCCGAATCCCGGTTGTGGTGCCGATGATGATGATGACGATGATGATGATGATGATGATGATGAAGATGATGATGATAAGATTACTGATCAATGTTAAGGCTTGCATTAAGTTTGACTATAAACAAGTGAACAAATAAATTATGCAACCACTGTTATTTTATTTATTCATATAAAATAGATTTACAGAAAGTATCACCATTTTTAGTATCTCATTTTGTAATTATAGAAAAACTATACGTTTTTATCATTCATCTGTTCTGTGTGAATGTAAAGTAAATAAATACAGAAGAGGGAAATTATATATAACACTTATTTACGATTTGATTTGTTTTACATCTGACCCTATTAAGGGTATGTTTTTCCGTTTGTGTACGTATTAAATATTTTACAATTTGTTTATTTTTCTTCTTCCGTAGAAGCACGGGTCCAGCCCTAAAGTTAACATTTAACGAATATTGTGAACACTTAAAGTAAATGGAAAATTTTCTTATATACATTTAGACGACTCTAAATACACAAAAACAAAAACTGAACAAAAATCAAAGTGTATCTGTGTAACGGCTATTTTGTATATTTGATTAGAATTATAACGAGCTGAAAATATTGTAAATGGCCACTTTGAAAATGTACACTCATTTGGGAACTAGTGTTGTGCTAAAACATTTTGCCTATACTTTGTGTACGTCGGAAAGGGTTCCAAGCGCTGGATGATAGGCTACCAAGTCGACTTTTTGGTGTTTTTATCCGTAGTTTCGGCTTTGAAGTTGTTGTATCTGTTGGACTGGATGAACCCAATGAAACGCCAGATGAACTGGCAGCTGATAATGTCGAAATTGATCCCTTCGATGAAAGTGGCTACAAAAAATATATATACTTTAAATCTGCATGAAACTGAAATTTAGAAGTATTACCTTGAGATAATTCCTATCCATTGGGGTGACGATTTTAAGTTCTAGTGTAGAGCCAGCGGCTTGTATAGCTCGTACGACTTGTTGATGCGAATACCATTTAACGTCGACTCCCGAAACTTCAACAATATCTCCTTCCTTGATTCCACCCAACTAAATAGAAGAAAAAATATGCATTGTTTGCGTTATCTTGTAATGAGTTTGTGAGACGTTAACTTAATGAGTTCGAAAATGTTAGAATAGTGTAGTGAAGTGGGCACATAGGTAAAAACAATACCAGAGGTATACCACAGGGTTAAATCTTCGGGCCATCCATGGGAAACAGTAACGGGGTATTAAACCACCAGGAATAGAGATTGTAGATTGCGCAAAGGATACGGCAGATGTCATAATTGTAAAAATGCTTCTAGAAATATGCGAGAAATCTCCTCATATGAGAGTGATTGGAGCTAGAAGCGAGACCGAGGTAGTATTGATATTGTGACGAATATGACAATCAGTACTAAAATATTCGACAAAGTACTGGAAAACTGGATACTACGAGCAGTAGAAAATTCGAGGCTATGGAACGGACGGAAACGAAACGCCGAATCAGAATGAGGAAAAACGCTAAAAATACGGCGCACGCAGATCAAGAAGAAGTAACAAATAAGCAGTCAAAGACGCGCTAAGTATGCAAGCGATAAGTCAAGAAATCGTGAAGTGTACGGTAAAAGTAACGGTTGTTATTAACGGACTAATAAAGTGTTACATTAATTTAAAATCGATTTAACGGCTCTTATTTATTAAAAATAATTAATCCAGCGAACCCCAAGCTCGCTATAATTGGTGTCAGAAGTGGGATTAATTATTGGTGAAGTGAAGAAGTCTGTGAAAGTGTGTCGTGACGATGTCAGATCGACATTTGGAGGATCTTCGCGTTTCTGAGTTGAAGAAGGAACTTGAGGACCGGAATCTGGGTAGCAGAGGACAGAAGCAAATTCTTTGACAGCGTCTGCAAGCAGCAATGGAGGAAGAGGGTATCGATGTCGACACATATGTTTTTACGATTGGGCCAGACTGTCCGGATGGAGAAGAAACAGCAAGTCAAGATGGTGCCAATATAACGGAGAAGAGTTCGCCACAGTTGGACATTTCGGAGATGTTCAGGATGATGATGACAAAAATGGACGCTCAAAATTCAAAATTCGACGCACAAGTTGCAGATCTGAACGCGAAACTGGATGCCCAAACGCAGTGGATGAAATGTAATTTTCAACACTTTGAGGAGGAAATTCAGTCAAAAATTCGGAACGAAGTAGAAAATCTGGATCTGAAAAACGAAGCTGAATTTAAGAAAGTCGCCGATGAAATAACGCGAATCGAGAAGAGACTCGAGTGTGTTGAGGGAAATAAGACATCGCCTAGCAATCAACATGACTGCAAAGATACAAGGATGCAACCGCCAACCTTCGATGGAACGGGACCCTTCTTCGTATTTATACGTCAGTTTGACGCCGCGGCTAATTATAATAAGTGGTCGGATGAGCAAAAGTCAACATCACTAATCTTGTCACCCCGCGGGGCGGCTGCAAAATTGCTACAAACCATACCAGCAGAGAAGCAAACAGATTTCCAAGCGGTAAGAGACGGCCTTGAAGCTAGGTATGGAGACAACTACATGCAGCAGGTTTACCGCATGCAACTGCGGAGCAGAACGCAGAAACCTGGAGAAAATCTTCAACAGTTGCAGGCAAACACTGAGCAATTGGCAAACTTGTCTTATTCAAATATGACTAAGGAATTTCTGAACGAGGTAGTAATGGATGCATTTATAAATGCACTCCATGATCGGGACTTGCAACAGGTCGTTCGTTTGGCAGGAAAGAAGACGACTATTGAAATGCTGGCGTTCGCATTGGCATATGAATCTGCTAAGCTGGCTACCAGGAGTACATATAGAGTCCGAGAAACGTCGGTCGAGGAATGTTCCTGCCAAAAGGCATGTACAACGGAGAACCCCGAGACCCGATAGGAAGTGTTGGAGATGCGACGAAGTCGGCCACATCCCTGTTGGCTGTAAGAAATATCGACGAATGAACGAAACATCAATTGCTAGTCAGAAGAGGAGACTATCAACGGACCAACCTGAGGTCAATAGCTCGGGAAAACTTGTAAGGGCAGACTTTAAGGGGCGAAAGTCGCCTGATGGAATGTGCAGCCCCAGCATCGTAACTGTATCACAACTCCAACGGGATAACCAAAGTTTGGTTATAACTACGATTGTTAATGCAAGGACAACAACAGTGACAATCGGCACTGGAGCAACGAGATCCATAATTCGGCCGGATGTCGTGGGTAAAATAGTCCTTAATAAAACTAAAAGAAATGCTTTGAAGACTGCCGCAGGAGAACATTCTACGGTCTACGGCGAAGTCGAGGGCATTATAGTGCTGGGCAATATTTCCATCTCCCACCAATTTTTGGTTGCCGATATTACGGACGAATGCGGTACTGGAATGGATTTCATGAAGGAGCATCAAGTTGTTGTAGATATCGGGCAAATAACACTGCGAATTGGTAACTTGGAGGTTGCCATTCCACTGCAGGACGAACAATTGCGAAGACCATGTAAGCCAGAGTGTAAGCATTGTCATAGAGCGGAAGAAAAACAAGAGGCGTACGACCTTCAAAATTGACAAGTAGAAGTACTAGGTGGGTGGACCAGTGATGCTATACGCGCAGCTCAACTTCAGGATGAAGAAATGTCGCACTGGAAACAAAGAAAAGAACGAGCGGCTAACTTGGAACAATATTTCCGACAAGAGTGGACCATTTAAAGCATATTGGGCACAATGGAATTCCTTACTGGTGGAAGATGGAATTCTAAAGCGTAAATGGGAAGCCGCAGACGGAAAATCCCATCGAATGCAGATTCTAGTCCCACTATCAAAAGTGAAGGATGTACTATCTGGCTTCACATGAGAGATGACGTTGAGTCTTGGTGTAGGAAGTGCACAACTTGCATTGCGACCAAAGGCCCAACAGCAAAACCTAGGAGCGCTATGAATCAGTACAACGTGGGTGCCCCTTTCGAGCGAATTGCGATTGATATCTCAGGACCATTTCCAAAAACCAACGACAACAACAAATACATGTTGGTCATCATGGATTACTTCAGCAAGTGGGTGGAAGTCCTTCCAATTCCAAACCAAGAAGCAACAACCGTCATCGAGCAGCTTATCAATAATTGGATCAGCAGATATGGAGTTCCCTGTGAGCTTCATTCCGATCAGGCGCAAGGTTCGAATCACAGATATTTAAAGCCGTCTGTGCGGCACTGAGCATAAGGAAAACCTGCACCACACCCTTAGATCCGCAGTCGGACGGAGTGGTCGAAATGTTCAACCGAACAATGAAAGAGTATTTATCGAAGGTCGTTTGTGATCACCAAAGAGATTGGGACAAATATGTACAAACCTTTCTCATGAGCTATAAATCGGCTAATCACGATACGACGGGTCATTCCGGAAAAAAAAAACAAATCATTATGGAAAATTTAACAAGCCTCAGGACTTGCTAAATAAGGCCAAGACCTGTGCCCGGTTGTAGTGCCGATGACGATGAAAGGCAAAAAACTATTTGTTTAGTTCGGATTGAACACAGGATTCAGTACATGATACAATGAATGCAATCTGCTGTTTGATTATCTCGGCGAATTGGACTAACGGAATTTCAAATGAGTAGAGCATATTAAGTTACACTCCAGAATGTGCAGCCCCAGCATCGTAACTGTATCACAACTCCAACGGGATAACCAAAGTTTGGTTATAACTACGATTGTTAATGCAAGGACAACAACAGTGACAATCGGCACTGGAGCAACGAGATCCATAATTCGGCCGGATGTCGTGGGTAAAATAGTCCTTAATAAAACTAAAAGAAATGCTTTGAAGACTGCCGCAGGAGAACATTCTACGGTCTACGGCGAAGTCGAGGGCATTATAGTGCTGGGCAATATTTCCATCTCCCACCAATTTTTGGTTGCCGATATTACGGACGAATGCGGTACTGGAATGGATTTCATGAAGGAGCATCAAGTTGTTGTAGATATCGGGCAAATAACACTGAGAATTGGTAACTTGGAGGTTGCCATTCCACTGCAGGACGAACAATTGCGAAGACCATGTAAGCCAGAGTGTAAGCATTGTCATAGAGCGGAAGAAAAACAAGAGGCGTACGACCTTCAAAATTGACAAGTAGAAGTACTAGGTGGGTGGACCAGTGATGCTATACGCGCAGCTCAACTTCAGGATGAAGAAATGTCGCACTGGAAACAAAGAAAAGAACGAGCGGCTAACTTGGAACAATATTTCCGACAAGAGTGGACCATTTAAAGCATATTGGGCACAATGGAATTCCTTACTGGTGGAAGATGGAATTCTAAAGCGTAAATGGGAAGCCGCAGACGGAAAATCCCATCGAATGCAGATTCTAGTCCCACTATCAAAAGTGAAGGATGTACTATCTGGCTTCACATGAGAGATGACGTTGAGTCTTGGTGTAGGAAGTGCACAACTTGCATTGCGACCAAAGGCCCAACAGCAAAACCTAGGAGCGCTATGAATCAGTACAACGTGGGTGCCCCTTTCGAGCGAATTGCGATTGATATCTCAGGACCATTTCCAAAAACCAACGACAACAACAAATACATGTTGGTCATCATGGATTACTTCAGCAAGTGGGTGGAAGTCCTTCCAATTCCAAACCAAGAAGCAACAACCGTCATCGAGCAGCTTATCAATAATTGGATCAGCAGATATGGAGTTCCCTGTGAGCTTCATTCCGATCAGGCGCAAGGTTCGAATCACAGATATTTAAAGCCGTCTGTGCGGCACTGAGCATAAGGAAAACCTGCACCACACCCTTAGATCCGCAGTCGGACGGAGTGGTCGAAATGTTCAACCGAACAATGAAAGAGTATTTATCGAAGGTCGTTTGTGATCACCAAAGAGATTGGGACAAATATGTACAAACCTTTCTCATGAGCTATAAATCGGCTAATCACGATACGACGGGTCATTCCGGAAAAAAAAAACAAATCATTATGGAAAATTTAACAAGCCTCAGGACTTGCTAAATAAGGCCAAGACCTGTGCCCGGTTGTAGTGCCGATGACGATGAAAGGCAAAAAACTATTTGTTTAGTTCGGATTGAACACAGGATTCAGTACATGATACAATGAATGCAATCTGCTGTTTGATTATCTCGGCGAATTGGACTAACGGAATTTCAAATGAGTAGAGCATATTAAGTTACACTCCAGATTCAACATGAACGTTTTAGACCCAAATGTAGAATTTAAAAATCAAGAAAGAGGTGACGTACACCAAACAATAATGAGATTTTGATATCATTGATTTTCTGATAAGTTTGAGTCTCCGTTTCTGAAAAATTTGATCTAAGAACAATGTAATTTACGTCGAGTTTGATTAGACAACAGGAATTCCCGAGGGAATTAAAGAAATGTGGAGGCAGTGGAAAGAACAAAGGTATCTATTTCTAATTTAAGGAATAAAGAATACAAATAGCTATTGAACTACATTCAGTTGTGCAATCTTAACAAATCTCAGAATTGAGTGAAGTTGAATACGAACATATAACAGACTTCTAATCTAGTTAACCTGGACATTTTAAACAATATTGTGCACCTAAAATATAAAATGCTGATGACCTACAATTAAACGATTTAAATTGACTTACAGTCACGTTTCTGCTGTCTGTGAATGTACTCCGCCGGACAGCGTCCTGCTCCGCATTACCCACAAATGATTCTGTACTATTTGGCTTGCATTTTCCACTACTATCTCTTGTAGATGTACTGTCTGCAGTCGCATTGATGCTTCGTGATTCGTAATGATGTGGCAGTGCTGCAATCAATGATAATTAGTAATGTAACTGAATATCTATGCGATGTCTTACCTTTGTAGTATTCTGCTTACAGGGGCAACAAGCCCACCCAGCATTCAGCTAGATACGCGCGGGTGTCGTTCAATTGAATGCTTTTGCGCATTTCGGTGTATTCAACAGTGAGTTGAGCCGCTTCTGCATCGAGGTCTTTGAATAGCTAAACGTACAATAATCAATTGATATAAAGACCATCTAACCCCAAGTTAAACTTACGTGACCATAATCATTTAGAGACAGTGATTCAATCTGAAGCTTTAATTTTTCAAAAAGACACTCACGGGCTTGTGTTAACATCAGCGAAACTAACACATCGAGCACCTGCGGCTTGAGGTCCATCGATGGTGCATTGGTAAATGAATCAAGGATGTGGCGAAATACTCCCGCTGCCCTCAGAAAGTTATCTACCGCTGCGTCAAGTCCTTTCTCGGTAGTTCGGTCATGACGTGCACCGATTTGTATGTAGGTCGCACCTAAGTTAAATAGTGTGCAGGCCTTTTCAAAATCTAAAGTCCGTTGACATGATGGTACTCCTGGAATAATAAAAAATATCACCGTTTTATTTGCTAATGATCAAAAAATGCTTGACTGCATCGCTGACGCATTTTGTCTAATGGAAGCGAAACTTAGATTTAAGCGTAGATTTCTATAGTTAGGAGCTTTTTGTGAGTCGGCTGAATAAGCTGGAGGTTACGGGAACATATCACACCCATACGATGTTTCAGATGCTGTCAATATGGATTTGTGGAAAAATGGCATAAAGCAATCACAACTCAAATGTGAAAAGATATGTGACCCTGATTGCGACAGTGGTAATGTAACATACACCCAAAAGGAAGTCACTAATGCCCAGCGTCTAAAATCAAGGTAGCCATCTACTAAATAAACATGGACAAGTTCAAGTGTTGATAAATTAACTTAAACCACTGGAAAGCTGACGCATTTCTAACAGACACGACATTTTTCACGAACATGCAACCAAAGTGAAAAACAGCACCAGAAGAAAAATCTAAAAGCCGATCATCAGGATAATATACTATAGCAATTAATATAGCAATTCTACTGCTTAAATAGTAGCTAGAAAATATATATTCTTGTGTACACGCGCCTGTGGTTTTGGTTCACTCCTGTGATTCTAATGGTCATGGGGCTGGCTCGAGTGATATTTCCCACAACGTCCTCCTATCAACAATGACAGAATAAAATAACGGCGTGGTACACATAAACGAATAATGTTAGATGGGAAGAGGGCAGCGGTGGTGAATAACGGGAATACTTCTCATAGAAAGCACTATAACTCAGCAACAGGAATGGCTTCTGCAGTGCAGAATTAAGGAAATCCATTTTTATTGTTACTATTCTACCCCACGATGTTCAAGCAGAAGCAAATTCATAAAGCCACATGGATATCATGCAACGGCGTAACGCATAACCCTATAGACCATTTCCTCATAGATAAAAGACACCACTCGAATATCCTTGACGTAAGATCATATAGAGAAGGAGATTGCGACTCCGATCATCTCCTAGTGATGTGCAAAATCAGGAGTCGGCTCTCAGCAAACCCACATGGGCAGCCACAGGGAACGAGCAAAAAGGTTCGACATTGATAATATCAGCTGAATATCAAGACGAACTAACGTATAGATTTAGCGCCCTAGAGAGTGGGAGCAGTGGGGAAAAGGAAGCTAATAGCGTGGACACTAAATGGACATCGATCAGAGACACAATCAAACAAACAGCCCAAAAGGTATTAGGATTTAAGAAAACAACTAAGTCCAAACCTTGGTTTGACGATGAGTGCAGGGCAAAGATCGAACAACATAAACGCCTCAGAATTATCCGCAAGCATATGATGAAGTCAACGCAGTAAGATATGCGACAATCAGGTGAAGACTCGGATCGAAAAAATCATAGAAAATGCCAGAGCCAAGAACGGTAGAGGTATGTATGCCGGCATAAATTCAATTATAAATGGCTACCGAGGGAGAGCCAAAATAATTCGAGACACAAACGGTTGTCGGGTGACAGAAACAAAAAATGTCGTGACAAGATGGAAGTAGTACTTTGAAAACCTGCTCAATGTGCGCGCCCATCAACCACAAATAAACGCACCAGACGTACATACAGCCGAGCCTCAGATCCCAGAGCCCTCTTTCGAAGATGTTGTAGACGCAATAAATCGATTGAAAAACAACAAGACTCCCGGAGTCGACTGCATACCGGCAGAGCTTGTGGAGCATGGAGGAGAGGCGATCGTTCGAAGGTTCCACCGACTGATTAAAACAATATGGGATAAGGAAGTCACTCCAGAAGAATGGAAAACCTCAATAGTCGTCCTCATTTTCAAAAAAGACGACACATCCGACTGCGAAAACTACAGAGGAATATCATTGCTCCCAACCATATACAAAATACTAACAAGTGTCATACTGGCGAGAACCACACCGTACGCAGAAGAAATACTGGGGGACTATCAATGCGAGTTCCGTAGCAACCGGTCAACAAGCGACCAAATGTTCACAATAAGGCAACTGCTTGAAAAGAGGTGGAAATTCGGAGAGACGGTTTACCAACTGTTCGTTGAATTCAAAAAAGCCTACGACACAGTCGCAAGGCAAAGACATTACCATATTGTGGTTTAGCTGGGTGTTGTGTTTCAAACCAGCAACATTTTAACAAATGAAAAGCAAGTCTAAAGATTCATTGGATTTCAATTTAATTAAATTTAAGGAACAATTCAGCTTGTAAGTCAAACTGCAGAATCAACTTCACAATAAAACGGTCACCCCTTGCAAATCGAATGCAGAATTAACCTTACAATTTAAATTACAGAATCAAAGAAAAGCTGCTGGTCAGCTTTATTTTTAACTGCAGGAACTGCTTCCAAGGGAATTTTTACTCACAAAAAAACGGTGGTCTTTTTTAACTTCTTTTACCAAACCGTACTTAAAGATGCTAGTTGTAAAAACAGAACTCTCTTTGCATCAAAATTTTCCTTCTGCTCGCCTTCAGCGATTCCGATAACGGGCCTGCTATCAGGCAGCTGAATCTCCTCCATAGCCTGAGAGCACCTCGAAAAGCATTCAGTGGCATGACAGAGTTTCTGGTACAACTTTATAGATGCATACTCAGAGGAGCTTTAGTGCGTAAAATCTTTGATTGTTAAAGATCCCAAACGAATTGGTCGTATATTACATCAATTTACGACGTCTGAGCTTGTTCAGCTTTTATGTTTGTTGCTGTACTGCAACATCTTGCCCGGCCGACGACGATGCATCAGTAGTTGTCCTTCCCTTTGGTTAGTACGGGTGTACTTGCGATTGACAGATAATTTTGAAATTTTGTCTCGCTCATCGGAGACACCGCATTGAGTTAGGGTGGCAATAATTAATTATATTGATCAGCTCTAATTCGATTAATTATTTCAGTTATGAAAAATAATTAGTTATTTGTAGTGATATACTTGTTATCAGGGTGTGTGTGTGTGGTTATTGGTTTGTCCGTACTATAGAAGCAGTTGGTGATTGTGAATTATGATATTCACCAACCGTTTGTTGTATCAATGTGATGAGAATAAAAATGTACATGGGATGTCGTTGTTTTGGCTCTGAATCGATCTCATGAGGTTATTGGATGGTTGTGTGTTCTTGGATTCGTTTTGTTCCTGCGATTGTGTATGCGGTATCTTCTTATAAAATCCAAAAAATCTCGAGATCAAGTTTTGTACGTGCCACGGGTGGTGGTGATAATGCCACCGTCATTGTTGTTGGGGGGATCATTAAGATGAAAGAATTTGTTGATGCAGCTACAGGAAGAGGATTTGGCTTTCTCTTCCTTTTACTTGGTTTAGATATCCGCGTCTTAACCTCGTGTACGGGGTTCTCATGCGTCTTTGTTTGCGATGGTGGAACACCTTCGCTAGATTGTTATGGCCTGTGTGTTGTGAACTTGACAACACATTTCCCAGATTAACTGGCTTAAAGGGCTGGTTGGGTTAAAGTCGGTTGTGTAGCGTTGTTTTTGATAGCTTGTACGTTCGCCATCTTTTGAGTATGGCCAGCCTGTGCCGAAACCAGAAATGTTTAAGTAGCCGCCAACTGCGTAGGATCATCTGCGCTTCGAATCCGAAGTGATTGCTGTGGCTGATGCTGTTGCAGTTGGAGATGTGTCCCACTTACGCCGCTAATATCGTCGCTTGACGCTGGGAGAATTTCTCGTTGGCAACTGAGAACTATGTTGGCTGCATTGCTTGACGGAATAATTGGTTCACTGACCGAGTGATTGTGTTGATACTGATGACTTCGGTTATCACTATAATGGCCACCATAGATATGGTCTTGCTGGCCTTGAAAACCGGAAGAAGAGGATGTGCTGGTTGAATTTCCAGAATTCGCTGAACCTCTCATCCGATCAGAAGGGATTGTATTGTTCCCTTGATCGTAGTTCGTGGAAATTAATTCTCCAGAGTTGTTGGCTACTCTGGAGTTTGACCGGTGGGTACCATCACCTGATTTGTCTTTTCACCGTCGAATTTGTCGAGCGTGATTCTTAACAGATGAATCTGGACTACGGTCATAAGGTGCAGTCAGTGTCTATGGAGCACAATCATCTTCATGATGATTTTCATCACAATGTGCATGCTGTTGTTGCGGTTGTTGTTGTTGTGGGTGCTGTGACCGCATATGATGCCCATCAGGATCTGCATTGTTGTTCAGATCCTGCTGAACCAAAACTGGCACTTGATTGAGCCAGAGAGGTTGCGTATTTAGGCTGCTAGGAAGAGTAATCTGCTGAGCAATAGGCCGGACCGGAGAACGCACTGCTAAATGAGATAGTCCTGACATTGGGCGCACCACTTCCTTCATTGATAGTTGCAGCCTATGTTCATGATTCGTTTGCTGCTGATGTGATTTCCCGAAGGGTGAAGACGTCTTTCTTTGTTTCACATTTACCATTGTACCGATAAACCACCTCAGAAACCTTCGTTCGTATGTGAAAGGATGTTATCGATGATCGGTTATCAATGATGTCACCAGATTGCACCCAACCCATTTCGGCACGTTGGGCCATGGGGGTGCCAGGCGCTCCTTAGATCACCCCGTCCAGAAGAAGCGCCGAATAAACATCGCCCCCAAGAAGGATGTCAATTTTGCCTGGCCTATAATAGGTTGGATCAGCCAGCTCGATTCCTTTTAGCTGGTCCCAGTTCTTGCATTGTATATTGCGCATGGGACGTGCCGCGCTGACTTGGGGCAAAACAAAGACTTGATTCGGTAATGCGATGGTTTTGTTGACTTTGGATTGGATGATGAGTGATACCTTTTTCGATGATGCACTCATCCTTTTGTCTCCGATGCCATAGATGGACATGTTGCCACTCCCTTCTTTGAGCCTCAATGTCCGTGATGCCTGAGTAATGAAGGATGCTTCCGATCCAGGGTCCAAGAGAGCTCGTATCATTTGTGTAGACCTTCACCAGAGCTGTAGTCAAAAGAACAGTCTGGACATTGTTGTTTTCAACAATGCGGGCGTTGAATGCTGATGTTCTTCTGGTGGAGACCGCTGAATCCTCCGTTGATTGTGCCTGATGATTTTCGGCAGCAGACGTGCCAGCTGAAATCGTCACCGGAGCAGAGTCATTTTTTGGAGTGGGTGGGCGTACATCGTCCGAGTACAGCAACGAATGATGTTTTCGCTTACAATTGCTGGCACGTGTGCGAAAATGCAGTGGTGAAACTGACGGAGTGGTGTCGTAGGTTGGCACCGTAGCCGACAGTATAAGAGAAGTGCAACTGTGCGTGGAGAACCCGAACACACCGAGATGACCTATACGTGAGCCGAATCAAATATCAGACGAGAGGAATGCACCTGCCGGAACTGCGCTGGTGCGTGGATAACCCGAACACACCGAGCTGATTTGTAAGCGGGGCGAATCCAATATCGGATAAGAGGAGTGCACCTTCTGAAACTGGAAGATATCGATGCGCAGAATCTTGTCGCAAATTTCCTTTATGACCATGCAACCTGTATAATTGAACCTGCTGGGTTACTTGCGCTGAATTCTGTAGATGGTACACAATAAACAACCTCGGATTTTGAAAAAAAGTGTACTTTATTTTAGTTTTTGCTCAATGATTAGAAGTTCCAGGTTCAGTTAGCCGACGGTTGGTTTGAAAACTGCCTCTAAAATAATCGACCCGCTTGACAATCTATCTCTACCACATCTGCCGTTTATTCTGTTGTCGAATCACCTTAGGTACACTACGATGTAGTGGGCCGTTTTATTAAGATCGAAGTCGCCCAGTAAGGAAAGTTAATAATCAATACCTTGTTTTGTTTAATATTTTTTTTATTTTCATTAATTATTTGTGTTGGTGTATAATTTCATGGGAACACTGCACAGCGAATTGTTAAGAATCTGTTGTACGGCAAACATTCACCGACGAAGAAAATTATGGCGCCCGTATATGACCCAATCAGCATTTCATTCCCACAAACCCAGTAGCCAAATGATCAACTTGCCACGAAAGTATATACTATAAAGTAAATACTAACAATAGTCATACTGCCGAGAATCTCACCGGACACAGTGTTACGCCCAAAACCACCCACCCATAAATATATACCTCTTTGGAGTTGCCCTCCACCAATGAATTGCGGTACACGCAAAACCATCCACTAAAAGGATGAAGCACTCCCCAAGCCCTAGCATGCCCCATACACTAAACGGGCGAATACCAAAATTGATATCAATCATATTGAACCAAACATTCCATTTGCCTATATCAAATTCAATAATTCAATATCAAAGAAATTGAACTACACGTGCAATTTATCCATATTGAATTCCATATAAACGCAAAACGTGATAAATAAACCAGATGAAAAATACTTTCAAGTCGGCGCATCACATGGCCAACTCTTAAGTAAAATTGACCGAAAACCATAAAATTCACGGCGACACTGTCCGTTCAAAATCCTATTCAAGGAAACATTTCCCATACGGAACAAAGGACGGCGATCGTAAAAACACTCGCTGAACAACAGACCCATAAGATACAAAAATATCTTTGGCTCCGAATGTTCAGAGAAAAATAAATTGCCAAGTCTGGGCACCAATAAAATAACAATACTTTTAAGGATTCCAGACGGTTGTCGATCCAAGGTAAAACACCTCGGGATCAGACAAGTGATGCGCGGGCAATAAAAGAAATTCGAAGACAAAGGATAATGCGTGCCATCATCGCCCAAGAAACCGAACAGGTTTCCTTGTGTAAAGAAGAAAAAGGTGTTCCTGCGATCAAACGATCGAAAAAGGAAGAGAGTTGGTTGTACGATTTCGTCCGGAACGGACATAGGGAAACAGTGTGCGTACGCCGAGGTGTCGGTTTAAATTAGTAAATTATTTTCAACTTGGTTCTTCATTTCAATTTATTCTTTTTAAAATAATCACATGCATCTCCCTGGAGGAGTATAAGAAATAGTTTAGTTGAAATCATCATCTGTATAATGCATTAACGTGTCCGGGTATCAGTGTATTTCTTTAATACAACAAACCATCTGACGGGATGTGTCGTGAAAATACATTAAATAAGTGTTACACATCCGGTACAATAATTAAGTAGTGAATATTACAAATAAACATATGTTAATAATTAAATCATCAAAAGTGTTTTATTTAATTGACGTTAACGTGATTTCCGTTGTTTTGTGTGGCCTCTCTTGTGCACCATCACCGCCGCATACTGACCCAGAGGAACGAAACTGCATCTCTCCCAAAGGAGCCGAATGCCGGATCACTTACAAAATTTCCCCGGAGTTGGGACCATGCGTTAAAGGACCACTTACGTCTAGAACCAGTCAGGACGAAGACCAAAACAGGTAGGAAGTATACCAAGGAGTACCTCCAACGCCATCTCAACGGGACAAACAGTAAGTCACATTTATATTTATATTTATTAACGCCAACAAAACCGTCGGCCCACGACGGAGAAATATATATAATATATTAACATACACAACAAAGTGGCGACACCGGTAGGATTTAGGTAAAGCCCTAGAACGGACGGTTCTAATAAGAGCTAATAAATCCTAAATCCTGCCAATCTACAACATATTATTCAAAACATAATTATCCATATAGTTATTATAAAAAAAAAATAAATAAAAACACTATAATCATTCACGATCGTACTGGGCAAGACACCTTTCCCCTTTCATCCGGAGCTGAGCCTGGCTTCGGTAGTACGATACGTTATAAAAAAAACTAATAAAACAACCACAAGAAGCAGGAGTATACCACAGGCGTTGATAAACACACAAGGAATAAAAGAAGACAACACACCAGAGGAATCCAGTACCAACCCCCAAGTGGCAGCAAAAAAAAAAAAAAAAAAAAAAATGTATAGGCAAAACCAAAAGATATTGTGTGTTCATTACTAGCTCAATTATTTTTTTTATTATTATCTGTTTTTTGTGGAATTTTATAATTTCTTTTCATTATTATTTTTAATAACCATTTTAACGACATGTGTGTTCGTATGTCGCAATTAAAAACACAAAGAGAATATAACAAACATTTTTCCTCCCAGTTGTATTATAGGTGGTTCTTTCTCTGGTTTCATTGTTGAATTGTCTATTCGGTCTATTTTTTCTTTCTGTAACAAATGTCATTTGCTGGATTCTCTTCTCTATTGCTTTTGTTTTTGGTTAGTACAGTACCCGCATGTATTGACTCCACATGTTGGTTTGTTTCTACTTATATTTATTTTTCATTTGTTTTCTAACTAGTGATAGGCCCCACCCTCCTGCTAGGTTCTCACGGTTCTTTCTGTCGAAAAAATCATTTTGTTGTTTCCCTTCGCGTTCGCATTCGTTTGTCGTTGACCACTTAATTTCACCGCGTGCTTTCCTCCATGAAAACAAGGAAGCAAGTGAGAGAGAGTAAAGTAGTTTCACCCACAGCAAATACCTCGACCCCATCAAACCCTAGCGATCCTCCCGATTCACCACTAAACTCCCCAAGGCGACCCCAAAGCGAAACCGAACGGTTATAAGGGTCAAGTAGAAGAAAACTGCACTTTAGCGATCCGGACTTAACTCTTATCCCAAACACTACGGAACAAGAATCTTCGGCCCAAATACCGGACAACAGGGAAGACGAAAACGAACTCTCTCCTAAGTCAGAAATACCCACAAACACAATGTCGGGCGCTGACAAAATGTTCGACTTCGTCTCACAGTCGGATTCTGTGTTCGCTGGAAAAAAGGGTCCAAATGCAAAGATCGAACTTCATACGTTCATAAATGGTTTCAAAAAGGCCCTTGACTGTTTAGAACAGGACCAGGAATCCACGTTTCTTAGGTGAGTGCCCATGAGGCTAGACGGTGAAGCACATCGGCTGATACGTGAGGCAAAACCGAACACTTTCCTAGAGTTTGAACAGCAACTAAAAACCGCTTTCCAGCTGCATGAATCATATGAAGAGTTGTATTCACAACTTTCAATAATGCGACAACTCCCTGCGGAAGATGTAACAGAGTTTGTTTCCCGCGTGAAGCAGGCCATTGCGCGTTGCAGGGAGGCGGCGGAACATTTTTATGGACAGGCCAGCGGTGCCACATTCGCCACCCAGATCGAGAGAATGGCGAAATCCGTGATAATGAGCGGCGTCAGAGAAGACCACTTCCGACACCATGTGCTAGCTTATGGAAATGGGCCTCTCGAGGATATAATAACACGACTGTCCCAGATGGAAAAGGCTCAAACAGATATGTTGCAACATCGCAACTCCCTTTTCTTAGGAAGCTCGGCCGGCATTAACAATCTTTCAGCCGAATCAACAGCCTTCAACCCTGGCTACTCGCCTGCATTCGCACCAAAAATCACCCCTTCGATCCTCCCAGTGGATATCACACCGACTCTGAACCCGCACTCAACCACTCCACAAAGCAGCCAACCACAGCATTCATAGGCAGCGTATTACGATTATCCCCCTCCTGTGAAAACACCAGTAGGTATTCCATCTCAATTTCGCAGAAGTCAATTAGACACCACAATGACGTCTGAAAAACGAGATCAGCACCCACAGGTCCCTCCCTTCGTACCTAACCCTCTACCGGAGCACACTCCACATCAAATTTATAGTAGGACACATGACCCTACCAACACACAGCACTCGCAACCTGTGACTTCGATACACCCGCACCAACCACAAGGTGAGTTTCTACCGTTAGGGCCTGCGGCCCCGGTACCACAAGCGAGCAGGAGTGGCCAGTACCACAAAAATCAAAGCTCACAGGTCCAAGGCGCTCGTCAGCCGCACCCCCTAGTTGCACGCCTGACGTGCAGCTTTTGTAACAAAAAGAAGCACACATACGATGGGTGCCTAAAAAGGCGAAATACTCCGCTCTGCCGGGATTGCAGAGAATATGCGCACGACGTAAAAGATTGTCCTGCACATTATGCACCACCACAACGTCATCCCAGGCCACCCCCACCGAATAGGCAAAATTACCAGCAGAGGGAGTCCCAAAGGAAATCACATCCGGGGCCCAACCAACCCTCTACTTTCAAAAATCCAGCAACATCACACCACCGAGTGTATAGCATTCGAAGTTGCTGAGAGTTCTGTGGCCGCAAGGGTCACGCGTTGGACAAGTGCGGATACAGGGCAAGGTGGGAAAAACCACGAATTTCCCCAACACACACGCAAATGGCCATGACTACACGTCAACGCCAGAACCCACAGGCCTATGCGGTAAACCATGAGTGGAAGGAAGTTTCCAGGAAAAACCCTCAACGATCACCCCGTCGGCGGAATAAAAGAAACAACGGCAATAGCTCTGGTAGTTCCGAGTCGCGGCATACCCAGAAGCATGACAGACGCCTGAAACCCCGACCACAACACCGTCGGCCGACTGACGGACGAAAGCCGCCCCAGCTCTACCAGCTCGGAGCCCACTAGGTCTCAACAGCAGACCAAAAGCGTACCTGCAGGCTCGGAGAGCGGCAAACCCCGATCACGGCACCGTCGATCCAAGGCAGGCCGAAGCCAATCCAGCTCTGCGCGCTCCGACTCTACAGAGGCTCCAAGGCAGAGAGGCCCTCCCAAGAAAAGTGGGAAAAGGTGCACATATTGCGGTCGGCGCAACCACACGGTGGCGCAATGTACGCAAAAAGCAGAATGGGAGAAAACGGAAAACTCTCAGACGTCGGGTCGGAAAACCCCGACCCGAGCGAACTAAACTCACAAATCAGCAAAAGCCGCCCTCAGCTCTCGCCGACGCCAGTCCCAATTATCCAACTCCCTTTGGACATCGGCCGTAGAAACACTACGCGCTTAATCGTGGACACCGGCGCTGAAATCAGCCTCTTAAAGCTGAAGGCACTCCACCCAAATTACACGGTGGACGCCCAAAGAGCAACGACACTCCAGACGCTTTTTGGTAAAAGAAAGTCTAGAGGATGCTGTTACGGGAATTTCACTTTGCACCGGGATATTCCTTGTAGTTTCCAAATAATGGACTCATTGCCAGGGGTATCGGAAGACGGGCTGTTACGTAACGACTTCCTGTCGAAAAATTGCATGGTCGATGGACCGGGTGGTTGTTTGGAGTTTCCTCAAACAGCCATAAACCCTGAATGCTTTTCCGTGGACTTCGCAAATAACAAGACAGAAAGGGTTTGGCATAAGGCAGCCGAACGGGAAACACTACCATGGGGACCTGGGAAGGTCCAGACCGCGGTCGAAATTCGCCCGAAGACCCTACCCACAGAGGAAAGGGCTGCGAAAAATGCCGCTCCACGTTACATCAACAGAACCGTACTCCGAAGGTCGACAAGCGCAATGAAGGAACAGCGTTGGTAGAACCCCCACCAACCAACCCCCGTGAGGTCGAAATCGTCCTGACCAAACCAATAGTAGTACCAGGGCGCTCACGAACAATAATTGGGCTACCCATAAAAATTCGGGAGGAGGTTATTCTGCTACCTAAAGAAGTACCCGAAGGGATACTACTCTCTAATTGCATTTTAAAAAGGGCAAACGGTGCCAAATTAACGGCACTTAATATTCTGAATCGCCCCCAGACAATAGATCGAGTTAAGGTTGAGTTGCACTCAACTAGGGGTTATTCAATGATCCCTTTGGAAAAGCGAATTAACACGTCGACGGGACTTCACGCTGATCACGAATCGAATAAGCCCGTGCCCAAAGCCAAATGCACAGAGGAACAACACCTCCAGTATATTAGACACCTGTTCTCGAACGGCCAGTCGCCTGTAGAATCAACACAAGATTCAAGGTTGGCGCAACTATTCGAGGAACTCCACTTAGGAGAAAACCTATGTCCTCAAGAGCGCCAATCAATAGTGGAATTATGTGAGGAGTACAATGACATTTTCCACCCTGAAGGCGACTACCTGACCCATGCTAGTGGGATATCACATGAAATATCTTTGGTACAGGACCAAGCGCCCATCAACCAAAGGATGTACCGTCTGCCAGAGTGCAAAAAAACAAGTGATTAATGAGCAAATTCGGGAATTGCTAGAGAACGATATCATACAACTTAGCAAAAGTCCATGGAACTCACCCCTATTGGTAGTTCTAAAGAAAGCGAGCCCCGATGGAGAAGCCCGATGGAGAGTTGTGGTTGACTTCAGAAAACTGAATGAAAAAACCATCGGTGATGCATACCCCCTCCCTCGTATTGAGGATATACTAGACCAACTAGGCCACTCAAGCTACTTCTCCACACTTGATTTAGCCAGTGGCTACCACCAAGTCTTGGTAGATCCGAAGGATCGAGATAAGACTGCATTTAGCACAAACTACGGACATTACGAGTTCAAACGTATGCCATTCGGTCTGAAGAGAACTCCGGCTACGTTCCAGCGACTCATGAACTATGTCCTAACTGGGTTGCAAGGTATCGAATGCTTTGTTTATTTGGATGACATTGTCATATATGGTAAAAATCTGGAAAACCATAACGACAAACTCCGCAGGGTATTCGAACAATTGAGATATCACAACCTTAAATTGCAACTGGAGAAATGCAGGTTTCTACAGAAAGAAGTAGTCTACCTGGGACATGTCTGTTCCGAAAAAGAGGCAATGGTAAATCCCGACACAACCGCCAGTGTCCGAGATTTCCCCATTCCTAAGACAGTAAGAAACGTCCATTTCTAGGCCTGGCGAACTATTATCGGAAATTTGTTCCAAACTTTTCAAAGATAGTGTGCCCTTTAACAAACTTGTTAAGAAAGGACGTAAAATTTACGTGCTCAGACAAATGCCAGCAGGCATTTGAGAAAATAAAGGAAATATTGGTCTCACCGCCGCTATTAATCCATCCAGATTTTACCAAACCCTTTAATCTGACCACGGATGCGAGCAATGAAACGCTAGGAGCCGTGCTATCACAGGGTGAAATAGGCAAAGATCAGCCCATAGCTTATGCCAGTCGAACCTTAAATAAAGCGGAAAGAAATTACTCCACCATCGAGAAGGAGTTGTTGGCCATTGTGTGGGCAACTAAGAATTTCCGTTGTTATTTGCAAGGGCGCAAGTTCACCGTATACACGGACCACATGCCATTAAAGAAAGTATTTAACGTGAAAGATCCCACCTCGCGCTTAACTAGATTCCATCGCAAATTATTGGAATTTGATTACCAGATCGAGTATAAACCTGGTAAATATCACACCAATGCGGATGCCTTTAGCCGCATCCCGCAAATTTGTGATGAACCTCCCACACTACAAAGGTGCAATGTAGTAACACGCGCCCAAGTTAAGAAACTAAGGGCGAGCGAAGAAACCCAGGGTAGTCAAATGGACCACGAGTCATCTCTTCACGAGGACCCTATTCCTCCATGCACAAAAGAACGGGTGGAGATAACAAACCCTGACGAAATCCAGCATCTACTACGGGATTACCATGACCACCCTTTAAGTGGGCACCAAGGGGTGAGCAAAACAAATAAGAAAATACGTTGGAACTATTGGTGGAAGAACATGACAATACATTAAAGTGTGTAAGATATGTCAAACCAGGAAATCTTCACCCAACCTACGTATGCCCATGGTAATTACCGACATTGCTAAGCGGCCCTTCGAGAAAGTATGTCTGGATATAGTAGGCCCGCTGGGGAGAACCCCAACAGGCAATCAATATATACTCACGTTTCAAGACAATTTGTCTAAGTATATAGACTGTTATGCTTTACCTGATGCGGAGGCAGAAGCGGTGGCCACGATCTTCTTCGACCAGATAGTTGCTCGGTATGGCGCTCCGATGCAACTGGTCACCGATCAGGGAAGCAACTTCCTAAGCAGCTTGTTTAAAAGTGTGTACAAGCTGCTCCGTATCAAGAAACTTCAAACCTCGGCGTAGAATCCACAATCGAATGGAGCTCTGGAACGAGCCCATCGCCCACTCGTAGAATACCTACGCAGCATTGTGGATGGGAATTCTCAGTCATGGGACCAATACCTGAGGACGGCAACATTCGTGTACAATACCAATGTACATGAAGGTACCAAACTTACGCCAATTGTCTGTTTGGTTTCACCCCAGAGGTACCATCTAGTATAAAACAACCTCCGGAACCGGTGTACAATCATGAGAGCTACCATAAGCTGTTGAAGTACAAACTTCAACGTACGTATGAAATAGCAAGGAGTAACCTCTTGATTTCCAAAAGAAAATCCAAAGAGTACTACGACCGTACGGTACGCCCAGGTTCTGGTACGGAACGCACACAAACAAGGGAAATTAGCTCCCATTTGGAAAGATCCTTATAATGTGATGGAAGCCAAGGGCCCTGTTAACTCCGTAATTAAAATAGGAAAAAGGAACGTGGTGGTGCACAATAACCGCTTGAAACCCTATTATGAATAACAGGAACCACCCAAATACGTGGTGATAGATTATGTAAAAAATTCCAACGGAAAACAAGAGAAATGAACTAAGGAAGACCAGAAGATGTATAATCCCCTCAGGAACGTTTAAATTACCAGCTCAAGAGCCATGACATTCGAAACACATATGTCTACAAAAAAAAAAAAAAAAAAAAAAAAAAAACAACAAAAACCAAAAAAAAACACCAATCAAACGAATAACTTGTAGAATTATAATAAAAAACTTTTAAATACCAAAACAAAAAGTTAAACAATTGTAAAAATACGAACTAATTGTAAAACTTTAATAATATAATAAAAATACAAACTGGTAAAATTAAAAGAACATAAGTATTAAATATATAAAAAAAGAGAAAATATACACATCATAAAAATACTTTTAATTGTAAAACTATCATAAAACGAAAAAGAAAAAAAAACCCATTGAACAACTACTATTAATAGGTAATTGTAAAACTTTAATAAAATATTATTAAATATCAAAACGAAAATATAAATACATGGTCAGAAATACGAATTATCTGTAAAACTATAGAAAAAATGTATTATATATAAAAATGGAAATATGGATAAATTTCTAGAAATACGAATTAATTGTAAAACTTTAAATAAGTAATAAAAACACTAATTGGTAAAATTATATGAATATAAGTATTAAACAAAAGAAAAATCATTGAATAAATACTAATAGTTAATTGTAAATCTATACTAAAATAGTATTAAATATCAAAACGAAAATATAAATACATTGTAAAAACACGAATTATCTGTAAAACTATAGAAAAACTTTATTATATATAAAAATGGAAATATGAATAAATTTCTAGAAATACGAATTCATTGTAAAATTTTAAATAAATAATAAAAACACTAATTGGTAAAATTATATAAAAATAAGTGTTAAAAAAAAATCGTTGAATAAATACTAATAGTTAGTTGTAAAATTGTAATGAAATAAATATATAAGAGAAAATGTATTGTAAATATTTCGATTAAAATCCTTTAAAACTATAGTGAAATAAACCAACACATGTAACAAAAACCAATGTATAGTAAACAACAACAAAAAAAAATTATTTGATTTATTAAATAACTAACTTAGATCTCTAATTAAATAGTAAATTACTAATTAAATAGTAAATTACAAAAAATCTTTTAATATTAATATCTATATAAATTTAAAAATTAGAACAACAATTCAACTATAAGATAAATAAAGAAAAGTATATGCACCAACGCAATTATAATAAATGAACAAAGGTCAATACCTACATTTATATACATAGTTATATCTATACATATATACATAATTATACGTACACATATATACATACGTATACCTACAGTCCCAACAAATGTAAAATACATAAAGGCACAACTGAAAAAAAATATACATATATAATTAATTTTTACTGTAAACCGCCACGAACGCCGGCCCCACACTACACCACACACTTTTTCACCCAAGGAGTATTATTCCTCTTCCCAGAATAATATCCATTTTATAAGGGGGGGGGGGGGGGGGGGGGATTGTTACCCCCAAAACCACCCACCCATAAATATATACCTCTTTTATATACCTCATCGGAGTCACCCTCCACCAATGAATTGTGGTACACGCAAAACCATCCCCTAAAAGGATGAAGCACTCCCCAAGCCCTAGCATGCCCCATACACTAAACGGGCGAATACCAAAATTGATATCAATCATATTGAACCAAACATTCCATTTGCCTATATCAAATTCAATAATTCAATATCAAAGAAATTGAACTACACGTGCAATTTATCCGTATTGAATTCCATATAAACGCAAAACGTGATAAATAAACCAGATGAAAAATACTTTCAAGTCGGCGCATCACATGGCCAACTCTTAAGTAAAATTGACCGAAAACCATAAAATTCACGGCGACACTGTCCGTTCAAAATCCTATTCAAGGAAACATTTCCCATACGGAACAAAGGACGGCGATCGTAAAAACACTCGCTGAACAACAGACCCATAAGATACAAAAATATCTTTGGCTCCGAATGTTCAGAGAAAAATAAATTGCCAAGTCTGGGCACCAATAAAATAACAATACTTTTAAGAATTCCAGACGGTTGTCGATCCAAGGTAAAACACCTCGGGATCAGACAAGTGATGCGCGGGCAATAAAAGAAATTCGAAGACAAAGGATAATGCGTGCCATCATCGCCCAAGAAACCGAACAGGTTTCCTTGTGTAAAGAAGAAAAAGGTGTTCCTGCGATCAAACGATCGAAAAAGGAAGAGAGTTGGTTGTACGATTTCGTCCGGAACGGACATAGGGAAACAGTGTGCGTACGCCGAGGTGTCGGTTTAAATTAGTAAATTATTTTCAGCTTGGTTCTTCATTTCAATTTATTCTTTTTAAAATAATCACATGCATCTCCCTGGAGGAGTATAAGAAATAGTTTAGTTGAAATCATCATCTGTATAATGCATTAACGTGTCCGGGTATCAGTGTATTTCTTTAATACAACAAACCATCTGACGGGATGTGTCGTGAAAATACATTAAATAAGTGTTACACATCCGGTACAATAATTAAGTAGCGAATATTCCAAATAAACATATGTTAATAATTAAATCATCAAATGTGTTTTCTTTAATTGACGTTAACGTTATATCCGTTGTTTTGTGTGGCCTCTCTTGTGCACCATCACCGCCGCATACTGACCCAGAGGAACGAAACTGCATCTCTCCAAAGGAACCGAATGCCGGATCACTTACAAAATTTCCCCGGAGCTGGGACCATGCGTTAAAGGACCACTTACGTCTAGAACCAGTTAGGACGAAGACCAAAACAGGTAGGATGTATACCAAGGAGTACCTCCAACGCCATCTCAACGGGACAAACAGTAAGTCACATTTATATTTATATTTATTAACGCCAACAAAACCGTCGGCCCACGACGGAGAAATATATGTAATATATTAACATATCCAGCAACAGAAGAAATACTGAAACACTACCAATGCGTATTCTGTAGGAACCGGCCAATGAGCGACCAAATCTTCACAATAAGACAACCACTGGAAAAGAAGTGGGAATACGGAGAGACGGTTCACCGACTGTTCGTTGACTTCAAAAAAGCCTACGACTCAGTCGCAAGGGAAAGACTCTACCATATTGTAGTTAAGCTAGGATTCCCGAAAAAATATGCCGCCCTCATTCAAATTTGCATGAACGGAAACAAAGGGTGAGTTAGAATAGAAAACCACCTCTCAGACCCATTTGAAATCCGGGACGGACTAAAACAGGGTGATGGTCTCTCACCAGGTCTTTTTAAGCTTGCTCGAGTATGCCATCAGAAAGGTACAAGACGACAACATGGCCGGAGCATCCCTGAACGGGGTCACACATGTGCTCACATATCCGGATGACATCGCCCTTCTAGAAACTGTAAGTAAAAACAGTGAAATCATCATGCAGGCGGCAGAAGAGGTGGACCTAGAAATAAATGAAGACAAAACAAAATATATGATTACGGCGAGAGCGGGTGGACCTTAGACAACATCAGGGGCAAGATATTTGCAAATGTCAAAGAATTTAAATACCTGGGAACAATACTGACGGCCGGTAACGAAATGTCGAAGGAAATTAACAGAAGACTACAGTCCGGCAATGCTAGTTGGCATACAGTCAGTTAACTGCTGAAATCCAAACTGCTATCACATAACATAAAGCTCCGTGTCTATAGAACCATAATCACGCCGATTGTTCTATACGGATGCGAAACATGCGCTCTCACAAAACGGCAAGAAACCAAATTCCACGTACTCGAGAATAAAGTTTTAAGGGGTATCTTTGGAGGTAAATATGACGAGGAGGCAGGGCAATGGAGGTAACTCCACGACCACGAATTAGAAGAGCTATACGGCAAACCTATAATAGTGAGAGTAATCAGGCCGCGAAGATTAAGATGGGCCGGACATGTGGCGCGAATGGGCAACGATCGGGATGCACGTAGAATTCTTGACGATGGACCAACGGGAAAGAGACCGACAGGACGGGCGCGACAGAGATGGGAGGACAATGTTAGGTTTGACCTTGAGGAGATCGGATCGGATGGTCAAGCGTGGAAGGAGAGTGCATAGGACAAGAAATGATGGCGGAGTCGAGTCGGTGAGGTCACGAATTTTCGGGTTCCTACAGGCCAATAAATAATACTATTCTACTCCACTGTGAATTATATATGAATTCGAAAACTTATTAGTACATTTCGGAGAAAAAAGTCTCATAATGATTGTGGTATATTTTAATGCAAGGGAAGTGGAATAATAAAGCTCTAGAAGAAATGTTTTTTTTTGGTGTTTTTGCTTCGGTGTTTTTTCGTTTCGTATTTTCCAAGATTTTGGCTGATGGCTCTATCGACTCTTTACACCTATACACTATTATCATCTGTCTTAAAATATAAAAAAGTGACCACATTCCTTAAGTTGTTTCTATGCGATTGGAACGACATACTGTCCAATGGATTTTTTTAACATAATCACAACAGCCATCGTTTTCGAAACCCCATACTACGCGTATTTATTCAGTTAATGCGTGAGTTGTATATTTCATATTCCATTTCAAAGTCAAGCTAGAATTCGTTACCACTATTGTTATTTATGTTGTTTTTTACCTGTTAGGGAATCGTACCACTCGAAATACACCCCCAAGTTTCGATCAGGTGGAAAAAATCGCCTTTCAACGTAGTACAGAAGATTGTAGTACCGAAAGAGCAAAGCTACTCCTTCTAGATCTCTCGAGGGTGTTCTGGATGCCTGAAAAAAATAATCATTAATACTAGTAGTTATATTTAGATTACATTACTTACCTGTCGTGTATCTGTGATGTCACTAATAGTGTCAGTGTATAATGTCGGTTCTTCATTGTAGTGTTCGAGAATAAAGTCTGAAAATGGTTCCAGAAAATTGATTTCCTTTGTTTCCTCTAGCCCAAGAGAATAATCATGGGCATAAAACTGTCTTTGCTGGAATGAAGAATATGAAGTAGGATATTAAATGTCTTCTTGGTTTTTGTTTTTTTATATTGAAATGCAATGTCATTGTGGTGATGCATGAGCAATGAATGATCGCGCAAAGAATCGGGTAGGGAAGTGACCATTTCATTTTCATTTTCGCAACATTTTTCATTTCCGTTTTATATTCTTAGATTCCAAATTATAGGCTAGACAAAAAATTCCTTAAAATGTAGCTAATTATCTTATATTATTACTAACTGGTCCTACGCAGACTTTTGAAGTTAAACATTATATGAGTATTGTGGAGTTTGCCTTTCGGCGACAGAACTTTGTTTGTGGGTTAACTTATGAGTATATATTATTACACGAAGAAAAATTAGAAAGAATTTGTGCCATTTTTTTAGTTTGTAATTAAAATTTAACTTACTTCCATTTTTTTAACTTAAAAGAACTTAACTTAAATCTTATAATGGGTTTTCCAATAGGGACTTGACAACTTTTTTTCGGTAGTAAATTTTTATAATTTGCAAACTTTGTTCGCTCGTGTACTTAACCATGATGAAAATGTTGAGTTTACTGAATAACTTGACAGTGACGGTTCGATGATTAGTGAAAGAGTGGGTTCACCAATTAAATTCAAAGTTGTCAAGTCCCGATTGTATAACCCTATACTATCCTAATTCTAGAAAAGGTAAGTCTATGTAAGCCGGGTAGGGAAGTGACCACTTTCGAAACAGCATGTCATTCATTTCTGTATTTCTGTTTGAAGTACTATTTTTGTCGGTGTACTTCCGATTCTCGCGCGACATCTGCACGTTCACTAGGATTAAATTGAATGAATTTTAGATGTGGTTTCGTACAGTTCCCCCTATATATATTATCTGGATTGACGCCACAATATTTGCTCTCCGTTACCTAGACGAACTGTATCAGTATTGCAGTTGATGGAAAATTTAGCTTAATCCAACCAAAACAGTCGCCGTAGTTCTGACTAGTAAAATCTTCCAACTTACTTTTCTATATTCACAGAATATCCCAAAACAGATAGGAGGTTCTACCATCCGCTCGCACTGTTCTCTGACATTTAAAGGTACTTCAAATTCCCTTTTGTGAGCGCGTTAGTGTAAAAAAAAAAAAAAACAGTTGGCAAAAAGAGCAATGCCTCCAGTGCTCTTGGCTGCAAAGATCAGTACAAAGAACAAGGCCCCCGGGATGGATGGAATGCATAATGCTCATGAAGACTGCTTTAACTAAGAAGCTGGAAGTCTTCAGCAGCGTCTTCACCAAGTGCCTCCAAACAGGATATTTTCCTGAACGAAAAAACAGAGGCTGGTGCTTATACCAAAAGCGCCGTCATCCTACCGCTCGTTGTGTGTGTTAGACATAACAGGAAAACTGTTTGAGTGAGTAATTGCCACTCGCCTGGAACAATTCACGATCGCCTGGTAACGGCACTGGATATCGCTACATTTGAGTTTAAGGTTCTGCTGGCAAGTCTCCACTGAGCCCAACGTTGGTGGCCCAATTTTCTTCAGATTGACGAACGCGCGATACATCTGGTCTTGTGTCACGAACTGTGCGGCGGCGAGTTCCTTAACCTGGGATATTGCGGCCATTTGAAGGCGAGCGAACCGTCAGCGGAAGTGCCCCGAGTCTTAGTCAATGATGCACGCACACTTTCGCTACTCGATCGCGATTCAGTTTATCGTGCGTTGTACGCGACAATAATCTGGCTCGAAGGAGCGGTAAATATCCCCCTTTTCAGATATTTCGAAACCCAGGCCAACATTCTCGTGGATATTGGGTGATTCTGGTTGTTGCAAGACAGCCAGAAGCCAGAGACACGGTGAAGGACACTTTTGTAATTGTCCCATTTAAATCGGCCTCATCGCTTTTTTTTTTCTTTATTTCTTTTTTTTTCTCTTCGTTTACGGCGAGCATCGAGGGACACATCGATGCAGTATGTTTGTCTTTGATTTTTAATTGCTTACGTTTCTTTCTATAGATATTTTGTTTTCATTGTCAAGACCATTATCTAATAAAGCACCTTACATCGGCAATCGCACTGCCTTTGCTCTGGTATTCTGTTTGTTTTTCTTTTTTGCTTCACATTTGGGACGCTTTTTTTCACCGTCTCAAGAAAAAGGTTTGCTGTCCATCCCCAATATTTCATATGCGACTCAAGTGACCCCACACTCTCTGTATCGTGATTTTCACTGAAACAACATTTAAAATGTCCTGCAGACTACAGATATGTTAAAAACGGAAGCAAGCCTTTTATTGGTGGGTATGTGGGGGTTTTTTATAATACGCTGAGAACCAACCCATAATTCCAACCACAATTTCGCCCGCAGATCGCGCACAACGCCAACCCCAATCCCTTTCGTTGGCTTGCACCACCTGTAAACGGTACCCCACCCAAGGGCTTCATATTATGTAAAGGATATATCACCTGAATTCATCACATAAGGCATCATTTTAAATCCCATGATCTCTAAAACATCGTTCATACATTTATTGCATCACCATAGTTCACTGAAAAGAACTTCTAACATGCAACATGAAACGAACGATTATCGGCGCCCCTGCCAGCCAGGGTTTGTGGAGATTTAACGTTCTGGTTCCTTTGTTGGGTCCTGAGGCGGCGGCGTCATTGACGTGCTTCCCTAGGAGAAGTTGTTACGTCCTGAATCGGCGGCGTCCTTAACGTGCTTCCCTAGGATAAGTTGTTAGGTCCTGAGGCGGCGGCGTCGTTAACGTGCTTTCTTGGGATAAGTTGTTAGGTCCTGAATCCGCGGCGTCGTTAACATGCTTTGCCTCTTTATAGGAAGTCCCCCGGCATTCAGCTGCGGGATGTTCCGATGTACTTGGTGCGTCGGATGAATGCGTATCGTTTGACGTCACTGGAAAACCTATTTAACTCCCGAAGCCAAGCTAACCTGAGGAACTGTAACCAGACATTGAGGACAACGCAATTTCAAACAATTGGAAAAGCCGGATCAAGGGTCAAGCATCCCCAAAGACGAAAAGGCAATCTTTTTGCTAACTAATGTTTATTTTATTTTTGTGTAACTTAGTTGTACTGCGCGCGGCCAGGGGTTCGGCCTCTGGAGAACTACTAATTTCGAAATCGAAATTCACTGCCCTTTTATAATTTTTCTAGTTGAGAATTGTCAACTAATTTTTGTCAAAATTCCCAGAAGCACACATAATGACTTAGTGCGTCTCAATTTGAGTTGTGTTCTGGGAATTTGTTAGAGGCTTTAGTTGGATTGGTTCTAGGAAGGGAAATCATGAAATGCGTTTTGAATTTAGCATTTCATGATGTCAAGGTTTTTAGGAGTTGAGTCAATGTATGATGAATTAACTTTTGCTTAAATTCGTTGTACATGTGACTCAATATGGAATTTTAATATGAAGCAATGGAACATTTGGGATTTGGGTTTATTATGTGGAATTGAATCAATGAGCGATAAATTAACTTTGGGTTAATTTATTGCTCATATGATTCAATAAGAAATTAGGAAATTTAGGATTTGATAATATTGCGGATTTGGATGGGAGTAGCGATTTAGGATCGTTATATCCCTCCCCCCTTTAGAAAAGAAAATTAATCTAGAAAAGATTAATTTTCTAGAATGGGCGAAAAGCAAAGGGCGGTGGCATTTCAATTTCGCGATAGTTTACATTTGTTTTAATTTAATTTAACATTACTTGCGTTACTTGGTTGTATTTATCAACATGGTTTAGGTACATTTTAAGAATGGGCATATGTGTTATAGAGGTAAGTAGATGGGTTTTAAATTAGTAAAGCTTTTGGTTTAATTTGTGTTTTACAATGTTATTTTTCTAACATAGTCTTAAGCGTATAAGATGTTGATATTTATAATTTTTTGATTTGGACGTAATGCTAGATTAATAACTTAGTAGGTAGATGTGTATTTATTTTTAAGAAGGTCTTATTCTAGTGGTGGATATAGAGCATATTTTATACTGATAAAGGATATTATTTATCTGATATGTACATTTTGTGTTTTATTATTTTTTTGTGAATTTAAAAAGTAGGTTCATATAATTGTAATAATGTTAAATAGCTAAGGTTAATAATTAGTGTTAATATAAAAGTTGGTAACAATAATGGGCTAAGTTATTTTGAATTTGCCAATAATTTTGTTCAGCTACTTTCTTCTTTTTACAATTTAGTTTATAAACTGTCTTCCTCATTGAGGGTTAATGTTTGTTTTGTTTGTTCTTTGGTTTTTTCTTAATATTCATACTTTTCGTATTCATACTTTTCGTATTTTAATTATTACATATATTTTTGAAATAATTACAATTTTGTTTGTTATTTATAAATTGTCTTCCTCGTTGAGGGTTAATGTGTCTTTTGTTTTATTTGTATTTCATTACATTTGTTTTAATATCTTCTTTGTGTATAACATTCATTAGTTTTTATTTTTGGCAATTTTTATGTCGTCTGTTATTTCTGTCCATATTGTGTATTTAGGAAAGTTTTTAAGCGATGGATTGTGATACACATTGGGGATAGCATACGTCTAGCGTTAATAGTGGAAGGGGATTATTTGGGGTATTGGGAATTAGGCATAAGGTTTTAATTTATTATTATGGATCACCACGGATTTTTTGCCTATTTTGATGATCGTATTGTTTGCCTTAGTTATTCCTGTAATGAGGAAAGGGCCCTTCCAGATGGGTGTTTCTTTGCCCTTGTGGGTGTTGTGCCTTACCAATACCATGTTTCCCACTTGAAACAATTGCGGTTTTGTTTCAATTCCGGGGCATGCGGTTGCGTTTGAAGAACGGCATTCTTCGCATTGCTTTCTATATTTCCGAATGTCGGAGAGCATGGACGGCACCAGTATCTTTGTCGTATTTTATTGTACGACTTGGTGATGCTCAGATGTCCACCGGGAGGGGAATTATGATAAACCCTGAGTATTTCCGCGATATCATAGAGGTTTATTATTTTTTCAGGCGTTGGGGGCATTTGCAATAGGTTTGTATTCTGAGAGGAGCTAGGACACGAGTTTT
Source organism: Microdon myrmicae (assembly GCA_963931805.1). NCBI lineage: Eukaryota > Metazoa > Arthropoda > Insecta > Diptera > Syrphidae > Microdon > Microdon myrmicae. The sequence goes on from CAWVOU010000013.1 coordinate 54,579, forward strand.
TTGGATTAGCTGGCGAAGTATCAGTTATTTGGTTTATACTTTTGGTGTTACCACTTGGCTCTTTGGGGTTCCTTTTTAACCTGAGGATTTTGCGCTTACCTTGGGCTTGCTCCTGTTTTCCTTTGGCGTATTTATTTTCAGGTGTCTTTTTCTCGAGGTGTGAGAATTTTATTGGCACGCTAAATACGTTAGGGTTTCTTTTCGTGCGAGGAAAAGTGAAGCGTTGTTTAGGGCCCTCCACGTTGCAATTCCTTGAGAGGAAGTCATTTCCCAGTAGACCGTCTTCTGGACGATCGGGCATATTGCTCACTACTTGGAATGTGCATGGGAGTTTGGGCTTACCTTTTAATTGGAAGTTGACCTTGCAGGTTCCCAAAGTCCTAATGCTTCCGAATGGCGTCTCTAAGGTGGCGGCTTCTTGGCGATTTATTTTGCAGTCTGTTTTGCTAAAGCTATTATGGTTGATCAGACTGATTTCAACGCCGGTGTCCACTACTAGCGTTCTGTTCTTGTTAACACCTACATCTATAGGCAGTTGGACAGTTGGGGCGCTGGTTATTGGCGCGCGTGGGGTCCTGATATGGTAGCTCCTTTTTGCCACCGGGGGCTTTGACCTTCTTTGTTTGGAAGTAGAGGATTTCTTTGCAGGTTGACATTGAACTCGCGACTCCCATTTAAGCTTTTGCTGACAGGATCCTAGATTGTGTCCTTGTTGGACACAGAAGTCACAACTCTGCTTTACGTGCAGAACTCTTTTTACCTCCCTTAATTGCCGGCAATCACGGATATCGTGGTTTAATTAGTGGCAGTGTGTGCAAAAGGGTGTGTTCTTCCTTATCACACAATCCTCATAGGCATGCCCCCTTTTGTTGGAGTAGCTGGTGGTTATCCCGCTGAGAGGGTCTGCATGTGTCGGGGGTATGTTGAGGGGGTCTTCTTCCATTATTTCTTCGGTTTCCCTGTGTGGTTGGTCAGCTGGCGGTATTTGCGGGTCTAGTTGTGGAATCCCCTGTGTAATAGGTTGTATGTGTGGTATTATTTTCACATCTGGGGTATTGGGCATTATTTGTAACTAAGATTGGTTTATAGGGAATTGGAGGTGCTATTGATAAATAAGATGGAGGAGAATTAAACGAAATCTGCGAAGTGGTTAATGGCAGCTGAGGTTGTTGGATTTGTTCCAACTCCAATGTTTTTTCCATTAATATTTCCATCGGTGCATCGCCCATTAATATTAAGAATTGCCGATAGTACGGGTTTATCAACCCCTTCATGTAGATGCTTTTAGCGAAGTCACCTAGTTGTGTTTTTACTGCCTCGGACAGTATGGGACCGTATTTTAACTCCGCGGCTTTCCTACATTCCTTTAATGACTTCGTCAGTCGTAGCTGAAATAGGATAAGTGCTTCTGTCGGTTGTTGTCGAATTGCTGGTAGCATATTTACCTGATTCTGATAATTTTCTGCTGGCAAATAAACTTTCCTTAGCAAGTCCTCGGCTGCCTAAAACGTTGCGAACGGAGTGGACGCGAATAGGGCAGAAGCTTGTCCCCTCAGTCTAGTAGGGAATATTTGTAGAAAAGCCCCGTGTTCCTCGGTCCTGAGGCTGTTTATGACCCCCTTACAACAAGCCAAAAATTTTTCTAGCTCTGCACCTGTATGCGGATTTAATTCCCCGGAGAAGATGGGTATTAGCTGTGCTGACAGCTTCGCGATCTTTGTGTAATTCACGGCCATATTTTAGGGTAGACGGATTTGATTTAAGTGGAAATGGAACGTTGGATAATAATCTACAGATCCAGAAGTTAGATTAGTATAGTTGCAAAAGGATAGGGGAATAACAAGGGAATGTTTAAGAACAAGGACAAGCACTATTCCAAAGGTGTTTTAAAATAAAAATGTTGAAGTGGAAGTACTTCCCAAAGATTGACGATCACACAATATGAGCAAACATATACAGGACAGAGTTTTAAGGACTGATTTGTTTAGGTATGAAATAACATTTTTGGGACGAACTTATAATCAATGATATGTTTTTGTGTTTAAAAAGGAATTCAATTAAATAATATCTTAACTAATTATTAAAGGAAAAAACAAAAAATGTTTACCGTTGTTCTGCTTCTGCGGCCGCTGTTGTCCATTGGCTGCTTAGTTGGAGCTGCTGTTGTTGTTGGAACTGCTACTCTTGCTGGAACGGCTATTTTTGTTGGAACTGTTGTTTTGTTGGTGTTGTTTGAACTGCTATTCTTGTTGTAACGGCTATTCTTGTTGGAATTGTTGTTTTGTTTTGTTTTGTTTTTGTGTAGGAGTTTCCCCTTTTTTTTTATTTATGTCCCTGTGTCTTGGGATTCAATTTCTTTTTTCATTTATATTTTGGATTCTCTTATTGTACTGCTTCTATATGTGTTTCTTCTCGATTTTTCTTCTTTTCTTCGCAATCTCTTCTTCAGTTTTCTGGATAGTGTTGTGGTATAGAACTTCTCCTGACAATACGTCCTCCTCGATTTTTACTAATTTCCACGTTAATCTGAGTCCAATCCCGTGTGGTTCTATCGTTGGTTTGTTGTCCTCAAATTTAATCCTTGGATGGTTCTTTGGGGATGATTGTTTTTTTTTTTTTCGTGTTGTTGAGCATCCAATGATTCTGTACATTCGTAGGATTTAGGGTTTATTGGTTCTTACCAGAACCGTCCGCTCTGTGGCCTTACCTAAATTCTGCCGGCTGCGCCAGTTGTTGAGTCCTGAGGCGGTGGCGTTGTTGACGTGCTTTCCTAGTACTAGTTCATACGTCCTGAATCGGCGGCGTCGTTAACGTGTTGTGCGTCTCTATAGGGAGCCTCCTAATATTCGGCCGCGGGATGTTCCGATGTACTTGGTGCGTCGGATGAATTCGCAGCGTTTGACGTCACTGGAAAAATTATTTAACTCCCGAAGCCGAGCTAACCTGAGTAACTGTAACCAGACATTGAAGACAACGCAATCTCAAGCAATTGGAAAACCCGGATCAAGGGTCAAGCGTTCCCAAAAACGAAAAGGCAATCTTTTTGCTAACATGTGTTTATTCTTTATTTGGTGTAACTTTGTTCCAGTTGTAATGCGCGCGGCCAGGGGTTCGGCCTCTGGTGATCTACTAATTTCGAAATCAAAATTCACTGCCCTTTTATAATTTTTCTAGTTGAGAACTGTCAACTAATTTTTGTCAACATTCCCAGAAGCACACATAATGACTTAGTGCGTTTCAATTTGAGTTGTGTTCTGGGAATTTGTTAGAGGCTTTAGTTGGGTGGGTTCTAGGAAGGGAAATCATGAAATGCGTTTTGAATTTAGCATTTCATGATGTCAAGGTTTTTAGGAGTTGAGTCAATGTATGATGAATTAACTTTTGCTTAAATTCGTTGTACATGTGACTCAATATGGAATTTGAATATGAAGCAATGGAAAATTTGGGATTTGGGTTTATTATGTGGATTTGAATCAATGAGCGATAAATTAACTTTGGGTTAATTTATTGCTCATATGATTCAAAATGAAATTAGGAAATTTAGGATTTGATAATATTGGGGATTTGGATGGGAGTAGCGATTTACGATCGTTACACCTCGTTGGGGCTTTCAATAATGTGCCGCACGGACACAGATTCACTAAATTACCCGAACGCTGTTCTAGTAAAACGCTAACCCCAGCTGTATGTTATCTTTCAACTAGTGTCTATGGTGCTTACTTTACCAATGAAAATAAAACGAGGATCACTTGGTGTTACAAATTTATTTCAATAACGTAGGAATTCAGTTCCGAGGTAATACAATTTCTTTTCACATTAAATGTGTGTGCACTAAATGGTACATCTAATTTCGATACAATTTATTTCATAAATTAAAAGTTCGATCATTAAATAAAAGATTTCATTTCGTTACACCAAAATTAGGGACGCAAATCCTAAGTTGGTGACACTTAAAGTTCCTTTTTCGGATGACACATATTTATTTTATAAATTAAAAGTTCGATCGCAAAATAAAAGATTTCATTTCGTTACACCAAAAATAAAGACACAATTCATAAGTTGGCTCCCGTCACCGATCTACAGCATTGAAATTCACGCTCCAAAAGTTGACAACAGACTATTGTGTTTATTTAACGTGGAGGCCCTGACTTGCCTCCACGAAATCCAGAATGGGATTACTATTGCCACCGAAGCGACAGATTTACCAAAAATTCCATCCATCGCTTCAGTGACCATATATGGTATCATTCTCGCATTTGATCCAGCAAGAAACACACATACGATGATCGTCTCTTGCAGCTCATGGCCTGTGTGTGTCCACAAGCATGCGGGCCATGGATAGATGTTATCTATAAGGGGAACCCTAGCTGGCATGTTACCTGCTGGTGCGCATATCTCGACATAGGGGTTGAAGTGATTGCACGATCAGCGACTGTGTAAAGTATTCACGCTGATGATTCTTGAGAGAATGCTAATAATTTGCACATCACATTAACGTACCTTAGTGAGTTAACTCGTAAACACTCACTAAAATGTTGCAGCTGAACCTCTTTTATCGTACCTCTGCCAGAGTGAAATATGAATTCGGATACCTGAAATACAGCATCACAAAAGAACAACGGGTGACCCATCCCTTGGCACACCCCTGACGAACTATCTTACTAACATTGATGAGCGCGCAATTGTAATTTGAATCAATTGTTGTACGCTCATATGGAAGCACACACAAAGGTTATCTTGGTACATTGAGCCGCGGTCGCTTTAATCGCAGGTAAGCGGCTTATGTAGAACACGTGCACGATAGAGTACACCGAAAGTGGGGGCAGTGAATTTGGGGGTGATAAATCTACTCGGTAGAGCTTTACGATCATGTGACATACAAAGGTGTGTCTTCATTGTTAGGTGCGGCTTGTCTTTGAGTCCGGAAATATCATCCCGACTGCTCGGTGGAAAGATACCTGATTGCTGCGCTGATTTGTGTAGATTGCGTTTTATGTATTTTGAGTACAAAGACTGTTCCGTGTAAGAGCCAAGAAAGAGCGTGTATTGAAAATTAGGAAGTGGCGAGGAAAGTTGATTATGACCTCCAATAGCAGATATTAGAAACATATTTAAATACTTAACGCACGATTGCTAATTCCACGGGCACACTAAATATAAATCATACACTTTGTCCCATAAAGTGCAATTCTAATTACTAAATGAAAATGTTTAATATAAATATGGTACGAGTATAAGGATTTTTTTAATCGCGCTATGGGAAAGTTGTATACAGAGTGGGGGGCTCTTAGAGAATCGAAGGCGTGGTGCTTTTAGCGTTGAGTAATTAGATGTATTAGGTATTTTGGATATGTTAACCAAAGGGGCTTTAAAAGTCGGTGGTCGAAATAGTAAGAAAATCACAAATGTAATGTACAATTAACATAAGTGTACTTTATATTTAATAACGTCTATTGTAACTATATATGAGTTTCTGGATTTCTTTGTATTGTATTTCCTTTTTTATTTATTCCATTTCATGTTTATGCTATTTCTTGAATTCGTACCAGGAGCACCTTCTTCTCCACGGTTACTAACAAAAGAGAACGTAGAAAGATCACCATCTTGGTCCTATCACCATTGAGCACAAGTAGACAGGAGTCGCAGGACCTATCCCAAGCAAATGCCGTACAGGAATCGCATATGAAGTATTACAACACCAGCTTACGGCATATTACGATATTAGACTGTAGGCAAAATAGAATAGCAGCAGAGGAAAAGACACAAGTAACATTCTGCGTTGCTCATGCTAAAGAAAAGAAAACATGATTGTATGCTATGCACCATGAATTCCTTACAGCGAGCTGAACAGTTAACAAGCAATATTATTCGACTGTTATACATCGTTTGCATAAAGCTATGCACAAAACGATGACGCAAGTGTGGCAAGACAATTAACAGTTTTTGCATCATAAAAAGGCGCTACCCCCTACTGTATTGGTTCCTTACGAGTTTTTCACTAAAAATTCCACAGAATCGTTCTACAATCATTGTATTCACCTGATTTAGCATCCGGTGCCTTTTGACTGTTCCTAAGACCCAGGAGAGCGTCCCTAGGCATCGTTTTGACTTGACTAACAAAATTCAAGCTTTAAAGGATATCCTGAAAATAGTGTTTCGAAGATTGGAGAAAAGGTTGGCATAAGCGTATTGTGTGTAAGGGAGGTGATTTTGAAGCCGACGAAGTATATATATACTATGTCAGGGCGAACATCATGCAGATATTATGATAAATAACCAAACTTTAAGAAATTCGTCATCGCATAATCGGGCGTTTTCTCGAGACTCTATCGACGTTTGACTGACAACGGGATTTTGTAACATCGAGAGCATCGGTTTCACCGATACGAATGTAAACGCCGTCCACCAATATTTGCAAACAACGAAGCCTGATATTCTGCCCTAATTTAGACCCAGGTCGCTTCGTCAACCGATTCGACATATTTTCGTGCTCAGGATACGACTTACATTCGAGATTCCTTCTTAAGGGTGCAGTCTGCGTCTTCGCGGGGTCCGATCTGGCCAAGACTGGAGCCATTAGAAGCCAATAACATGGACATCATGTGGTTGAAATTTATGCTGAGGAACCTTGTTAAATTTCTTTGTTGCCTTTACCGCTCCCCGAGTGACGATTGACCAGCGACACTTTTCGAGCGTCTTTCACATACGGTCGACTGGTTACAGATCAATCACCCAGCTTCTGAAATTGTCGTTCTTGGCGATTTTAATGCGCACAATTCCGGCTGGTTGGTGCATTCTAACAGAACTGACGAGACTGAGAGGTTGGCGGAGATGATTGCTGTTAGCCGCAATTTGAAACTCAACTCATGGAGGAATCTACGCGAGTGCCGGGTGCCCGAAGTGATTATGCGAACAGCCTGGATTTGTTTTTGACATCCGACCCGAGCATTTATACCGTGGAGGTTCCTCCGCCACTGGGAGACTCAGATCACTGCTTGGTATTGGTCGCCCAATCACTTGCATTTCAAACGAATAACCGGCTTAAGCAGCTTCGCCATGCATGGAGGTATGGTGCTGCTAACTGGGTAGGTTTGCGAGGTTTCTACGCGTCCTTTCCTGGTCAGAGGTGTGATTTGGAGACTCCGACGTTAACGAATGCGCGTAGTCGGTCACAGAGGTTATTCTTCTCGGGATGGAGATCTATAGCGTTTGCGATGATAGTGAAAAGAATCACTAAAATATAAAAGAAAAGCTTATCCCATCAGGCCACTGCCGCGTATGTGAGTTCGATTTCTAAACTCAAATACATTCGACTAATGTGGAAATGGTATATTATTGCTATGGTATACGCCTTTAATGGATGTGCTTTTGGTGGTGTTGTTCTTCACTAGTCGTGTGCGTATCTGCTAGAAACGATACCCCACTCCCTCCCCCGTAACTTTCGTTACGATCGACTTTTGAGATGTGAACGACTGAGCGAAGAGCGAGCGAGAGAGCGAGAGAGCGATCGAGAGAATGTCAGAGCTGGTGAGCGAGCCGGTGCTCTGCGTATTAGTCGTGAGATTGTAAGTGGTAAAAGTTCTGTGTGTATGGAGTGTGTGTTATGTCATACAGATCACGTCGGGGTCACCAGTTATAACGTTTGCGATGATAGTGAAGAGCGAGTGATTCGAACCGACGCTGTCACGGTTAGAATCACTAAAATATAGAACCAAAGCCCAACCCTCAGGCCACAGCCGCGTATGTGAATTCGATTTCTAAACTCAAATACATTCGACTAATGTGGAAATAGTATATTATTGCTATGGTATACGGCTTTAATGGATAAGCTTTTGGTGGTGTTGTTCGGCACTAGTCGTGTGTGTATAAGCTAGAAACGCCACAGATCTGCATTCCACATTCTATCAAACGAAGCTCATTCGATACACCTTGGTTTGATAAAAAAACGCGGCAAACCATTCGTCGAGCCATTTTCCAACTTCTTTGAGATCACTGAAGTGCTGCTCTGGGAGCGCGTGCTCCATTGATGCGAAGAGGTGATTGTCAGGTGGTGCCAGCCTAGGAAGTAGGACGGGTGCAGAAGGATGTCCCATACAAGCAATTTCAAGGTGCCTTTCACTAGTTTTGCTGTGTGTACTTTTGGCTGGCGCCATCTTTTAGTTAAAACGGAAAAACATTATGCATACACCTGGTATTGATCTTCCTCATTGCTCGTAAACGTCTGCTGATTGTTTCCTGTGACACATGTAATGCTTCTGCTAATTGCCGCCGAGTTTGAGTTGGGTCGTCATCCAATAACTCCTGCAATTGCTCGTCTTCACATTTTTGTGGTCTATCAGAGCGCTCACTGTCTTTCACAGTGAACGCCCCCAACTTTTAAATTGTCGAAATCATGTATCACATCTTCTAATTGATGGGCCGTGTTCACCATATCTTTCTACCAGCAAACGAGGACTTTCAACAGCCTCTTTGATTAAATAAGAAAAGCAGTGCGTGCGCAAATGTTCCTTTTCCGGCACAAAACTCGACATGATCACGGAACGATAAAACAAAGACGCTAGCTTGTAGCGGACCGAGCTTGTGTGCGTTTGTAGTTAAATCTCAGATGAACAAAATGACGTATGTGTCAAATTAATACGCTGCGTACTTTTGGGTGGCTCCATCTCTTAGTTAAACCGGAAAAAACGTATGCAAACACCTGATATATATACATACACACTCTGGCGCAAGACTAATGACCTTGCCCGGAAAAAAACAAATCATTATGGAAAATTTAACAAGCCTCGGGACTTGCTAAATAAGGCCAAGACCGGTTCCCGGTTGTAGGGCAGTTTGCTAAACGGCGGGAATTTGTACATCTAATAAGATATCGAAAAACCAGATTATAGATATAGGAGAACTATATTCATCATTTGTCACGCAAAATGTCCGTTTTACATTTTTGTGAATTTCATATCACGTTTGTACGCACATTGGAGAAGAGTATTTTAGTTGTAGCAGGAAAATAGATTCCAATCGCTACTTTCGGTAAGCTATAGGGTTTTAATTTTGGAAAGTGTTTCCCGACGTCCCTCTGGGTTTCTGATTTCCTATCGGTGAGATATTAAATTACTTGGCCCTCAAGTTAATATGCACATATGCTCGCATCGAAAGGGTAGATCTCTCCCTGGCGTTCATTCTATATGCAATGCTACTGTATTAATGTTATCACACGTAGGCCACGACATATCATGCAATTTAAATGAACCCACGAACGAATTTGCTACGATTGTGCGCTCCAGAAAAGAACGCCATTTTCCCCAAGTAGCTATCATTAAAAAGAATTTACATAACACGTCTATCGTTGGTCCTACAATATTGGAGCGGACTGGGAAGAACGATAGTTACGGCCTCAAGTACGAGAACGACAACGACAGCGACGATGTCGACGAAGATGACGATGATGACGGTTCTACCGCTAACAACAACCAATGACAATGCCACTTTACGATACTACATTCCCCGGATATACCTTCAAAGAATACCTAGTGTCGTTCGAAATAATTGGTTGCTTAGCCTGAGGAGTTTTCTATGTCGAGCTGATAGTATCCCCTATTTGTGCTCTTATTGTAAACCTGGATGGATAATTGCACCGATCGGTAAGTATTTATTTTAAATGAAATTTACAATATCAACAACAAGAATCGCGCGATCGGGCACACAACAAGCCATGTTGTATAAAGTTTCCAACAAAGATAATCGTTAGTCGCAGAGGCACCTCGAAGACGACCCTTTAAGAGTTGTGCATCATATTGGTCTTTGAAGTAATCGTGCTCACAATTGTTCTGTGGGGTATTCAACTCTTGCGCCGGTACAGGCGCGTATTCAGTAAATCTCCACCGATGTTGCTCCGGGCGCCGCTCGCCAAAATGCCGAATAAAACCCACTGAATGGTTGGTAGTAAAGGGGTCCTTTAATTGATCGCGATTGGGTTTCGTTTATTAGTTGCAACACACCTTGGTTATGATAATGGTTTCCTCCCCCTTTATTTGGTGAACTAACGAACAAACACACGCAACGGGGAAATGATGGTCGAGCTATAGAATGTCAGTGTTTCTTTTTTATTCTGTTAAGCTACGGTGTTTAAACGCAACGGACAAATGTGAAATGCTTAAGACACTCGGTTTCTATTTTCTTTTATTCTGTTAAGCTACGGTGTTTAAACGCAACGGACAAATGTGAAATGCTCACGACACTCGGTTTCTATTTTCTTTTATCCTGTTAAGCTACGGTGTTCAAACGCAACGGACAAATGTGAAATGCTTAAGACACTCGGTTTCTATTTTCTTTTATTCTGTTAAGCTACGGTGTTTAAACGCAACGGACAAATGTGAAATGCTTAAGACGCTCGGTTTCTATTTTCTTTTATTCCGTTAAGCTACGGTGTTTAAACGCAACGGACAAACGTGAAATGCTTAAGACACTCGAGCGTAGAATTCGGACCCTTCTCGATTGGTTGTTAAAACTCGACTGACTCCTGGATGAATATAATTCATTCATTGCGTCGTGGCGGTGCGTCATGGCAGAGTTAGGCTCGCTGCCAATTACGGGGAATTGTGGACGAGTTGCTATGCTCGCATAGGGATTCAGTTCCAACGAATCCTGGCCGTACAGGCTGGGTTGACTTCGTTGGTTGGGTGTACCGGGAATTGGTTTGGCGACGCGAGCGAGTATGGGCATGTATTTTCGGGGGAAATTGGGATGGCTTGGGTGCAAGCAAGGGATATCGTTTAGATAGAAATGTTAACCGAAGTAATTTCGGGGAAATGTGCGCGGTTTGTTTGGTTGGTAGTGTTCCGTTGAGGATTGGGTATACGCTTTGTTAAGGCATATGAACTTCGGAGAAATGTGTGCGGCTGGGTATGCTTGCTGATGTTCCGTTGAGGATTGGATATGCGTTGGCTATGGCATACGAGTTTCGGGGAATGTGGATTGTTTGGTTGCGTTGAGGAAATATGGATAATTGAGTAACGCAATTTTGGGAAAATGCACGTCGTGGCGATTAGAATATATTCGGTTGAATTATATTCTCTTGGAGGTTTGGGAAATGTTTTATTGCATATTTGGGAATATATGCTATTGCAGGTTTGATTTTTGCATGTTTGCAGGTTAGGGTTGTGGGTTGGTTCTCCGTGTGATGTAGAGAACCCCCACAGTTCTACCACACAAAACGGGGACGACTTAAGGTGTACTCACCTATCATTTTGGTATATTTCCACGAGGAGTTCAGTTCAGCTAATTGTTCCTTCAGCAATTGAAGATTCCAGTTAACAAAGCTGGGTTCGAGGGCAACTGTGTCCCGTAACTTTCGATTTGTGGTGGCCTGCAAGGAGAAGTTAAATGATATTGAATTGATGGGTTATATGCCTTAGAGTGAAGAGCAAGTTTATCTTACATTGAATAGGTTTTCTGCCCCGGCTTTTAATCGTCGTTCTTTATTGATCTCCTGGTTTAACTTACATCGTCGAGTCTGGAGTTTGCCGCGACACGTTGCTGCTCTGGGATCAGAGTCCTAAATGGAGAAGAAAAAAATATGGGAAGAATAAGTTAAATATTTCGTATTGGTCTTAGAACTTATGGTTTAAGTTGGTCTGCCTTAATGACCGCAAGATACCGCCTCGAATACAGAGAAAATAGTCAAGAATTTACTTGCAACCATTTTACGGAGGTTATAGCTTAATGGGTTGGTATTTAACTGGGCATTGAGAGTATTGAGAACTAATCGATCACTCGATAAGTGTCAAACTGTCACAAAAGCAAAAGTCGTCAGTTGAACATACGTATACACAATCAAACGAATGACACAGCCTCCATACCAACTCAGCCATTGGGCGGTAAAAGTATGTGGTAAAGGATTTCGTATAATAGTCTATTGCAATTCGTTTAACTACTATTGAAATTCATTTAACAATTATTGAGATTCATTCAACAATGTGTTACTATTGAGTTTGCAGTCAGAAGGATGATGTGGGTGATTTGCTTACGGGCGTGAAGTTTTGGAACGTTATTCTTCGTAGATGTCTAAAATGTCTACTGTCCATTGGATGGTGTAATTTGTCTGTCTTCCTTTCTGGAATAACTTTTGCACATTACAGTAATTCCTCGTTCTTATGAACTGCTCCCTTTTGTCGTGTTTGATTGTAAAACTGAAACCTCAACACCGTTACCCTTAAACCTCTTATACGCAAACGTCAAACCACATATTCAGTTTGTGGTTGATACTTCCGACTTTGTATAAAATGCAGTGACTGATGCCAAGAAGCGTACTGTAGTTCAGATCAATTTCTCGGAATTCTTCTAGAGACATACTGTTCAATTGGTAGCTTTTATTGAACCCTATTCCTAGTTGCTTAGTCAGTTTAGCTGATATAATAAAGCGAGGAGCCCAAGTTACCTCAACTTATTTATTGGGATAAGAGATGAGGGAACACATTCGATCTCTTGGTCGAATAACAATCAATATCCAATACTCATGTCGGCTCATTTGCCAGAGTTATGGACCTGACTCATCATCATCACCTAAACATAACATAATCAACGCATCTTATCTTTTACACCAATCGATAAAACCCGACTTGCACACGCTACAGTGTAATTACATTTTAAGTACCTTTCTCTTAATTACCTATTAAAATCTACACAGGTAGATATTTTAAAACAGATACACTTTGTTTTGTATAAAAATATTAGACCTTAAGTAAAAATAAAAAAGAAAGACATTCTTAGAATAGATTCCATAAGGAAAGGTAATAGTCTCAGTGAAGAAAATAATATCGGTGTTTCCAATAGGGACTTGACAACTTTTTTTTTTTTAATAAAACGCGAACCATTTGAGATATTTCAAAAGCTTTATTTTCGGCTTGAAGTACAATGAAAACATTTACGAATGGAACTCGAATTCGTTCATATGGCCACCGCAAAAGAGTGCGTTCACAAATTAAATTCAAAGTTGTCAAGTCCCTATTGGAAAACCCGACATTTTCTAAAAGTAAACGGTAAACGTTAACTCGAACTTAGTTGATATGCTCTTTTTTGCCAAAGCTTGGTGAATGGTTAATTAACACCATTATTGAAAACAGGTTGCTCTTCAATTCTCAATTAATTAAATCTATTGAAAATAAGAGTTTTCTGATATTTTTAAATATCAATGCCAAGTAAGGTTGAAAAAGGAGTGGGAGCTTATGGAGAAAATGGGAGCTTATGGAGAAAATCGATACACATTGGTTTTGAGTATCTAAAGATTGCCATCTTAGGAGATAACGTAAACCAGGAGAGGTTTCCACAGTCTTGTAGTGAAGAATGGTAAAGTTATTGTTTCTGTATCATCTCTTTTTCCAGTTGGTAATTTTGTAAACTTGAGATTGTAGTTTTGTGGTTGAGTTTTTCACAGGCTATCCCACTTATCCTATCATGAATAAAGGCAGCTTTCGTGATAGACTAGCCTCAAAGAACTTCCTTCCGATACGCATCCCATTACGTACGCCAGTCACAAAGTAGCGTACTAAACTGGAGCGAGAAATAATTGTACTCTTTTCACAGGATGGTCTTAATCACCCAATACTGTTGCGGGAAGGAAATTGAAAGTTAATTTAAAAAAAAAAACGGAAACTATCCATTTCAGGATATCCGTTTACGGAGCATCGAGGTACACAAAACGGAACTGGAAAAGTTTAATGACGAAAAGTGGGATACAAGCCACAAATTCGAGAAAGTCAATCGTTCCACGGATTTAACCACTCCTAGTTCTTCAGAGCAACATGATAGCGCGCCAGTGCAATAATGTAAAGTGAATATCGAGTTTCGTCGGCATATGGTTGGTTAAATTCATCTTTAATGGGTATATACGGTTCACAACGATAGTGAGGAACGTGTGATTCGAACCGACACTAGAACGGTTAGAAGATTGAACCAATGCTTAACACATTAGGCCACTGCCTCGTGAACGAATTCGATTTCTAAACTCCACCTTGGTAAACGGCTTCTACTTTTTGCTTATTCGATTTTCTTTCTATGTTGTTTTTCACTATTTGCTTGTGTACTGTGTCTATATCTGTTGGAACAGGCCCATTACTCCCTCCTCGACAACTTTGTTACGATCAACTGCAAGTGCGAACGACGGAGCGTGGACCGAGCGAACGACAGTGCGGTGGGGGAAGCGAGTGAGTCGGTTGTAGCGATCCTAAATCACGACTCCCATCCAAATCCCCAATATTACCAATAATCTCATCCAAATCCCCAATACCGCTCATAATCCAAATCCGAATTCCATATTGAATCATATGAGCGATAAATTAAACCAAAAGTTAATTTGTCGCACATTGATTCAATTTCACGTTAACTCATACCCCAATCCAATTGAATCATATGCACGATAAATTTAAACCAAAGTCCATTTTTCGTGCATTGATCCAATTCCCAATAATCCTGAAATCATGAAATGCTTAACTCAAAGTGCATTTCATGGTTTCTCTTCCAGGAATTTATTTAAATAAATTCCAAGTCACTTCCAATTACCTTATTCCAACTGAAGCACACAAAATCTTGTGTGTGCTTCTTGGAATTTTTACATTAAAAACATTGCCAAATCTCAACGACAAAAAGTATAAAAGGCCGGTACATTTCAATTTCGGGATCAGTCACTTCATATACGAGATGAATCACAATCATACGACTTCATAAGTCACAATCATTTATTGTTATACAATCACTTCATATTACATACATTACTTCATGATACGATTTTCAACACATGAAATTATTAATTAATTGAACACTATCCAATTTGGCAATGTAACGGAGTTGTGAATTTCTTTACAAGTGAGCTTTAAAAAAGTTTTGTGTTAAAAAAAAAAAAAAAAAAAAAAAATAAAATAAACTTGTGAGTGAGTGTGAACGAGAAACAGGACGTTTGGTTCGGACATTTTAAATTTAATTTATATTTCTTCCTTATTATTTTATTATTTGTTTTATTCTTAATTTAATTTATATTTTCTAAATTTATATTTTACTATTTTTGTTTGTTTTAGGTTGATTAGGTCTGTTTGTTTCCCTTCTTGTTTTTTGTTGTTCCTCTTTTCTTTTCCCCTCGCCCCACGCGTTTCTTGTTTCCTTTTTTTGGTGCTCGATGGTGGCAACATCGAAATAGATGGACACCTACTCTTCTCGTGGTGTGGGCCATCAGCCCGATCAGGGCATGATGGCTCTCATAAAAAGATTAAGGGAGGACCTCGAGGCTCTCAAGGCAGAGAACGCTGTCTTGAGAGATAAATTGTCGCGACTGGTAGCAGCACCACCCGCATCCCCGTCCAGTGTCAGTTCGGGGGCTTCTGATTCGGAATCGGAGCGCGAGCCCGAGTTGGAGAGTCTCGCTGAGAGTTCCGATGAAACAATGGATGACGGTGACTCGCGCACCCCCACCCCAAACTCGTCTAGAGCCCCTAAGCGGAAAACACCGCTTCCCATAATAAACTGCGAAGGAGGACCTTCCAATAAGCGTGCGGCCACCGGCTCCCCGCCAACGCCGCACCCCAAACTGTTGTCGAACCCCGCGATAACACCAACTCATGTCAGGGTCGTACCTCCGCAGCAGCCTTGCCCACCACGACCAACTCCATTAGTTAACCCAAAACCAAAGGCTGCTGGTGTTCCCAACACTGTTCAGCCAGAGGTCGGGGACCGCCCACCTGTTTCTAAGAAGAAACAGCAACCCGGGGTCTTTGCACGAGACCTCAATTTAAAAAATTTCGTCGGTGACATGAACCGGCTAGGGATTTCTAACTTTAAGGCAAAGACCTTAAGCCCATCCCTAAACAAAATCATAGCCTACGATAGGGAAACCTATCGCACGGTTAACGACAATCTCAAGGCCAAGGAGGTGAATTATTACACCTTTACTCCGGCCGACGAAAAGTCGAGGACAATCCTTTTAAAACGAGTCGCTGCCTCTTGGGAAAAGGACGACATCGTAACTGCTCTTGAGGCAACATTTCCTAACGTCAAATTCATTGACGTCAAAAAATTCTCTCCCCTACAGCGGTTTGTGAACATCAGACCGCAAAGATACACCAAGCTGAACATATGGCAGCTTCTCCTTGCCCCAGGAACCGACATAGATTCCATAATACGGACAAAGTCGCTTCCAACTTTGCATCAGCAAGTTGTCTTCGAGGTATTTCATAACAGAGAAATACCTCAATGCAGACGTTGCCAACGTTTCGGGCATGTCTCCCGAAACTGCAACATGGGTCGCCGTTGCGTTCGTTGCGGAAAATCCCACGATATTGGCAAGTGCGAACTTCCGCTAGCGAAATACGATCCCGCAACAAATGTCCAGGATGAAACAACACTGCCAACTTGCTGCAACTGCGGCAACAAAGGGCATCCGGCCAGTTATAGAAATTGTCCTAAATATAAGGAAATTAAACTAAGATCCAAGGAGACTCGAGCTAAGCAAACAGCCAAGTCAGACTTCGGAAAACAGGCCACACAAAACCTCATCCAAAATGGATTCACATTTGCCGACATGCTTAGGGGTCAGCAGGCAAGGAATACAAAAACCCTTCCAACTCCCACCCCCCAAAAACATATTCAAGTCCCTAAGCGAGCCCCGGTAAAGGCCAACACGACGCCTCAAATTCAAGCGGTGGTGCAAAAGCCTCCGAGGGGGCAATCTTCAATGCTCGAGAAACTACTTAGTTTCTCCCGCTTAATTGAGGATATCCGACCCCGATATGAGAAACTATCAACCGAGGCAGAGAGGGAGGCCCTCCTTTTCACTGCATATGCAAGACATACCCTCCACAATGGATTCCAAAATTAAAGTTATCCTCTTAAATGTCAACTCCCTTGTTTCGCATTCCAAGCGTATGATAGTTTCTGACTTCATAAAGGAAAGCCGGGCGGACGTGGTACTTGTAACCGAAACTAGGTTGCATCCATGTCACCGTCCCGTATTCCCAAACTTCTCCATGATTCGAAGAGATCGAACCCTCACTGGCGGTCCCACCATCAACGGAGGTGGAACTTGTATACTGGTTAATAGCGGACTTCGCCATGAACCTATTGACCTCCCACACCTAGAGTCCATAGAGGTATCTGGAGTTGAACTGCATCTGGCTACTAATGGTAGAGTGAATATATACTCCGTATACCACTCGCATAAAACCAATAATGGCCCCATTAACCCCGAAGATATCGGCAAACTAATAAGGACCTCGGGGCATACACCCTTCATCATAGGCGGCGATTTTAACTCCAGACATCCCCACTGGAACAACTCTGTCTCTTGCCCAAATGGCACAAAACTGTACCAATGGTACACCGCAAATATGTATGCCCTCAACTGCGAAATAGTCGCACCTACTGTTGGTACTCGAGGTAACTCAATTCTGGACATATTTATTGTGTCCAAAGACTTACTTCCACAAATCACTCCTCCTCAAGTTTCAGCGGGTGTATCTGACCACAATGCTGTGACCACATTCATTCGCGGCTATCGAGCATCCCGGGCTCACATCAGATACATACCCGATTATGGGCGGACAAATTGGGACAACTTCAATATTACATTGAACGATAAACTCCACCACTTCTCTCTTCCCGCTGACAGGAACCTAACGACGGTTGAGATAAACAACGCTGCAAAACGACTTCACGAGATTCTAGTTGAAACTTCGGAGACTCATGTCCCGAAGTATAAACTTGAAAAGACCTATCAGATTCCCCATGACGACATCACTCTTCATCTCATCCGGGAGCGTAAAAAGCTCTGCAGAATGAGATATCGTCACCGCTTTACGCAAAGGGAGCCATTATTGCGATCCATTATTCACAATATTGGTACACTGATAAAACAGAGAATCCAAAACAATCGTACCCGACAATTGGAAGACAAGCTGAAGGGTATTCAGATGGACCAGAACGTTTATAAAAATGTTAAAAAGATATGTGGCACTTCCCGCATCACTGGGCCAATTATGCACAATGGTGTTGTTGTCAATAACGACACCAATAAAGCAAATATCATCGGAGAGACCTTCGAAAACAATCACAAACTCACTCTCCAAGATGGCGACCCGGAAACTAATGCAATCGTTAGTTCAGAGGTCCACAGTAAGTTGGACGACTTCAACGAGCCAATTGTTGTCTTTAACCCAACTAACAGTGCATACTTCGATGACACACGTGATAATGGTCACGGTTTCATCACACCAAATACCCTACAGAGTCTGGTCAAATCTCGACACCCTAAGAAGTCACCTGGTATCGACAACATGTCATACCACTCGTTGCGAAGGCTTTCTGCCTTATTCTTTATAAAGCTCTCCATTCTGTTCAACCATGCTTACAACATGGGGTACTTTCCCCAAGCTTGGAGGCACGCTATTATTTGCCCAATAGCAAAAGTTGGGAAACCAACGTATCACCCCTCAAGCTTTCGGCCTATCTCGCTTCTCACTTGCATCAGCAAAATATATGAAAAATTCATATACGAAAAGCTAAATAACTTTGTCAGTGCCAGGCACCTAATACCTGATTTCCAATTCGGATTTCGAAGAGCGCACAGCACCACTATGGCTCTTAACTTATTTCAAAACCACGTCTGCGTGCGGCTCTTTAATAAGGAACCCACCGTTGCGGTAAGCCTAGACATTGAAAAAGCTTTTGATACGACTTGGATCGAAGGTCTCGCTTTTAAACTTCTGAATACTGGCCTCAGTAGAACGCTGTGTAGCATCATCTACCAGTTTGTTCTAAACAGAACCTTCCAAGTTAGAATGAATGGAAAGCTTTCCCGAACTTTTCACGCCGCTGCAGGCGTACCACAGGGCTCCATTCTAGGCCCCATCTTATTCAATATTTACACCTCCGATATTCCCCGCCCCGCGGACGGGAGAGTAAACCAAATATGCTATGCGGATGACGTCCTGGTGTACACGTCAACCAAAGGCCCTAACCTCGCAACAAATCGACTCAACCGTCACTTGGACGAACTGTATCAGTATTACAGTCGATGGAAAATCCGACTTAATCCATCCAAAGCAGTAGCCATAATTCTGAGTAGTAAACACTCCCAACCTACTTCTCGATATTCACAGAATATTCGAATAAAAATGGGAGATACTACGATTAGACCACAGGACAAGATGAAATATCTTGGGGTCACTTATACCCCAAAAATGAATTTCATCAAACATGTGACCCACATTCTCCAAAGGGGCCTCGGGCGGTCTAAGCAACTGCACAACATCCTGAAGTGGAGGAACAAAGTTGACACCAAAGTTAAGCTTCTCTGCTATAAGCAGCTAATCCGATCTGGAATATCGTACGCCTTTCCCATATGGTCCTGCATATCTTCGGCTCAAATGGAAAGACTTCGGGTTTTCGAAAGGAAACTCCTCAGAAGATGCACCAATCATTCTAGAAGGTCTGACGGTCGTCACTACCCCAACTCTCACCTATACGAAGGCGCCCCCATTACCCCTATCGACGAGTACTTGCTTCAATTAGCATATAAGTACCTCGAAAACATTCAGAACAGCGAGAACCTACTTGTACGGGACTCTTGCGTTCTTGACCCCTCTCTCTCTCGATCTCTTCGGATCAAACCCCCACAATTTCTTCTTCAGTATAAAACTGAAGAAAGCACCCTTCCCAACAACATTCCCCTCTATAATAGAGGATTTCTGGACCCATCCCATAGGGTCTACAATTAACAAACCAACACACGAACGCACAGTACAAGACGGCACAAATACAAACATACACACCGACCAAAGCGCAGATTATCAGACGCCAAAGACGTGATCTGCGTTTACTACCGCACCCAAGACCCACCGGTCTTGTAAGATTTCTTTCCCACCATCCCGCTATAAAAGTAGTTAGAGAACACTTGGACTAACACTGTCCACACTATCCTTGGATACCCCC
This sequence comes from Microdon myrmicae, assembly GCA_963931805.1. Lineage (NCBI taxonomy): Eukaryota > Metazoa > Arthropoda > Insecta > Diptera > Syrphidae > Microdon > Microdon myrmicae. The sequence goes on from CAWVOU010000013.1 coordinate 74,547, forward strand.
CCCTTTTTTCTTCTCTTTTCAGATGCTGCGAGACCGAGCCCAACATCCTCACGGATGTGGGTGATTCTGGTTATCGCAAGGTGACCAGAAGTCAGAGACAAGATGAAGGACACATATGTCCTGTCTCGCCAAATTCGGCCTTCTCGCCACATTTTTTTTTTTTTTTATTTCGGGATCAGTTAAGTTTTAGAAGGCCGAAGCTATGGTCGAATGTCGGGTCACAACAAATCAAGTTTAATCTAGAAAGGCAAAATAAAAAAGAAAACAAAAGTTGAACCTTTTAATTCTTATTTGATTAAATAAGAAAAGCTGTGCGTGCGCAAATGTTATTTTTCCGGCACAAAACTCGGCATGATCACTGAACGATAAAACAAAGACGCTAGCTTTTAGCGGACCGAACTTGTGTGTGTTTGTAGTTAAATCTCAGATGAACAAAATGACGTATGTGTCAAATTAATACGCTGCGTACTTTTGGGTGGCTCCATCTCTTAGTTAAACCGGAAAAAACGTATGCAAACACCAGATATATATATACACACTCTGGCGCAAGACTAATGACCTTGCCCGGAAAAAAACAAATCATTATGGAAAATTTAACAAGCCTCAGGGCTTGCTAAATAAGGCCAAGACCGGTTGCCGGTTGTAGTGCAGTTTGCTAAACGGCGGAATTTGTACACCTAATAAGATATCGAAAAACCAGATTACAGATATAGGAGAACTATATTCATCATTTGTCACGCAAAATGTCCGTTATACACTTTTGTGAATTTCATATCACTTTTGTACGCACATTGGAGAAGAGTATTCTAGTTTTAGCAGGAAAATAGATTCCAATCGCTACTTTCGGTAAGCTATAGGGTCTTAATTTTGGAAAGTGTTTCCCGACGTCCCCCTGGGTTTCTGATTTCTTATCGGTGAGATATTAAATTACTTGGCCCTCAAGTTAATATGCACATATGCTCGCATCGAAGCAGTAGATCTCTCCTTGGCGTTCATTCTATATGCAATGCTACTGTATTCATGTTATCACACGTATGCCACGACATATCATGCAATTTAAATGAACCCACGAACGAATTTGCTACGATTGTGCCCTCCAGAAAAGAACGCCATTTTCCCCAAGTAGCTATCATTAAAAAGAATTTACATAACAAGTCTATCGTTGGTCCTACAATATTGGATCGGACTGGGAAGAACGATAGTTACGGCCCCAAGTACGAGAACGACAACGACAGCGACGATGTCGACGAAGATGACGATGATGACGGTTCTACCGCTAACAACAACCAATGACAATGCCACTTTACGATACTACATTCCCCGGATATGCCTTCAAAGAATACCTAGTGTCGTTCGAAATAATTGGTTGCTTAGCCTGAGGAGTTTTCTATGTCGAACTGATAGTATCCCCTATTTGTGCTCTTATTGTAAACCTGGATGGATAATTGCACCGATCGGCAAGTATTTATTTTAAATTAAATTTACAATATCAACAACAAGAATCGCGCGATCAGGCACACAACAAGCCATGTTGTATAAAGTTTCCAACAAAGATAATCGTTAGTCGCAGAGGCACCTCGAAGACGACCCTTTAAGAGTTGTGCATCATATTGGTCTTTAAAGTAATCGTGCTCACAATTGTTCTACCACACAAAACGGGGACGACTTAAGGTGTACTCACCTATCATTTTGGTATATTTCCACGAGGAGTTCAGTTCAGCTAATTGTTCCTTCAGCAATTGAAGATTCCAGTTAACAAAGCTGGGTTCGAGGGCAACTGTGTCCCGTAACTTTCGATTTGTGGTGGCCTGCAAGGAGAAGTTAAATGATATTGAATTGATGGGTTATATGCCTTAGAGTGAAGAGCAAGTTTATCTTACATTGAATAGGTTTTCTGCCCCGGCTTTTAATCGTAGTTCTTTATTGATCTCCTGGTTTAACTTACATCGTCGAGTCTGGAGTTTGCCGCGACACGTTGCTGCTCTGGGATCAGAGTCCTAAATGGAGAAGAAAAAATATGGAAGAATAAGTTAAATATTTCGTATTGGTCTTAGAACTTATGGTTTAAGTTGGTCTGCCTTAATGACCGCAAGATACCGCCTCGAATACAGAGAAAATAGTCAAGAATTTACTTGCAACCATTTTACGGAGGTTATAGCTTAATTTGTTGGTATTTAACTGGGCATTGGGAGTATTGGGACCTAATCGATCACTCGATAAGTGTCAAACTGTCACAAAAGCAAAAGTCGTCAGTTGAACATACGTATACACAATCAAACGAATGACACAGCATCCATACCAACTCAGCCATTGGGCGGTAAAAGTATGTGGTAAAGGATTTCGTATAATAGGCTATTGCAATTCATTTAACTACTATTGAGATTCATTCAACAATGTGTTACTATTGAGTTTGCAGTCAGAAAGATGATGTGGGTGATTTGCTTACGGACGTGAAGTTTTGGAACGATATTCTTCGTAGATGTCTAAAATGTCTACTGTCCATTGGATGGTGTAATTTGTCTGTCTTCCTTTCTGGAATAACTTTTGCACATTACAGTAATTCCTCGTTCTTATGAACTGCTCCCTTTTGTGGTGTTTGATTGTAAAACTGAAACCTCAACAACGTTACCCTTAAACCTCCTATACGCAAACGTCAAACCACATATTCAGTTTGTGGTTGATACTTCCGACTTTGTATAAAATGCAGTGACTGATGCCAAGAAGCGTACTGTAGTTCAGATCAATTTCTCGGAATTCTTCTAGAGACATACTGTTCAATTGGTAGCTTTTATTGAACCCTATTCCTAGTTGCTTAGTCAGTTTAGCTGATATAATAAAGCGAGGAGCCCAAGTTACCTCAACTTATTTATTGGGATAAGAGATGAGGGAACACATTCGATCTCTTGGTCGAATAACCATCAATATCCGATACTCATGTCGGCTCATTTGCGAGAGTTATGGGCCTGACACATCATCATAACCTAAACATAACATAATCAACGCATCTTATCTTTTAGACCAATCGATAAAACCCGACTTGCATACGCTACAGTGTAATTACATTTTAAGTACCATTCTCTTAATTACCTATTAAAATCTACACAGGTAGATATTTTAAAACAGATACACTTTGTTTTGTATACAAATATTAGACCATAAGTAAAAATAAAAAAGAAAGCCATTCTTAGAATAGATTCCATAAGGAAAGGTAATAGTCTCAGTGAAGAAAATAATATCGGTGTTTCCAATAGGGACTTGACAACTTTTTTTTTTTTAATAAAACGCGAACCATTTGAGATATTTCAAAAGCTTTATTTTCGGCTTGAAGTACAATCAAAACATTTACGAATGGAACTCGAATTCGTTCATATGGCCACCGCAAAAGAGTGCGTTCACAAATTAAATTCAAAGTTGTCAAGTCCCTATTGGAAAACCCGACATTTTCTAAAAGTAAACGGTAAACGTTAACTCGAACTTAGTTGATATGCTCTTTTTTGCCAAAGCTTGGTGAAGGGTTAATTAACACCATTATAGAAAACAGGTTGCTCTTCAATTCTCAATTAATTAAATCTATTGAAAATAAGAGTTTTCTGATATTTTTAAATATCAATGCCAAGTAAGGTTGAAAAAAGAGTGGGAGCTTATGGAAAAGATGAATCGATGCACATTGGTTTTGAGTATCTAAAGATTGCCATCTTAGGAGATAACGTAAACCAGGAGAGGTTTCCACAGTCTTGTAGTGAAGAATGGTAAAGTTATTGTTTCTGTATCATCTCTTTTTCCGGTTGGTAATTTTGTAAACTTGAGATTGTAGTTTTGTGGTTGAGTTTTTCACAGGCTATCCCACTTATCCTATCATGAATAAAGGCAGCTTTCGTGATAGACTAGCCTCAAAGAACTTCCTTCCGATACGCATCCCATTACGTACGCCAGTCACAAAGTAGCGTACTAAACTGGAGCGAGAAATAATTGTACTCTTTTCACAGGATGGTCTTAATCACCCAATACTGTTGCGGGAAGGAAATTGAAAGTTAATTTAAAAAAAAAAACGGAAACTATCCATTTCAGGATATCCGTTTACGGAGCATCGAGGTACACAAAACGGAACTGGAAAAGTTTAATGACGAAAAGTGGGATACAAGCCACAAATTCGAGAAAGTCAATCGTTCCACGGATTTAACCACTCCTAGTTCTTCAGAGCAACATGATAGCGCGTCAGTGCAATAATGTAAAGTGAATATCGAGTTTCGTCGGCGTATGGTTGGTTAAATTCATCTTTAACCGTTATATACGGTTCACAACGATAGTGAGGAACGTGTGATTCGAACCGACACTAGAACGGTTAGAAGATTGAACCAATGCTTAACACATTAGGCCACTGCCTCGTGAACGAATTCGATTTCTAAACTCCACCTTGGTAAACGGCTTCTACTTTTTGCTTATTCGATTTTCTTTCTATGTTGTTTTTCACTATTTGCTTGTGTACTGTGTCTATATCTGTTGGAACAGGCCCATTACTCCCTCCTCGACAACTTTGTTACGATCAACTGCAAGTGCGAACGACGGAGCGTGGACCGAGCGAACGACAGTGCGGTGGGGGAAGCGAGTGAGTCGGTTGTAGCGATCCTAAATCACGACTCCCATCCAAATCCCCAATATTACCAATAATCTCATCCAAATCCCCAATACCGCTCATAATCCAAATCCGAATTCCATATTGAATCATATGAGCGATAAATTAAACCAAAAGTTAATTTGTCGCACATTGATTCAATTTCACGTTAACTCATACCCTAATCCAATTGAATCATATGCACGATAAATTTAAACCAAAGTCCATTTTTCGTGCATTGATCCAATTCCCAATAATCCTGAAATCATGAAATGCTTAACTCAAAGTGCATTTCATGGTTTCTCTTCCAGGAATTTATTTAAATAAATTCCAAGTCACTTCCAATTACCTTATTCCAACTGAAGCACACAAAATCTTGTGTGTGCTTCTTGGAATTTTTACATTAAAAACATTGCCAAATCTCAACGACAAAAAGTATAAAAGGCCGGTACATTTCAATTTCGGGATCAGTTAAGTTTTAGAAGGCCGAAGCTATGGTCGAATGTCGGGTCACAACAAATCAAGTTTAAACTAGAAAGGCAAAATAAAAAAGAAAACAAAAGTTGAACCTTTTAATTCTTATTTGATTAAATAAGAAAAGCAGTGTGTGCGCAAATGTTATTTTTCCGGCACAAAACTCGACATGATCACTGAACGATAAAACAAAGACGCTAGCTATTAGCGGACCGAACTTGTGTGTGTTTGTAGTTAAATCTCAGATGAACAAAATGACGTATGTGTCAAATTAATACGCTGCGTACTTTTGGGTGGCTCCATCTCTTAGTTAAACCGGAAAAAACGTATGCAAACACCAGATATATATATACACACTCTGGCGCAAGACTAATGACCTTGCCCGGAAAAAAACAAATCATTATGGAAAATTTAACAAGCCTCAGGACTTGCTAAATAAGGCCAAGACCGGTTGCCGGTTGTAGTGCAGTTTGCTAAACGGCGGAATTTGTACACCTAATAAGATATCGAAAAACCAGATTACAGATATAGGAGAACTATATTCATCATTTGTCACGCAAAATTTCCGTTATACACTTTTGTGAATTTCATATCACTTTTGTACGCACATTGGAGAAGAGTATTCTAGTTTTAGCAGGAAAATAGATTCCAATCGCTACTTTCGGTAAGCTATAGGGTCTTAATTTTGGAAAGTGTTTCCCGACGTCCCCCTGGGTTTCTGATTTCTTATCGGTGAGATATTAAATTACTTGGCCCTCAAGTTAATATGCACATATGCTCGCATCGAAGCAGTAGATCTCTCCTTGGCGTTCATTCTATATGCAATGCTACTGTATTCATGTTATCACACGTATGCCACGACATATCATGCAATTTAAATGAACCCACGAACGAATTTGCTACGATTGTGCCCTCCAGAAAAGAACGCCATTTTCCCCAAGTAGCTATCATTAAAAAGAATTTACATAACAAGTCTATCGTTGGTCCTACAATATTGGATCGGACTGGGAAGAACGATAGTTACGGCCCCAAGTACGAGAACGACAACGACAGCGACGATGTCGACGAAGATGACGATGATGACGGTTCTACCGCTAACAACAACCAATGACAATGCCACTTTACGATACTACATTCCCCGGATATACCTTCAAAGAATACCTAGTGTCGTTCGAAATAATTGGTTGCTTAGCCTGAGGAGTTTTCTATGTCGAACTGATAGTATCCCCTATTTGTGCTCTTATTGTAAACCTGGATGGATAATTGCACCGATCGGCAAGTATTTATTTTAAATTAAATTTACAATATCAACAACAAGAATCGCGCGATCAGGCACACAACAAGCCATGTTGTATAAAGTTTCCAACAAAGATAATCGTTAGTCGCAGAGGCACCTCGAAGACGACCCTTTAAGAGTTGTGCATCATATTGGTCTTTAAAGTAATCGTGCTCACAATTGTTCTACCACACAAAACGGGGACGACTTAAGGTGTACTCACCTATCATTTTGGTATATTTCCACGGAGGAGTTCGGTTCAGCTAATTGTTCCTTCAGCAATTGAAGATTCCAGTTAACAAAGCTGGGTTCGAGGGCAACTGTGTCCGGTAACTCTCGATTTGTGGTGGCCTGCAAGGAGAAATTAAATGATATTGAATTGATGGGTTATACGCCTTAGAGTGAAAAGTAAGTTTATCTTACATTGAATAGGTTTTCCGCCCCGGTTTTTAATCGTAGTTCTTTATTGATCTCCTGGTTGAACTTACATCGTCGAGTCTGGAGTTTGCCGCGACACGTTGCTGCTCTGGGATCAGAGCCCTAAATGGAGAAGAACAGAATATGGGAAAAATAAGTTAAATATTTCGTATTGGTCTTAGAACTTATGGTTTAAGTTGGTCTCCCTTAATGACCGCAAGATACCGGCTCGAATACAGAGAAAATAGTCAAGAATTTACTTACAACCATTTTACGGAGGTTATAGCTTAATGGGTTGGTATTTAACTGGGCATTGGGAGTATTGGGACCTAATCGATCACTCGATAACTGTCAAACTGTCACAAAAGCAAAAGTCGTCAGTTGAACATACGTATACACAATCAAACGAATGACACAGCCTCCATACCAACTCAGCCATTGGGCGGTAAAAGTATGTGGTAAAGGATTTCGTATAATAGGCTATTGCAATTCATTTAACTACTATTGAGATTCATTTAACAATTATTGAGATTCATTCAACAATGTGTTACTATTGAGTTTGCAGTCAGAAAGATGATGTGGGTGATTTGCTTACGGACGTGAAGTTTTGGAACGATATTCTTCGTAGATGTCTAAAATGTCTACTGTCCATTGGATGGTGTAATTTGTCTGTCTTCCTTTCTGGAATAACTTTTGCACATTACAGTAATTCCTCGTTCTTATGAACTGCTCCCTTTTGTCGTGTTTGATTGTAAAACTGAAACCTCAACACCGTTACCCTTAAATCTCTTATACGCAAACGTCAAACCACATATTCAGTTTGTGGTTGATACTTCCGACTTTGTATAAAATGCAGTGACTGGTGCCAAGAAGCGTACTGTAGTTCAGATCAATTTCTCGGAATTCTTCTAGAGACATACTGTTCAATTGGTAGCTTTTATTGAACCCTATTCCTAGTTGCTTAGTCAGTTTAGCTGATATAATAAAGCGAGGAGCCCAAGTTACCTCAACTTATTTATTGGGAGAAGAGATGAGGGAACACATTCGATCTCTTGGTCGAATAATCATCAATATCCGATAATCATGTCGGCTCATTTGCGAGAGTTATGGACCTGACTCATCATCATCACCTAAACATAACATAATCAACGCATCTTATCTTTTAGACCAATCGATAAAACCCGACTTGCATACGCTACAGTGTAATTACATTTTAAGTACCATTCTCTTAATTACCTATTAAAAGCTACACAGGTAGATATTTTAAAACAGATACACTTTGTTTTGTATAAAAATATTAGACCTTAAGTAAAAATAAAAAAGAAAGACATTCTTAGAATAGATTCCATAAGGAAAGGTAATAGTCTCTGTGAAGAAAATAATATCAGTGTTTCCAATAGGGACTCGACAACTTTTTTTTTTAAATAAAACGCGAACCATTTGAGATATTTCAAAAGCTTTATTTTCGGCTTGAAGTACAATCAAAACATTTACGAATGGAACTCGAATTCGTTCATATGGCCACCGCAAAAGAGTGCGTTCACAAATTAAATTCAAAGTTGTCAAGTCCCTATTGGAAAACCCGACATTTTCTAAAAGTAAACGGTAAACGTTAACTCGAACTTAGTTGATATGCTCTTTTTTGCCAAAGCTTGGTGAATGGTTAATTAACACCATTATTGAAAACAGGTTGCTCTTCAATTCTCAATTAATTAAATCTATTGAAAATAAGAGTTTTCTGATATTTTTAAATATCAATGCCAAGTAAGGTTGAAAAAGGAGTGGGAGCTTATGGAAAACATGAATCGATGCACATTGGTTTTGAGTATCTAAAGATTGCCATCTTAGGAGATAACGTAAACCAGGAGAGGTTTCCACAGTCTTGTAGTGAAGAATGGTAAAGTTATTGTTTCTGTATCATCTCTTTTTCCAGTTGGTAATTTTGTAAACTTGAGATTGTAGTTTTGTGGTTGAGTTTTTCACGGGCTATCCCGCTTATCCTATCATGAATAAAGGCAGCTTTCGCGATAGACTAGCCTCAAAGAACTTCCTTCCGATACGCATCCCATTACGTACGCCAGTCACAAAGTAGCGTACTAAACTGGAGCGAGAAATAATTGTACTCTTTTCACAGGATGGTCTTAATCACCAAATACTGTTGCGGGTAGGAAATTGAAAGTTAATTAAAAAAAAACGGAAACTATCCATTCCAGAGCATATCCGTTTACGGAGCATCGAGGTACACAAAACGGAACTGGAAAAATTTAATGACGAAAAGTGGGATACAAGTCACAAATTCGAGAAAGTCAATCGTTCTACGGATTTAACCACTCCTAGTTCTTCAGAGCAACACGATAGCGCGTCAGTGCAATAATGTAAAGTGAATATCAAGTTTCGTCGGCGTATGGTTGGTTAAATTCATCTTTTATGGGTATATAGGGTTTACAACGATAGTGAGGAACGTGTGATTCGAACCGACACTAGAACGGTTAGAAGATTGAACCAATGCTTAACACATCAGGCCACCAATTAAAACCAAAGTCCATTTTTCGTGCATTGATCCAACTCCCAATAATCCTGAAATCATGAAATGCTTAACTCAAAGTGCATTTCATGGTTTCTCTTCCAGGAATTTATTTAAATAAATTCCAAGTCACTTCCAATTACTTTATTCCAACTGAGGCACACGAAATCTTGTGTGTGCTTCTTGGAATTTTTACATTAAAAACATTGCCAAATCTCAACGACAAAAAGTATAAAAGGCCGGTACATTTCAATTTCGGGATCAGTTAAGTTCTAGAAGGCCGAAGCTATGGTCGAATGTCGGGTCATAACAAATCAAGTTTAATCTAGAAAGGCAAAATAAAAAAGAAAACAAAAGTTGAACCTTTTAATTCTTATTTGATTAAATAAGAAAAGCAGTGCGTGCGCAAATGTTATTTTTCCGGCACAAAACTCGGCATGATCACTGAACGATAAAACAAAGACGCTAGCTTTTTGCGGACCGAACTTGTGTGTGTTTGTAGTTAAATCTCAGATGAACAAAATGACGTATGTGTCAAATTAATACGCTGCGTACTTTTGGGTGGCTCCATCTCTTAGTTAAACCGGAAAAAACGTATGCAAACACCTGATATATATACATACACACTCTGGCGCAACACTAATGACCTTGCCCGGAAAAAAACAAATCATTATGGAAAATTTAACAAGCCTCAGGACTTGCTAAATAAGGCCAAGACCGGTTGCCGGTTGTAGTGCAGTTTGCTAAACGGCGGAATTTGTACACCTAATAAGATATCGAAAAACCAGATTACCGATATAGGAGAACTATATTCATCATTTGTCACGCAAAATGTCCGTTATACACTTTTGTGAATTTCATATCACTTTTGTACGCACATTGGAGAAGAGTATTCTAGTTTTAGCAGGAAAATAGATTCCAATCGCTACTTTCGGTAAGCTATAGGGTCTTAATTTTGGAAAGTGTTTCCCGACGTCCCTCTGGGTTTCTGATTTCCTATCGGTGAGATATTAAATTACTTGGCCCTCAAGTTAATATGCACATATGCTCGCATCGAAGCAGTAGATCTCTCCTTGGCGTTCATTCTATATGCAATGCTACTGTATTAATGTTATCACACGTAGGCCACGACATATCATGCAATTTAAATGAACCCACGAACGAATTTGCTACGATTGTGCCCTCCAGAAAAGAACGCCATTTTCCCCAAGTAGCTATCATTAAAAAGAATTTATATAACAAGTCTATCGTTGGTCCTACAATATTGGATCGGACTGGCAAGAACGATAGTTACGGCCTCAAGTACGAGAACGACAACGACAGCGACGATGTCGACGAAGATGACGATGATGACGGTTCTACCGCTAACAACAACCAATGACAATGCCACTTTACGATACTACATTCCCCGGATATACCTTCAAAGAATACCTAGTGTCGTTCGAAATAATTGGTTGCTTAGCCTGAGGAGTTTTCTATGTCGAACTGATAGTATCCCCTATTTGTGCTCTTATTGTAAACCTGGATGGATAATTGCACCGATCGGCAAGTATTTATTTTAAATTAAATTTACAATATCAACAACAAGAATCGCGCGATCAGGCACACAACAAGCCATGTTGTATAAAGTTTCCAACAAAGATAATCGTTAGTCGCAGAGGCACCTCGAAGACGACCCTTTAAGAGTTGTGCATCATATTGGTCTTTAAAGTAATCGTGCTCACAATTGTTCTACCACACAAAACGGGGACGACTTAAGGTGTACTCACCTATCATTTTGGTATATTTCCACGGAGGAGTTCGGTTCAGCTAATTGTTCCTTCAGCAATTGAAGATTCCAGTTAACAAAGCTGGGTTCGAGGGCAACTGTGTCCGGTAACTCTCGATTTGTGGTGGCCTGCAAGGAGAAATTAAATGATATTGAATTGATGGGTTATACGCCTTAGAGTGAAAAGTAAGTTTATCTTACATTGAATAGGTTTTCCGCCCCGGTTTTTAATCGTAGTTCTTTATTGATCTCCTGGTTGAACTTACATCGTCGAGTCTGGAGTTTGCCGCGACACGTTGCTGCTCTGGGATCAGAGCCCTAAATGGAGAAGAACAAAATATGGGAAAAATAAGTTAAATATTTCGTATTGGTCTTAGAACTTATGGTTTAAGTTGGTCTCCCTTAATGACCGCAAGATACCGCCTCGAATACAGAGAAAATAGTCAAGAATTTACTTGCAACCATTTTACGGAGGTTAAAGCTTAATGGGTTGGTATTTAACTGGGCATTGGGAGTATTGGGACCTAATCGATCACTCGATAAGTGTCAAACTGTCACAAAAGCAAAAGTCGTCAGTTGAACATACGTATACACAATCAAACGAATGACACAGCCTCCATACCAACTCAGCCATTGGGCGGTAAAAGTATGTGGTAAAGGATTTCGTATAATAGGCTATTGCAATTCATTTAACTACTATTGAGATTCATTTAACAATTATTGAGATTCATTCAACAATGTGTTACTATTGAGTTTGCAGTCAGAAAGATGATGTGGGTGATTTGCTTACGAACGTGAAGTTTTCGAACGATATTCTTCGTAGATGTCTAAAATGTCTACTGTCCATTGGATGGTGTAATTTGTCTGTCTTCCTTTCTGGAATAACTTTTGCACATTACAGTAATTCCTCGTTCTTATGAACTGCTCCCTTTTGTCGTGTTTGATTGTAAAACTGAAACCTCAACACCGTTACCCTTAAACCTCCTATACGCAAACGTCAAACCACATATTCAGTTTGTGGTTGATACTTCCGACTTTGTATAAAATACAGTGACTGATGCCAAGAAGCGTACTGTAGTTCAGATCAATTTCTCGGAATTCTTCTAGAGACATACTGTTCAATTGGTAGCTTTTATTGAACCCTATTCCTAGTTGCTTAGTCAGTTTAGCTGATATAATAAAGCGAGGAGCCCAAGTTACCTCAACTTATTTATTGGGATAAGAGATGAGGGAACACATTCCATCTCTTGGTCGAATAACCATCAATATCCGATAATCATGTCGGCTCATTTGCGAGAGTAATGGACCTGACTCATCATCATCACCTAAACATAACATAATCAACGCATCTTATCTTTTACACCAATCGATAAAACCCGACTTGCATACGCTACAGTGTAATTACATTTTAAGTACCATTCTCTTAATTACCTATTAAAAGCTACACAGGTAGATATTTTAAAACAGGTACACTTTGTTTTGTATAAAAATATTAGACCTTAAGTAAAAATAAAAAAGAAAGACATTCTTAGAATAGATTCCATAAGGAAAGGTAATAGTCTCGGTGAAGAAAATAATATCAGTGTTTCCAATAGGGACTCGACAACTTTTTTTTTTAAATAAAACGCGAACCATTTGAGATATTTCAAAAGCTTTATTTTCGGCTTGAAGTACAATCAAAACATTTACGAATGGAACTCGAATTCGTTCATATGGCCACCGCAAAAGAGTGCGTTCACAAATTAAATTCAAAGTTGTCAAGTCCGTATTGGAAAACCCGACATTTTCTAAAAGTAAACGGTAAACGTTAACTCGAACTTAGTTGATATGCTCTTTTTTGCCAAAGCTTGGTGAATGGTTAATTAACACCATTATTGAAAACAGGTTGCTCTTCAATTCTCAATTAATTAAATCTATTGAAAATAAGAGTTTTCTGATATTTTTAAATATCAATGCCAAGTAAGGTTGAAAAAGGAGTGGGAGCTTATGGAAAACATGAATCGATGCACATTGGTTTTGAGTATCTAAAGATTGCCATCTTAGGAGATAACGTAAACCAGGAGAGGTTTCCACAGTCTTGTAGTGAAGAATGGTAAAGTTATTGTTTCTGTATCATCTCTTTTTCCAGTTGGTAATTTTGTAAACTTGAGATTGTAGTTTTGTGGTTGAGTTTTTCACGGGCTATCCCACTTATCCTATCATGAATAAAGGCAGCTTTCGCGATAGACTAGCCTCAAAGAACTTCCTTCCGATACGCATCCCATTACGTACGCCAGTCACAAAGTAGCGTACTAAACTGGAGCGAGAAATAATTGTACTCTTTTCACAGGATGGTCTTAATCACCAAATACTGTTGCGGGTAGGAAATTGAAAGGTAATTAAAAAAAACGGAAACTATCCATTCCAGAGCATATCCGTTTACGGAGCATCGAGGTACACAAAACGGAACTGGAAAAATTTAATGACGAAAAGTGGGATACAAGTCACAAATTCGAGAAAGTCAATCGTTCTACGGATTTAACCACTCCTAGCTCTTCAGAGCAACACGATAGCGCGTCAGTGCAATAATGTAAAGTGAATATCAAGTTTCGTCGGCGTATGGTTGGTTAAATTCATCTTTTATGGGTATATAGGGTTTACAACGATAGTGAGGAACGTGTGATTCGAACCGACACTAGAACGGTTAGAAGATTGAACCAATGCTTAACACATCAGGCCACCAATTAAAACCAAAGTCCATTTTTCGTGCATTGATCCAACTCCCAATAATTCTGAAATCATGAAATGCTTAACTCAAAGTGCATTTCATGGTTTCTCTTCCAGGAATTTATTTAAATAAATTCCAAGTCACTTCCAATTACTTTATTCCAACTGAAACACACGAAATCTTGTGTGTGCTTCTTGGAATTTTTACATTAAAAACATTGCCAAATCTCAACGACAAAAAGTATAAAAGGCCGGTACATTTCAATTTCGGGATCAGTTAAGTTCTAGAAGGCCGAAGCTATGGTCGAATGTCGGGTCATAACAAATCAAGTTTAATCTAGAAAGGCAAAATAAAAAAGAAAACAAAAGTTGAACCGTTTAATTCTTATTTGATTAAATAAGAAAAGCAGTGCGTGCGCAAATGTTATTTTTCCGGCACAAAACTCGGCATGATCACTGAACGATAAAACAAAGACGCTAGCTTTTAGCGGACCGAACTTGTGTGTGTTTGTAGTTAAATCTCAGATGAACAAAATGACGTATGTGTCAAATTAATACGCTGCGTACTTTTGGGTGGCTCCATCTCTTAGTTAAACCGGAAAAAACGTATGCAAACACCTGATATATATACATACACACTCTGGCGCAACACTAATGACCTTGCCCGGAAAAAAACAAATCATTATGGAAAATTTAACAAGCCTCAGGACTTGCTAAATAAGGCCAAGACCGGTTGCCGGTTGTAGTGCAGTTTGCTAAACGGCGGAATTTGTACACCTAATAAGATATCGAAAAACCAGATTACCGATATAGGAGAACTATATTCATCATTTGTCACGCAAAATGTCCGTTATACACTTTTGTGAATTTCATATCACTTTTGTACGCACATTGGAGAAGAGTATTCTAGTTTTAGCAGGAAAATAGATTCCAATCGCTACTTTCGGTAAGCTATAGGGTCTTAATTTTGGAAAGTGTTTCCCGACGTCCCCCTGGGTTTCTGATTTCTTATCGGTGAGATATTAAATTACTTGGCCCTCAAGTTAATATGCACATATGCTCGCATCGAAGCAGTAGATCTCTCCTTGGCGTTCATTCTATATGCAATGCTACTGTATTAATGTTATCACACGTAGGCCACGACATATCATGCAATTTAAATGAACCCACGAACGAATTTGCTACGATTGTGCCCTCCAGAAAAGAACGCCATTTTCCCCAAGTAGCTATCATTAAAAAGAATTTATATAACAAGTCTATCGTTGGTCCTACAATATTGGATCGGACTGGGAAGAACGATAGTTACGGCCTCAAGTACGAGAACGACAACGACAGCGACGATGTCGACGAAGATGACGATGATGACGGTTCTACCGCTAACAACAACCAATGACAATGCCACTTTACGATACTACATTCCCCGGATATACCTTCAAAGAATACCTAGTGTCGTTCGAAATAATTGGTTGCTTAGCCTGAGGAGTTTTCTATGTCGAACTGATAGTATCCCCTATTTGTGCTCTTATTGTAAACCTGGATGGATAATTGCACCGATCGGCAAGTATTTATTTTAAATTAAATTTACAATATCAACAACAAGAATCGCGCGATCAGGCACACAACAAGCCATGTTGTATAAAGTTTCCAACAAAGATAATCGTTAGTCGCAGAGGCACCTCGAAGACGACCCTTTAAGAGTTGTGCATCATATTGGTCTTTAAAGTAATCGTGCTCACAACTGTTCTACCACACAAAACGGGGACGACTTAAGCTGTACTCACCTATCATTTTGGTATATTTCCACGGAGGAGTTCGGTTCAGCTAATTGTTCCTTCAGCAATTGAAGATTCCAGTTAACAAAGCTGGGTTCAAGGGCAACTGTGTCCGGTAACTCTCGATTTGTGGTGGCCTGCAAGGAGAAATTAAATGATATTGAATTGATGGGTTATACGCCTTAGAGTGAAAAGTAAGTTTATCTTACATTGAATAGGTTTTCCGCCCCGGTTTTTAATCGTAGTTCTTTATTGATCTCCTGGTTGAACTTACATCGTCGAGTCTGGAGTTTGCCGCAACACGTTGCTGCTCTGGGATCAGAGCCCTAAATGGAGAAGAACAAAATATGGGAAAAATAAGTTAAATATTTCGTATTGGTCTTAGAACTTATGGTTTAAGTTGGTCTCCCTTAATGACCGCAAGATACCGCCTCGAATACAGAGAAAATAGTCAAGAATATACTTGCAACCATTTTACGGAGGTTAAAGCTTAATGGGTTGGTATTTAACTGGGCATTGGGAGTATTGGGACCTAATCGATCACTCGATAAGTGTCAAACTGTCACAAAAGCAAAAGTCGTCAGTTGAACATACGTATACACAATCAAACGAATGACACAGCCTCCATACCAACTCAGCCATTGGGCGGTAAAAGTATGTGGTAAAGGATTTCGTATAATAGGCTATTGCAATTCATTTAACTACTATTGAGATTCATTCAACAATGTGTTACTATTGAGTTTGCAGTCAGAAAGATGATGTGGGTGATTTGCTTACGGACGTGAAGTTTTCGAACGATATTCTTCGTAGATGTCTAAAATGTCTACTGTCCATTGGATGGTGTAATTTGTCTGTCTTCCTTTCTGGAATAACTTTTGCACATTACAGTAATTCCTCGTTCTTATGAACTGCTCCCTTTTGTCGTGTTTGATTGTAAAACTGAAACCTCAACACCGTTACCCTTAAACCTCCTATACGCAAACGTCAAACCACATATTCAGTTTGTGGTTGATACGTCCGACTTTGTATAAAATGCAGTGACTGATGCCAAGAAGCGTACTGTAGTTCAGATCAATTTCTCGGAATTCTTCTAGAGACATACTGTTCAATTGGTAGCTTTTATTGAACCCTATTCCTAGTTGCTTAGTCAGTTTAGCTGATATAATAAAGCGAGGAGCCCAAGTTACCTCAACTTATTTATTGGGATAAGAGATGAGGGAACACATTCCATCTCTTGGTCGAATAACCATCAATATCCGATAATCATGTCGGCTCATTTGCGAGAGTAATGGACCTGACTCATCATCATCACCTAAACATAACATAATCAACGCATCTTATCTTTTACACCAATCGATAAAACCCGACTTGCATACGCTACAGTGTAATTACATTTTAAGTACCATTCTCTTAATTACCTATTAAAAGCTACACAGGTAGATATTTTAAAACAGGTACACTTTGTTTTGTATAAAAATATTAGACCTTAAGTAAAAATAAAAAAGAAAGACATTCTTAGAATAGATTCCATAAGGAAAGGTAATAGTCTCGGTGAAGAAAATAATATCAGTGTTTCCAATAGGGACTCGACAACTTTTTTTTTTAAATAAAACGCGAACCATTTGAGATATTTCAAAAGCTTTATTTTCGGCTTGAAGTACAATCAAAACATTTACGAATGGAACTCGAATTCGTTCATATGGCCACCGCAAAAGAGTGCGTTCACAAATTAAATTCAAAGTTGTCAAGTCCGTATTGGAAAACCCGACATTTTCTAAAAGTAAACGGTAAACGTTAACTCGAACTTAGTTGATATGCTCTTTTTTGCCAAAGCTTGGTGAATGGTTAATTAACACCATTATTGAAAACAGGTTGCTCTTCAATTCTCAATTAATTAAATCTATTGAAAATAAGAGTTTTCTGATATTTTTAAATATCAATGCCAAGTAAGGTTGAAAAAGGAGTGGGAGCTTATGGAAAACATGAATCGATGCACATTGGTTTTGAGTATCTAAAGATTGCCATCTTAGGAGATAACGTAAACCAGGAGAGGTTTCCACAGTCTTGTAGTGAAGAATGGTAAAGTTATTGTTTCTGTATCATCTCTTTTTCCAGTTGGTAATTTTGTAAACTTGAGATTGTAGTTTTGTGGTTGAGTTTTTCACGGGCTATCCCACTTATCCTATCATGAATAAAGGCAGCTTTCGCGATAGACTAGCCTCAAAGAACTTCCTTCCGATACGCATCCCATTACGTACGCCAGTCACAAAGTAGCGTACTAAACTGGAGCGAGAAATAATTGTACTCTTTTCACAGGATGGTCTTAATCACCAAATACTGTTGCGGGTAGGAAATTGAAAGTTAATTAAAAAAAAACGGAAACTATCCATTCCAGAGCATATCCGTTTACGGAGCATCGAGGTACACAAAACGGAACTGGAAAAATTTAATGACGAAAAGTGGGATACAAGTCACAAATTCGAGAAAGTCAATCGTTCTACGGATTTAACCACTCCTAGTTCTTCAGAGCAACACGATAGCGCGTCAGTGCAATAATGTAAAGTGAATATCAAGTTTCGTCGGCGTATGGTTGGTTAAATTCATCTTTTATGGGTATATAGGGTTTACAACGATAGTGAGGAACGTGTGATTCGAACCGACACTAGAACGGTTAGAAGATTGAACCAATGCTTAACACATCAGGCCACCAATTAAAACCAAAGTCCATTTTTCGTGCATTGATCCAACTCCCAATAATCCTGAAATCATGAAATGCTTAACTCAAAGTGCATTTCATGGTTTCTCCTCCAGGAATTTATTTAAATAAATTCCAAGTCACTTCCAATTACTTTATTCCAACTGAAACACACGAAATCTTGTGTGTGCTTCTTGGAATTTTTACATTAAAAACATTGCCAAATCTCAACGACAAAAAGTATAAAAGGCCGGTACATTTCAATTTCGGGATCAGTTAAGTTCTAGAAGGCCGAAGCTATGGTCGAATGTCGGGTCACAACAAATCAAGTTTAATCTAGAAAGGCAAAATAAAAAAGAAAACAAAAGTTGAACCTTTTAATTCTTATTTGATTAAATAAGAAAAGCAGTGCGTGCGCAAATGTTATTTTTCCGGCACAAAACTCGACATGATCATTGAACGATAAAACAAAGACGCTAGCTTTTAGCGGGCCGAACTTGTGTGTGTTTGTAGTTAAATCTCAGATGCACAAAATGACGTATGTGCCACATGAATACGCTGCGTACATTTGGGTGGCTCCATCTCTTAGTTAAACCGGAAAAAACGTATGCAAACACCTGATATATATATACACACTCTGGCGCAAGACTAATGACCTTGCCCGGAAAAAAACAAATCATTATGGAAAATTTAACAAGCCTCAGGACTTGCTGAATAAGGTCAAGACCGGTTGCCGGTTGTAGTGCAGTTTGCTAAACGGCGGGAATTTGTACACCTAATAAGATATCGAAAAACCAGATTACAGATATAGGAGAACTATATTCATCATTTGTCACGCAAAATGTCCGTTATACATTTTTGTGAATTTCATATCACTTTTGTACGCACATTGGAGAAGAGTATTCTAGTTTTAGCAGGAAAATAGATTCCAATCGCTACTTTCGGTAAGCTATAGGGTCTTAATTTTGGAAAGTGTTTCCCGACGTCCCCCTGGGTTTCTGATTTCTTATCGGTGAGATATTAAATTACTTGGCCCTCAAGTTAATATTAACATATGCTCGCATCGAAGCAGTAGATCTCTCCTTGGCGTTCATTCTATATGCAATGCTACTGTATTAATGTTATCACACGTAGGCCACGACATATCATGCAATTTAAATGAACCCACGAACGAATTTGCTACGATTGTGCCCTCCAGAAAAGAACGCCATTTTCCCCAAGTAGCTATCATTAAAAAGAATTTATATAACAAGTCTATCGTTGGTCCTACAATATTGGATCGGACTGGAAAGAACGATAGTTACGGCCTCAAGTACGAGAACGACAACGACAGCGACGATGTCGACGAAGATGACGATGATGACGGTTCTACCGCTAACAACAACCAATGACAATGCCACTTTACGATACTACATTCCCCGGATATACCTTCTAAGAATACCTAGTGTCGTTCGAAATAATTGGTTGCTTAGCCTGAGGAGTTTTCTATGTCGAACTGATAGTATTGTGGGGCTTTTCAGGGCCCGAAGAGCCTTACATCGTTCGATCCCCACTATTCCAGGCGAACGACTCACCTCTAAGACGAACTTCAGCAAGGTTGCGTAACCTTGCTACGGCATTTACCCCCAGCCAAATCGCCGGAATTAATACAGTTACCCAATCGGATAACTGTTATGAATATCCGTTAGGCAGCTTACCCACTCTGTGGGGGGGTTTCCTTCCAAACCCCCCCTTTTTCTCCAACACCATCCCTGAAAAACATTAAGTCCACGGCAAAGCTTATCACTTAGCCGTGGCACCGAAAATTTATCCCCGAGCAGGCACTGATCCCTGAAAAACATTAAGTCCACGGCAAAGCTTATCACTTAGCCGTGGCATCGAAAATTCACCCCCGGGCAGGCATTGATTCCTAAAAAAAACATTAAGTCCACGGCAAAGCTTATCACTTAGCCGTGGCATCGAAAATTTATCCTCGGGCAGGCATCGATTCCTAAAAAAACATTAAGTCCACGGCAAAGCTTATCACATTGCCGTGGCATTTGAAATCCCATCCTTAGGCATACATTCTACCCAGGGCACCTCGTTTCCATAGCCTTATGCTATGGAAACAACATCAACAAAGAATTCCTTATTAAATATCAAACAATAATCTAAACATCGCATTGGCACCACAGAGTGCTATGCATACACAATTTCCTAATAACGGCCGCCACCCGTCGGCGAACCAAAGGAAATTCACATCGTCAACCGAAATGTTGATTTATGGCCCCCCATAGGATGACCAGATCTTCGGTTCGTGTCTTTTTCACCCCAGATGTTCATTGTTTGCATTAGTGGAAGATGCAGTAGCGATGCTGGCATCCAGCCTCGGTCGCCGGACGATCGTATGCAAGGCATACGCACACAAGCATAATGTATGCCTATTCCCCGGTCCAATCACGATTAACTACCGCGAGTTAATCGTGTAGCTCCTCCCCTTTTGCAGTTTCCCTTTAGGTGTCCCTTTTCTTATTGTGAGCGTCAAATAACAGTCAGATTGTTACCACCAGCGAGGACGTGCAGGAGTTCGCGTAGTAAAAAGTACATTTTTTAATATTTTTTTTATACAAGGAGCTGTGAGCAGGAAGCTCCATTCTCGTGAGTCGCGGCGTTTTTGGTTCGTGTTTTTATTAAAAGGTTGTGCGCGGAAAATTATCTGTAACCGAAATAAGTGGTTAACTAACAAGTTAAGACCTATTCCCTAGTACTAGACTTTACTCCTTTTTTTTGCAATTAAGAGCTGTGTGAGTGTAATAGAAAGTAAGAGAAATAAATGCAATAAAAGAACCAGAGTGTTTCATTTTCTTTTTCCGCTCGGGACGGCGTCGCAGAATCGCAAGTGAATCCAGAGTACCCGCGGTTGCGGAGTAGTGGAAATTAGTGAAACCCGCGTCCGTGTCGATGCACTGACTAATTTTACACCACATTGGTGACACCTAGTGCGAACACGCAACCTTGTTGAATACGCTCCCAACACACAACTTTTGGTTTGCCGCGATAATAAAATACTGTGACTCTCCCGGTGCACTTCCAAAATAAAATCCATAAGACAGTACGCGTGACAACAAAAACATCGAAGTGCTCGAAAATAAAAAGACTTTTAAAGGGCAAGTAGAGCCCCACCCCATCTTTAACACCCGAGAACATACACCAGCCTCAGCCTCATTTGTCACCAGGACCCTTGGACAATTCAGCACAGAACAGGACCTGCAGACCTCACCAACAGGAACCCTTCCATCGAGTAAGTCCTTTCAACTGATCATTTATTTAAGTGTGTAACTGTGTTCAAATTAAGTGCGTACCTGATTAAATTAAAATTGACAGTGATTTGTTACACTGTTTTGCAAAAACGAAATTCAGTTTATCTATCATTCATACAACCATATATATAGTAACCTTCGGTGCCTGGTAATCTAAATCTAACCAAATTAATTTCTCATTTACAATTACATTGCTTTAAAGTGTCCGTATTTTCCCTTTTAAATACTCAAATATATGTTCACATAATTAATTCTCAAACCACTTAACAAGTTAAAAGTGACAGAAACCCTGTAACAGAAATTATCAAGGGCACATGTTGTAATTATTAGCAAAAGCCTTATCCAATAAGTTCACTTAGCTGTTATAAAACAATAGAAAATAAAGAATTTGAATACACAATTAAGCCAGCCGATTACCAGGATAAATTCGTAATTGTTTTACTGTTTCCCTGTTTTCTTACAATATTAAGCGTAAATTTGTACGCTCCTTCCGAGCAAAAATATAAACTAAACACGACCAGCTAAAATCGAAATTAAAATTATAGCTTCAAACGAATCAAAATTTAGTTCAACAGTTTGACCCGATAAAAGTAAAGTTCAATCAGCATAATTCAATGTTAAAGTGGAAAAGTAATCAAAAATAAAATATTTTTATTTTCTTTTTAATAACCATATTAAAACATAATTTTTACATAATATAGCACAAGTCACATAAATTCTGTCGAGTTGCGCTGTAGCTTAAGCGCATTTCTTTTCTTGTTTTTTTTTTCTTCTTTTACGTTAAATTATATAAGTGAAAAGTAGTAATAAAGTAAACGCTGGATCTTTCAAGTGAATGTGCCAAATTGTATTTAAATATATAAATCAAAATTACCGAAAGAAAGCCTTGCAAAAACACAAATTTATATCGACAAGCGTTATAGAAATAAACACGCACAGCCATTTTAAATACAAACACATTATTGCTCAATATTAAATACATTAAACAAACATTCACCACCAACAAATAATTTCGCTACAGGGCGTATATAGTAGTAACAATTGTAAGCCCCTTCAGGGTATTGATTAACACGCAACTCCCGGTAATTGCACATACGACTCCTCCGACTATCGCTCGACGCATTTTAATTAATAAAACCGTATTCGGGGATATTCAAGATTCCATCAACTCCACTGGATTCGGCTCGATTCCCTTTTGGCTCCACTTGACTCCACTTCCGACCTTCGCACGACTTATTTTGATTAGCGAAAACCATTGTTTTAGGACATTCGTGGTTCTCCCAACGCCCTGCGATATCTTTTGACTCATCGGCCTCCGTTCACCGTCTTCGCGTCCTCTTACGCCTGTAATTCCCGTTTCGCGTCACTATCCATAATGGTCAACACGCGAAACACCATGGCCAGAAAGGCCCAGGAACACCCCGAATCCCTTGAATTCCACGACGCCTCCAGCGTCGATTTCCCCACTGAGCAAGTCGATACTGACCTAGACTTGCCCGGACAATCTACTCTCCTGGCACCACCCGTTGCCCCCGGCGTCGTGAACCGACCCCAGCCTACTTCCACAGACACCCCCCCGACTGCTCCTAACGCCCCTGGTACCGGCTCTTTGGTATATTCCGGCATTTTAATGCCCACAACTAGTGCCGGTACTTGACAACAAGCCCATAGGCAGCCAGTGCCCCAAGAGTCCCACGATGCTTCCAGCCTCGGGAATGGGACTCGCCATTCAAATATAGGGCTTCCCCCCTTCGATGAGGAGGACCCAGACCTTTGGTTTGCAGTAGCAGACCGCATCTTCCAGGCCTCGGCCTTTGCACGACGAACAACTTCGTGCAGTCGAGCTGTTGAAAGTGCTTGACCGCACTCAGCGACCGCATGTTGCCCACATAATAAGGTCGGCCGGCCGCAACCCGTATAGCAACATGCGTGAAGCTCTGCTCGACGCTTTGGACGAGCCTGGAAGTGTGCGGCAACAACGTTTAGCCGCTGTAACCAACCTTACTGGAATGCGACCATCTCTTTTCCTGACCCATTTACGCTCTATAGCGGGAACCAGGATTGGGGACGACCTAATAAGGCCTCACTTTTTGAGGTGTCTTCCCCAACATGCCCGTTCGGCACTTATAGCCCAACCCAATCAAAATTTGGGCTATTTATCCAAAATTGCGGACGCAATTATGGAAAGCTCAGATCAGTATTCTGAGCCTCCTGCGTACCAGGTAGCGGCGGTTTCTCAACACGCCGCCCAGCCCGCACGGCCCCTCGTCTGCCTTTCACAGCCCCTCAATTGGTCCCAATTCTCCATCCTCCTCAAACTCAATTACCTCATAGAAGGCCCGCCTCAACCAATTTCCCTGAGGGGAATCCAGAGGCAGCCCCCAACGTATTTAACCAAAGAAGTTCGCCGCCACATTTAACTCTTGCTGACCTTCGGGCGCTCCAAACCCCACTCCTCCGCGAGATAAATCAATTTCGCGCGGAGGTGAGAAACAATCCTCGAGGCGTCCAGAATCGTGCCATGCCGAGCCGTCCTCTCAATCGGCAGAATTCCTTCCAAACTGTCCCTCAGAGGGCCTATATCCCTCAAAATGCCCCACAGAGGGCCAATTCCACCCAAAATGGCCCTCACCGGGCCAATTCACAGCGAGCTCCGGCTCGACCTCCCCGTAACGGCAATACCAATAGGCAGAATATACCTGATAATGCCGTTACTCTGCCTTGGTGCGCCAATCACCAACGATATGGTGATCGCGCATTCAATTGCAAGGCGCCTTGTGGTTGGACGCAACCTTCCACCAACCAGAGGCGCTCTTTAAACTAATCTTGCCGACCGACCCCCTCGCGCAATCATCCGGCACCCATACGATAAGTCGCCTAACCATCCGGGATTCTAAACTGAATATCGCTTTTACTGTCGATACCGGCGCCGATATTTCAGTCCTCCCGCGATCGTTTGCTCCGCGTAACCGCGTGCCAGCCGCACTTAAACTGTCAGCGGCGAATAATACGCCGATACTTACGTACGGACGTAAAAAGCTGACACTTCAATTGGGTCTTTGTCGCCCGATCACTTGGCGTTTCGTCATTGCGGACGTAAATGAACCCCTGATAGGTTCCGACCTATTAGGTGCACATAATCTGTTGGTCGATTCGACCCCTAACAGACTAGTGGCTCCAACCGCACCCCCCTTGCCCATGACGGCATCCCCAGCGGCAACTTCAAGGGCCACAGAGTGCACAGACCCATTTTAAGCCATGGTACAGGAATTTGTTAGTACAACAATTCCTCTACCTAACCAGCGTCGACATAAAGCCACGGTGTTCCATCATATGGAAACACGTGGTCCCCCGGTGAGCCAGCGTCCACGTCGACTGGCTCCTGAAAAATTACGTGCGGCGCGCGCTGAGTTCGAGCACATGATCGAACTAGGTATCTGCCAACCGTCGGACAGTCCCTGGGCAAGCCCACTCCACTTAGTGAAGAAACGTTCTGGTGAGTGGCGCCCATGTGGCGATTACAGGCTGTTGAACGCAGCAACTGTCCCGGACAGATACCCTATTGCACACCTCTACGATTTTTCGTACAAGTTACGAGGGTGCAATGTCTTCACTACCCTGGATCTCACCAGGGCATACCATCAAATTCCTGTGGCACCAGAAGACATCCCCAAGACCGCAGTCATTACACCCTTCGGACTCTTCGAGTTCAAAGTGATGACTTTCGGCCTCAGGAATGCCGCACAGACATTCCAGCGTTATATCGACACGGCTTTACGTGGTCTTAATTGCTGCCATGCATACCTTGATGACATTCTCATCGCCTCCAAAGACCACGCCGAACATAAACGCCACTTACGTCAGGTCCTAGAGCGCCTCTGTGAATTCGGTCTTGTCATCAACCCAGATGAGTGTCAATACGCCAAGGAGCAAATCACCTATCTGGGTTATGTCGTTGACAACCAGGGCATTCGCCCACTACCAGACCGTGTGGAGGCCCTCATGAAGTATCCCCGGCCTACTAACGTGAGTGAGCTTCGTCGATTTTTGGGCATGCTTAACTTCTATCGTCCAACACTGAAGAACGCTGCCCAAGTTCAAGCTCCCCTAAATGAGTTCTTAAAAGGAGCTAAGCGCAATGATAAGCGCCCCATTAATTGGACAGAAGTCTCTGACAGAGCATTCCAACTGTCCAAAGAACAATTGGCAAACGCCACCTTACTCCGATACCCTCTCGAGGGAGCGGCACTTTCTATCCAATGCGACGCATCGGATACCGCAATCGGAGCCGTCCTTGAACAGGACATTGAAGGCCGCCCGGAACCACTTGGTTTCTTTTCAAGGAAGCTGAGTCCCACTGAGCGACGTTACAGCGCCTACGACCGTGAATTGCTCGCGATCTACAGCGCTGTTAAGTACTTCCGTCATATGATAGAAGGTCGCTCACTCTCCATCTTAACAGACCATAAGCCATTGGTCTATGCGTTCCGGAAGAAGTCGGGAAATGCCTCCCCCGACAAGAGCGTCAATTAGACCTCATTGGGCAATATTCTACGGAGATAAGGCATATCTCCGGTAAACAGGATGTCACGGCGGACGCCCTTTCTCGAATCGATACGATTCATTTGCGTACCGCCTTGAATAACACTGACCTTGCCCTAGCTCAAGAGGAGGACGAACAGCTCAAGCCCCTCCTAACTGCCGATACGGCACTAGAGCTTAAGAAAATTACCCTTCGCGACCCTTCGGGCGAAATCTGGTGTGATGTCTCCACTGGAACCGCTAGACCTTGCATTCCCGAGAAACTTCGTAAGGGCGTGTTCCAAGTTTACCACAACCCAGCCCACCCCAGCGGCCGAGCAACAGCCGCTGCTGTCCGTCGCAAATTCATTTGGCCCCGGATGAACAAAGATCTCACCGGTTGGCCCCGTGCTTGTCTCCAGTGCCAGCGCTGCAAGGTAGCGCGACATAATGTACTGGAGCCAGCGCAATTCAAGCTTCCCACGGCACGCTTCGCCCATGTCCACATAGACATAGTGGGGCCGCTTACTCCATCAAGAGGATTTTCTTATATCCTCACTATGATGGATCGCTGCACGCGATGGCCAGAGGCGACACCTCTCCGGGCAGTTACTGCCGAATCAGTCGCCAAGGCCTTTTATTCAACTTGGGTCACACGCTTTGGTGTACCAACCACCATAACTTCGGACCGAGGTCCACAATTTGAGGCGACAATTTTTAGGCAGCTAACAGATCTTCTCGGCTGCCAAAGAAGTCGTACCACCCCCTACCACCCGCAATCAAATGGGATGATAGAGCGCTGGCACAGATCTCTTAAAGCCTCACTCATGTGTCATAATGACACACAATGGTTTGACGCCCTTCCAACCGTCCTCCTCGCCCCGAGGACAAGCATTAAGGAGGACCTGGGCGCTTCGGCAGCAGAGCTTACCTACGGTACCAACCTCCTTCTTCCAGGAGAACTTTTCCTGAATGGCGAAACACCGCGTGACCAACTTCGTGAATTGGGACATCTCCGTGACCTGCTACGTAAGGTTAGGGCAACCCCCGTAACCAGGCACGGCTCCAAAAAACTTTTCGTCCACCCTGAACTACACAGCTGCACGCACGCCTTTGTCAGGGTGGATAAGGTCAAAAAACCCCTCGACCCACCTTATGATGGCCCATTCAAAGTCTTCCGCCGCATCAGTCACCGCGTCTTCGAGATCGACATCAGAGGCAAGCGATCCACGGTCCGCGTCGAAAGACTTAAGCCCTGTTTTCTGGAAGCTTCCGCTCCAGAATCATCTCCATCTTCGAATACCACTCCTACTCCACCAACACAACCTCCCCGTACTCGCGCTCAAGCGCACGCCCATAACCAACTAACCAGCTCCTAACCTGCCTTACCTGTTTCGTGACTACGTCACTGGGGAGGGAGTGATGTGAGGCTTTTCAGGGCCCGAAGAGCCATACATCATTCGATCCCCACTATTCCAGGCGAACGACTCACCTCTAAGACGAACTTCAGCAAGGTTGCGTAACCTTGCTACGGCATTTACCCCCAGCCAAATCGCCGGAATTAATACAGTTACCCAATCGGATAACTGTTATGAATATCCGTTAGGCAGCTTACCCACTCTGTGGGGGGTTTTCCTTCCAAACCCCCCCTTTTTCTCCAACACCATCCCTGAAAAACATTAAGTCCACGGCAAAGCTTATCACTTAGCCGTGGCACCGAAAATTTATCCCCGAGCAGGCATTGATCCCTGAAAAACATTAAGTCCACGGCAAAGCTTATCACTTAGCCGTGGCATCGAAAATTCACCCTCGGGCAGGCATTGATTCCTAAAAAAAACATTAAGTCCACGGCAAAGCTTATCACTTAGCCGTGGCATCGAAAATTTATCCTCGGGCAGGCATCGATTCCTAAAAAAACATTAAGTCCACGGCAAAGATTATCACATTGCCGTGGCATTTGAAATCCCATCCTTGGGCATACATTCTACCCAGGGCACCTCGTTTCCATAGCCTTATGCTATGGAAAGAACATCAACAAAGAATTCCTTATTGACTCGTTTCCTTGTTTGCCCATGGCACTCCTTGCATGCGGCTATTAGGTCCCATTGGTTTGCCACCGCCGACAAGGTTTCGGCTGAGGCAAACCAAACATTTCCCTAATTACCAGCAATAGCTGGTTTCCTATTATCGGTCCCCACCGATCAGGGACCGCAGACAAGCAACGAATTGGATGCAGCCAGCAAGTGTTTACTTTCAACATCTGGCAATGGCTGCACCCTATATTCGTTGCAATATCTAAACATCGCATTGGCACCACAGAGTGCTGTGCATACACAATTCCCTAATAACGGCCGCCACCCGTCGGCGGACCAAAGGAAATCCACATCGTCAACCGAAATGTTGATTTATGGCCTCCCATAGGATGACCAGATCTTCGGTTCGTGTCTTTTTCACCCCAGATGTTCATTGTTTGCATTAGTGGAAGATGCAGTAGCGATGCTGGCATCCAGCCTCGGTCGCCGGACGATCGTATGCAAGGCATACGCACACAAGCATAATGTATGCCTATTCCCCGGTCCAATCACGATTAACTACCGCGAGTTAATCGTGTAGCTACTCCCCTTTTGCAGTTTCCCTTTAGGTGTCCCTTTTCTTATTGTGAGCGTCAAATAACAGTCAGATTGTTACCACCAGCGAGGACGTGCAGGAGTTCGCGTAGTAAAAAGTACATTTTTTAATATTTTTTTTATACAAGGAGCTGTGAGCAGGAAGCTCCATTCTCGTGAGTCGCGGCGTTTTTGATTCGTGTTTTTATTAAAAGGTTGTGCGCGGAAAATTATCTGTAACCGAAATAAGTGGTTAACTAACAAGTTAAGACCTATTCCCTAGTACTAGACTTTACTCCTTTTTTTTGCAATTAAGAGCTGTGTGAGTGTAATAGAAAGTAACAGAAATAAATGCAATAAAAGAACCAGGGTGTTGCATTTTCTTTTTCCGCTCGGGACGGCGTCGCAGAATCGCAAGTGAATCCAGAGTACCCGCGGTTGCGGAGTAGTGGAAATTAGTGAAACCCGCGTCCGTGTCGACGCACTGACTAATTTTACACCACAGTGTCCCCTATTTGTGCTCTTATTGTAAACCTGGATAGATAATTGCACCGATCGGCAAGTATTTATTTTAAATTAAATTTACAATATCAACAACAAGAATCGCGCGATCAGGCACACAACAAGCCATGTTGTATAAAGTTTCCAACAAAGATAATCGTTAGTCGCAGAGGCACCTCGAAGACGACCCTTTAAGAGTTGTGCATCATATTGGTCTTTAAAGTAATCGTGCTCACAATTGTTCTACCACACAAAACGGGGACGACTTAAGGTGTACTCACCTATCATTTTGGTATATTTCCACGGAGGAGTTCAGTTCAGCTAATTGTTCCTTCAGCGATTGAAGATTCCAGTTAACAAACCTGGGTTCGAGGGCAACTGTGTCCGGTAACTTTCGATTTGTGGTGGCCTGCTAGGAGAAGTTAAATGATATTGAATTGATGGGTTATATGCCTTAGAGTGAAAAGTAAGTTTATCTTACATTGAATAGGTTTTCCGCCCCGGTTTTTAATCGTAGTTCTTTATTGATCTCCTGGTTTAACTTACATCGTCGAGTCTGGAGTTGCTGCTCTGGGATCAGAGCCCTAAATGGAGAAGAACAAAATATGGGAAAAATAAGTTAAATATTTCGTATTGGTCTTAGAACTTATGGTTTAAGTTGGTCTCCCTTAATGACCGCAAGATACCGCCTCGAATACAGAGAAAATAGTCAAGAATTTACTTGCAACCATTTTACGGAGGTTAAAGCTTAATGGGTTGGTATTTAACTGGGCATTGGGAGTATTGGGACCTAATCGATCACTCGATAAGTGTCAAACTGTCACAAAAGCAAAAGTCGTCAGTTGAACATACGTATACACAATCAAACGAATGACACAGCCTCCATACCAACTCAGCCATTGGGCGGTAAAAGTATGTGGTAAAGGATTTCGTATAATAGGCTATTGCAATTCATTTAACTACTATTGAGATTCATTTAACAATTATTGAGATTCATTCAACAATGTGTTACTATTGAGTTTGCAGTCAGAAAGATGATGTGGGTGATTTGCTTACGAACGTGAAGTTTTGGAACGATATTCTTCGTAGATGTCTAAAATGTCTACTGTCCATTGGATGGTGTAATTTGTCTGTCTTCCTTTCTGGAATAACTTTTGCACATTACAGTAATTCCTCGTTCTTATGAACTGCTCCCTTTTGTCGTGTTTGATTGTAAAACTGAAACCTCAACACCGTTACCCTTAAACCTCTTATACGCAAACGTCAAACCACATATTCAGTTTGTGGTTGATACTTCCGACTTTGTATAAAATGCAGTGACTGGTGCCAAGAAGCGTACTGTAGTTCAGATCAATTTCTCGGAATTCTTCTAGAGACATACTGTTCAATTGGTAGCTTTTATTGAACCCTATTCCTAGTTGCTTAGTCAGTTTAGCTGATATAATAAAGCGAGGAGCCCAAGTTACCTCAACTTATTTATTGGGAGAAGAGATGAGGGAACACATTCGATCTCTTGGTCGAAGAATCAATATCCGATACTCATGTCGGCTCATTTGCGAGAGTTATGGGCCTGACTCATCATCATCACCTAAACATAACATAATCAACGCATCTTATCTTTTACACCAATCGATAAAACCCGACTTGCATACGCTACAGTGTAATTACATTTTAAGTACCTTTCTCTTAATTACCTATTAAAAGCTACACAGGTACACTTTGTTTTGTATAAAAATATTAGACCATAAGTAAAAATAAAAAAGAAAGACATTCTTAGAATAGATTCCATAAGGAAAGGTAATAGTCTCAGTGAAGAAAATAATATCGGTGTTTCCAATAGGGACTTGACAACTTTTTTTTTTAAATAAAACGCGAACCATTTGAGATATTTCAAAAGCTTTATTTTCGGCTTGAAGTACAATCAAAACATTTACGAATGGAATTCGAATTCGTTCATATGGCCACCGCAAAAGAGTGCGTTCACAAATTAAATTCAAAGTTGTCAAGTCCCTATTGGAAAACCCGACATTTTCTAAAAGTAAACGGTAAACGTTAACTCGAACTTAATTGACATCCTCTTTTTTGCCAAAGCTTGGTGAATGAATAATTAACACCATTATTGAAAACAGGTTGCTCTTCAATTCTCAATTAATTAAATCTATTGAAAATAAGAGTTTTCTGATATTTTTAAATATCAATGCCAAGTAAGGTTGAAAAAGGAGTGGGAGCTTATGGAAAAGATGAATCGATGCACATCGGTTTTGAGTATCTAAAGATTGCCATCTTAGGAGATAACGTAAACCAGGAGAGCTTTCCACAGTCTTGTAGTGAAGAATGGTAAAGTTATTGTTTCTGTATCATCTCTTTTTCCAGTTGGTAATTTTGTAAACTTGAGACTGTAGTTTTGCGGTTGAGTTTTTCACAGACTATCCCACTTATCCTATCATGAATAAAGGCAGCTTTCAGCCGAAAAGAACTTCCTTGCGATACGCATCCCATTACGTACGCCAGTCACAAAGTAGCGTACTAAACTGGAGCGAGAAATAATTGTACTCTTTTCACAGGATGGTCTTAATCACCCAATACTGTTGCGGGAAGGAAATTGAAAGTTAATTTAAAAAAAAACGGAAACTATCCATTTCAGGATATCCGTTTACGGAGCATCGAGGTACACAAAACGGAACTGGAAAAGTTTAATGACCAAAAGTGGGATACAAGCCACAAATTCGAGGAAGTCAATCGTTCCACGGATTTAACGACTCCTAGTTCTTAAGAGCAACATGATAGCGCGTCAGTGCAATAATGAAAAGTGGATATCAAGTTTCTTCGGCGTATGGTTAGGTTAATTCATCTTTTATGGGTATATAGGGTTTACAACGATAGTGAGGAACGTGTGATTCGAACCGACACTAGAACGGTTAGAAGATTGAACCAATGCTTAACACATCAGGCCGCTGCCTCGTGAACGAATTCGATTTCTAAACTCCACCTTGGTAAACGGCTTCTACTTTTTGCTTATTCGATTTTCTTTCTATGTCGTTTTTCACTATTTGCTTGTGCACTGTGTCTATATCTGGTGAAACAGGCCTATTGCTCCCCCCTTGATAACTTTGTTACGATCAACTGCAAGTGCGAACGACGGAGCATGGACCGAGCGAACGACAGTGCGGTGGGGGAATCGAGTGAGTCGGTTGTAGCGATCCTAAATCACTACTCCCATCCAAATCCCCAATATTACCAATAAAAGGCCGGTACATTTCAATTTCGTGATCAGTTAAGTTCTAGAAGGCCGAAGCTATGGTCGAATGTCGGGTTACAATAAATCAAGTTTCATCTAGAAAGGCAAAATAAAAAGGAAGACAAAAGTTGAACCTTTTAATTCTCTGCGGAACATTCCACCGGTGGGAATTCACATAAAAAAAAAGAGATCTTAACAAGGTACTGCGGACCCTAGAACGGGAATCCCCCCAACGACAGAAAAAGTGGCGCCCGGCGACCAGGGGAGAGTATTATACTCAAACACGAGGGGAGCCCATTGGTGCCATAACAGGAGACGCCACCATTCCCTGCCTAGGAGATCAAGAAGACCGAAGTCCACACGCACAAAAGAAGGAAGTTGCGAGAGCTCACGTTTTCATGCCGTCCACTTCAACCAATAAACGGCCCCGCAGAGGATCACCACAAAGGGAGATGACCCAACGACACACACAATAAGAAGGTAAGCAAAACCCTTTAATTCCAAACATTAGCAACCTCAACACGGTGATCTGCGCAGAAGTCGGGACCGTAAAGGTAAAGTCCTGTTTTACCAAAGGGAGATTGTGTGCCATTTGTACACTGATGACGTCGGGGTCACGAATTATATGGTTTGCGACGATAATGAAGAACGTGCGATTTGAACCGATGCCATAAGGGTTAGAATTACTAAAAGATTAAACTAATGCTCAACACATCAGAACACAGGCACGTGTATGAATTCGATTTCTAAACTCAAGCACACTCAACTGATGTGGAATTGCTGTTTTTTGCCTAGTATACTGCAGATGCTTTTTGCTTATTTGATTTTCTTTCTGTGTTGTTCTTCACTATTTGCTTGTGTTCTGTGTGTGTATCTGTTAGAACTGCGACAGGTGGTCTATGAGCAATAAGTTTTGAATAGAGCAAAACAAGTGTAAGTCTGACGGCGCAAGGTCAGGCGGGTATACTGTGTTGTATTCCAGAATACCACCATTATTCGATTTAACACTCATCTCACGCCCTTTCTGACACAACCTTTAAAACTGCATTCGCAAATATCTTACATTCTCATTTAATACAATTCATAAATAAACAGACACAATATTCTATATCCAGTCACTTACAGCAGATTTAAAAACATGCCCTTTCTCATAACAAGCACATTTTTCATTTCAACACATAGCCACTTTGATTTTCGTTCAAAGTTTAATCAAAATTATAAACAGAGACTTCTGGATTGTTTTGTTCAATTTATACGACACAGTTAGTTGGAACAAAAAGTTCTATAAAAACAGGAAAATTTATATTGTAAAAGTAGTTCAGAATAGAGCTCAGCTTGAGATAGCTGAGTTCAAATAAAATAAATAAAAACTATAATTATAAAGAAAAGATATTTTAATAAATATATAACCCCCACGCTCTTTCACTCGAAAGAGGAAGCACGGCGCTGGAGACGTAACACTGGTGGCAGCGGTGGGATCCACGAAGACTGGTGGACTCCCCGAACAACGACTTAATCCTCGAAGGAACACCAATCACCGAAGGACGACTCAATCCCCGAAGGAAGACCGATCCACGAAGACTGGTGGACTCCGCAAAGCAAGACTCAATCCCCGAAGGACGACGGAGGATCCACGAAGACTGGTGGACTCCCCAAAGGAAGACTCAATCCCCGAAGGACGACAGAGGACCCACGAAGACTGGTGGACTCCCCGAAGGACGGCTTATTCCTCGAAGGAAGACCGATCCACGAAACAGGACTCGATCCCAGAGGAAGATTAGTGCGATTAACGACGACTGGCGGCTAGGCAGGGGGAAGAACAAATCCACTCTCTACAAATACACCATAACCCCCCTGAAATGGCTCTTTCTGTCGGAATTTCTGATGTTTTCAGAATCGTCCCTACCTTTGACGGGAAACCCTGCGACCAAGATAAATTTATTTCCGGGGGAGATGTTTTATTTAGATCTATAAAAAGGGCAGATCCGGAGATATATGAAACATTTTTGGAGCTAGTCAAAAATAGTTTAGAGGGTCCTGCCTATGATCTGATTAGGTATACCACAATCGCTAAATGGGAGGATTTAAAGGAGAAACTTGATTCAGAACATAAAGAGGAGCAATCTCGGTCAACGGCACACAATGGGTTGATATCCCTGAAACAAAACTTCAGAGAAACCGTTCGGGAATACGGAGATAGAGTTGCGAATGCTCTGAGGACGCTGAACTCTGCTACGTGTGAAATAACAGCAGACGCGGTGGTTAGGGAATTCTTGTTAGAAGAAAACTTAAAATTGGCCGTGCAAATAATTGAGGATGGTCTCAAGAATGAACAACCGAAAATCCTAGCCAAAGTCCATGGGGGAAGTAGTTTAAAACAGTCAATTGCAAATGTATTATCATATGCTGCTCGAATGGACAACTCTCCCAGGTCATATCAATATAATGAAAATCCTAAATTTAATCGTAGAGTCTGCCAAACCTGCGGTAAGCCAGGTCATTCTCAGGACACATGTTAGCGGAACATGCAGTCCAACAATTTTCCGAATAGACAACCCATAAAAAGAGAATTTAACATTACTTGCAATTTCTGTGGACGGAATAATCACACAGAGAACGAGTGTAGATACAAGATATCTAGGAATGGACCGTCCTTAACAAATTACCAACAAGGTACAACAACGCGTAACCCATTCCGAAATAATCCGACCGAAAATCGTTTTAGTGAAAATCCTAGAATCACCAATAGACAAAACGATCGGCAAAATGTTCACTTTTCTCGGGTGCAAGAGTCGAAAAACGAGGCCTGACGCTAACCCAATTTTATGGAAGACAGACAAAATTTTTCTATTTATAACATTAGATCTTTGGCAATAGATAACGACAATTTTAATGAAGCTCCTAACCAAATAACTAAAGCGACACAGATAAACGAAGAGAAAACAAGCACTAATATAAATATTCCGATTCATACTCCAATTTTGGAAAATAATTCAGCAACACAGACTGAAAATTCGAAACTTTCAGCAGTATTAAAGACTGAAATACCCTAATATTTCGGATATCCCTATTGACAACACAGACACTTCAGCAACAAAGACTGAAAACTCAGCAATATTAAAGACTGAAAATTCAGAACTTGCAGAAAATACACTAACAAAAATCCCTCACATTTCGGCTATCCCTATAGACAACTCCGACACTTCAGCAACAAAGACTGAAAATTCAGCAGTGGTAAAGACTGAAGATCCAAAACGTGCAATAAAAATCGAAATCCAAGTCAGTTCAGTAGCTAACACTGAAGAACACCATGTTTCAGCAGCAAAGACTGAAGGATTGAAGGTTTCTACAGCAGATATAACTGAAGAAATAGTTCAAACAGCAAATAAGACTGGGAACCAAGATGTGCTATCAGCAAATAAGTCTGAAGAACTATACGAATCAGTAAATGAGACTGAGAAACTAAACGATCCATCAGCAGTGAGTAAGACTGAAAAGGTAAACGTTCCGACAGAAGTTAAGGCTATAGAAAATGATGACATTGAGCCGAAAACACTAAACATTTTTAATAACGATACTGAACACCAACACGAAGTTATGAAAATTGAAAATAATAATTCAATTAAAATAGGTATTGAAAAGAAAAACCTTGTAAATACCTTACAAATTAATGTTTACAACAATAAACATGTATTCGAACACAAAATAAGAAAAAATAAAAAGGTACACAGTCATTTAGGACAACTGACATCATTTCTTAAGAAAATGTTTGGTATTATGCAACTCTATGCAGTCATCATAATAATAGGCCCAAAAAAAGTTTGGAAAATTTTCCATTTAAAGAAAGGGTAGACACTTAACAAATGGCCCTTGTTTTTATTCAATATATAAAACAGTTGTAAGAAATGACGGAAACGGAAGAAAAAAAAAATATAAAAAAAGGGGAAGAAAGTAAGAAAATTTTAGAGTTAAAATATATATTGGGATATAATATATTGGAAACTCGAAAGAAAAAGAGAATTTTGAGAATTAATATTAATCATGTATATAGAAAAAAAAAAATATTTTGGATAATAAAAGAAAAGGTTCCAAGTGGAGATATTTTTAGTTAGTTGAAAATATGTAAAGTTAGTTAAAATATAATGTAAGTAGACTATAAGTAAACTTTTGGATTATTGTAACCTATTTTTCTAGAATTAAAAACGTTTCGATTTTTGTAATTTTTGATATAAGATTAACGTTGAACGCCATTGTAGTTGAACGAAAATCCAAGTCTATAATTAATCCTTATCTAAGCAATAGTTAACAGAAAATTATTCTCTTCAAGGCTAATTTTCTTACTCGAAGAAGGGTGGGATGTTGTATTCCAGAATACTACCCTTATTCGATTTAACACTCATCTCATGTCCTTTCTAACACAACCTTTAAAACTACATCCGCACATATCTTACATTCTCATTTAATACAATTCATAAATAAACAGGCACAATATTCTATATCCAGTCACTTACAGCACATTTAAAAACATGCCCCTTTTCATAACAAGCACATTTTTCATTTCAAAACATAGCCACTTTGATTTTCGATTAAAGTTTATTCAAAATTATAAACAGAGACTTCTGGATTGTTTTGTTCAATTTATACGACACAGTTAGTTGAAATAAAATGTTCTATAAAAACAGGAACATTTATATTGTAAAAGTAGTTCAGAATAGAGCTCAGCTTGAGATAGCTGAGGTCAAATAAAATAAATAAAAACTATAATTATAAAGAAAAGATATTTTAATAAATCGTAACCCCCACGCTCTTCCTTCGAAAGAGGAAGCACGGCGCTGGAGACGTAACATCTGGATGGGGCAACACATTTCCTCCAAGCTTCGACTATTTTTGACGGGGCGTCTAATATCTGTGCGTTTTCGCATTGTCGTGATGGAACATAATTCCCATATGCCGAGTTCCGGACGTTTCTAGGTGACAGATTCGTTT
This sequence comes from Microdon myrmicae, assembly GCA_963931805.1. NCBI lineage: Eukaryota > Metazoa > Arthropoda > Insecta > Diptera > Syrphidae > Microdon > Microdon myrmicae. The sequence continues at coordinate 111,942 of CAWVOU010000013.1, forward strand.
AAACTGTCCAATATCCGATAGTATTCTACCGAATTGATTACTCAAAAAATACCACATCCTTACAAAAACCACCACATATTTTCATACAAATCCAACACGATGAATTAATTTTAATCGATGATATATTTTCCATTTTGAGGTATGACCTTTTGTCATCTTCTTGTAAGCTTCATAACTCCACGCTCATAGAATTTCTGGGTTTTACTAGCAGAAAATTGAACTAAGTATGATTTGACATAGTCATCTTCATTCAAAGGTTTACCATTCAAGGAGTCTGCAAAGATCGATATAAATGGTAATCCGATGATACAAAGTCAGGATTTATGTATGTGATTTCCGAACAAAGGATTATGTATGTGACTTCCAAAAAAAGGATTATGTATGTTACTTCCAATAATAATAACCAAGGTCCAATAATTTTTTCGAGTTATCAACGATATGTGTGGTCTAGTGTTGTAATGGTGGAATACAACACCTTTGTGATTCATCCGTTCTGGTAATTTTTTTTTTTAAGGCCACGTTTTGTTTATTTAGCTAGTGATAGCACACACCAGAATAGGTCGTTTGGTTCCTTGGAAGCAGCTCCAAATTCACAATACCTTTATAATCCTACCAAATTGACAACATGATCTTCTTGTAGTGTACGACGGTGGGCTGAAAAATTCCGACCTCAACGTGAAGATAGTAGCACTCGTCAATAAAAGCTAGTGAATGTAGTTGTGCATCTTTTGACAGTTATTCGCTAAAAGTTCAGCCATTTTAGAGCGTAGTTTTTATTTGACAGTCGTTTGAGTCAGTCGCCGCGAGTGTTTTTGTGAAAATGGACAAAATCGAATATCGAGCTGTCATTACATTTTTGTTTTTGAAAGGCAATACGCAAATCAAAGATGAGTTGGACTCTGTATATGGGGGCACTGCACCATCATTTACCACAGTGGAATTTTTTGCAGCTGAATTTGAACGTGGGCGTGAGAGGTTGGGAGACGATGAACGTTCGGGGCGGCCAAAAACTTCAACAACTGATGATAACATCGCTAAAGTTCACCGAATGGTGCTAGACGATCACCGAATTAAAGTCAGAGAGATAGCAAAGGCTATGAAAATGTCCAAGGAAGGTGTTTGCTTGCTTTAGGCATGAGAGAGCCGTCCGCACGTTGGGTGCCGCGTTTGCTCATGTTAGACCAAAAATGTATTCGAATGAACATTTTAAACGTCCCGTTGGTGCAGTTTAGCCGTAATAAATCCGAGTTTTGGGTGGGATTAATTACTGTCGATGAAACTTGGATACACCATTATATGATCGAATCAAAAATACAGTGGACTGCAAAGGGGGAATCGACTCCAAAAAAAGCAAAAACTTTTCGTTTTTTTTTCGGCTGAGAAAGACTGTTTTTTGGGATAGTCATGGAGTTATCTTGATCGATTATCTTCAAAAAGGAAAAACCATTACAGGAGCATACTACACATCATTACTTGACCAACTGAACCCTATGTCACCAAGACAACGCGCCGTTTCACACCTCAGCGGTTGCCATGGCGAAAATGCACGAATTACGGTTTGAACTGCTTGACCCTCCTTACTGAGCTTGGAATAGCTGAGTTCAAATAAAATAAATAAAAACTATAATTATAAAGAAAAGATATTTTAATAAATATATAACCCCCGCGCTCTTTCACTCGAAAGAGGAAGCACGGCGCTGGAGACGTAACACTGGTGGCAGCGGTGGGATCCACGAAGACTGGTGGACTCCCCGAAGAACGACTTAATCCTCGAAGGAACACCAATCACCGAAGGACGACTCAATCCTCGAAGGAAGACCGATCCACGAAGACTGGTGGACTCCGCAAAGCAAGACTCAATCCCCGAAGGACGACGGAGGATCCACGAAGACTGGTGGACTCCCCAAAGGAAGACTCAATCCCCGAAGGACGACAGAGGACCCACGAAGACTGGTGGACTCCCCGAAGGACGGCTTATTCCTCGAAGGAAGACCGATCCACGAAACAGGACTCGATCCCAGAGGAAGATTAGTGCGATTAAACACGACTGGCGGCTAGGCAGGGGGAAGAACTAATCCACTCTCTACAAATACACCATAACCCCCCCTGAAATGGCTCTTTCTGTCGGAATTTCTGATGTTTTCAGAATCGTCCCTACCTTTGACGGGAAACCCTGCGACCAAGATAAATTTATTTCCGGGGGAGATGTTTTATTTAGATCTATAAAAAGGGCAGATCCGGAGATATATGAAACATTTTTGGAGCTAGTCAAAAATAGTTTAGAGGGTCCTGCCTATGATCTGATTAGGTATACCACAATCGCTAAATGGGAGGATTTAAAGGAGAAACTTGATTCAGAACATAAAGAGGAGCAATCTCGGTCAACGGCACACAATGGGTTGATATCCCTGAAACAAAACTTCAGAGAAACCGTTCGGGAATACGGAGATAGAGTTGCGAATGCTCTGAGGACGCTGAACTCTGCTACGTGTGAAATAACAGCAGACGCGGTGGTTAGGGAATTCTTGTTAGAAGAAAACTTAAAATTGGCCGTGCAAATAATTGAGGATGGTCTCAAGAATGAACAACCGAAAATCCTAGCCAAAGTCCATGGGGGAAGTAGTTTAAAACAGTCAATTGCAAATGTATTATCATATGCTGCTCGAATGGACAACTCTCCCAGGTCATATCAATATAATGAAAATCCTAAATTTAATCGTAGAGTCTGCCAAACCTGCGGTAAGCCAGGTCATTCTCAGGACACATGTTAGCGGAACATGCAGTCCAACAATTTTCCGAATAGACAACCCATAAAAAGAGAATTTAACATTACTTGCAATTTCTGTGGACGGAATAATCACACAGAGAACGAGTGTAGATACAAGATATCTAGGAATGGACCGTCCTTAACAAATTACCAACAAGGTACAACAACGCGTAACCCATTCCGAAATAATCCGACCGAAAATCGTTTTAGTGAAAATCCTAGAATCACCAATAGACAAAACGATCGGCAAAATGTTCACTTTTCTCGGGTGCAAGAGTCGAAAAACGAGGCCTGACGCTAACCCAATTTTATGGAAGACAGACAAAATTTTTCTATTTATAACATTAGATCTTTGGCAATAGATAACGACAATTTTAATGAAGCTCCTAACCAAATAACTAAAGCGACACAGATAAACGAAGAGAAAACAAGCACTAATATAAATATTCCGATTCATACTCCAATTTTGGAAAATAATTCAGCAACACAGACTGAAAATTCGAAACTTTCAGCAGTATTAAAGACTGAAATACCCTAATATTTCGGATATCCCTATTGACAACACAGACACTTCAGCAACAAAGACTGAAAACTCAGCAATATTAAAGACTGAAAATTCAGAACTTGCAGAAAATACACTAACAAAAATCCCTCACATTTCGGCTATCCCTATAGACAACTCCGACACTTCAGCAACAAAGACTGAAAATTCAGCAGTGGTAAAGACTGAAGATCCAAAACGTGCAATAAAAATCGAAATCCAAGTCAGTTCAGTAGCTAACACTGAAGAACACCATGTTTCAGCAGCAAAGACTGAAGGATTGAAGGTTTCTACAGCAGATATAACTGAAGAAATAGTTCAAACAGCAAATAAGACTGGGAACCAAGATGTGCTATCAGCAAATAAGTCTGAAGAACTATACGAATCAGTAAATGAGACTGAGAAACTAAACGATCCATCAGCAGTGAGTAAGACTGAAAAGGTAAACGTTCCGACAGAAGTTAAGGCTATAGAAAATGATGACATTGAGCCGAAAACACTAAACATTTTTAATAACGATACTGAACACCAACACGAAGTTATGAAAATTGAAAATAATAATTCAATTAAAATAGGTATTGAAAAGAAAAACCTTGTAAATACCTTACAAATTAATGTTTACAACAATAAACATGTATTCGAACACAAAATAAGAAAAAATAAAAAGGTACACAGTCATTTAGGACAACTGACATCATTTCTTAAGAAAATGTTTGGTATTATGCAACTCTATGCAGTCATCATAATAATAGGCCCAAAAAAAGTTTGGAAAATTTTCCATTTAAAGAAAGGGTAGACACTTAACAAATGGCCCTTGTTTTTATTCAATATATAAAACAGTTGTAAGAAATGACGGAAACGGAAGAAAAAAAAAATATAAAAAAAGGGGAAGAAAGTAAGAAAATTTTAGAGTTAAAATATATATTGGGATATAATATATTGGAAACTCGAAAGAAAAAGAGAATTTTGAGAATTAATATTAATCATGTATATAGAAAAAAAAAATATTTTGGATAATAAAAGAAAAGGTTCCAAGTGGAGATATTTTTAGTTAGTTGAAAATATGTAAAGTTAGTTAAAATATAATGTAAGTAGACTATAAGTAAACTTTTGGATTATTGTAACCTATTTTTCTAGAATTAAAAACGTTTGGATTTTTGTAATTTTTGATATAAGATTAACGTTGAACGCCATTGTAGTTGAACGAAAATCCAAGTCTATAATTAATCCTTATCTAAGCAATAGTTAACAGAAAATTATTCTCTTCAAGGCTAATTTTCTTACTCGAAGAAGGGTGGGATGTTGTATTCCAGAATACTACCCTTATTCGATTTAACACTCATCTCATGTCCTTTCTAACACAACCTTTAAAACTACATCCGCACATATCTTACATTCTCATTTAATACAATTCATAAATAAACAGGCACAATATTCTATATCCAGTCACTTACAGCACATTTAAAAACATGCCCCTTTTCATAACAAGCACATTTTTCATTTCAAAACATAGCCACTTTGATTTTCGATTAAAGTTTATTCAAAATTATAAACAGAGACTTCTGGATTGTTTTGTTCAATTTATACGACACAGTTAGTTGAAATAAAATGTTCTATAAAAACAGGAACATTTATATTGTAAAAGTAGTTCAGAATAGAGCTCAGCTTGAGATAGCTGAGGTCAAATAAAATAAATAAAAACTATAATTATAAAGAAAAGATATTTTAATAAATCGTAACCCCCACGCTCTTCCTTCGAAAGAGGAAGCACGGCGCTGGAGACGTAACATCTGGATGGGGCAACACATTTCCTCCAAGCTTCGACTATTTTTGACGGGGCGTCTAATATCTGTGCGTTTTCGCATTGTCGTGATGGAACATAATTCCCATATGCTTACAGGTATGACCTTTTGTCATCTTCCTGTAAGCTTCATAACTCCACGCTCATAGAATTTCTGGGTTTTACTAGCAGAAAATTGAACTAAGTATGATTTGACATAGTCATCTTCATTCAAAGGTTTACCATTCAAGGAGTCTGCAAAGATCGATATAAATGGTAATCCGATGATACAAAGTCAGGATTTATGTATGTGATTTCCGAACAAAGGATTATGTATGTGACTTCCAAAAAAAGGATTATGTATGTTACTTCCAATAATAATAACCAAGGTCCAATAATTTTTTCGAGTTATCAACGATATGTGTGGTCTAGTGTTGTAATGGTGGAATACAACACCTTTGTGATTCACCCGTTCTGGTAATTCGTTTTTAAGGCCACGTTTTGTTTATTTAGCTGGTGTTGGCACACACCAGAATAGGTCGTTTGGTTCCTTGGAAGCAGCTCCAAATTCACAATACCTTTATAATCCTACCAAATTGACAACATGATCTTCTTGTAGTGTACGACGGTGGGCTGAAAAAATTCCGACCTCAACGTGAAGATAGTAGCACTCGTCAATAAAAGCGAGTGAATGTAGTTATGCATCTTTTGACAGTTATTCGCTAAAAGTTCAGCCATTTTAGAGCGTAGTTTTTATTTGACAGTCGTTTGAGTCAGTCGCCGCGAGTGTTTTTGTGAAAATGGACAAAATCGAATATCGAGCTGTCATTACATTTTTGTTTTTGAAAGGCAATACGCAAATCAAAGATGAGTTGGACTCTGTATATGGGGGCACTGCACCATCATTTACCACAGTGGAATTTTTTGCAGCTGAATTTGAACGTGGGCGTGAGAGGTTGGGAGACGATGAACGTTCGGGGCGGCCAAAAACTTCAACAACTGATGATAACATCGCTAAAGTTCACCGAATGGTGCTAGACGATCACCGAATTAAAGTCAGAGAGATAGCAAAGGCTATGAAAATGTCCAAGGAAGGTGTTTGCTTGCTTTAGGCATGAGAGAGCCGTCCGCACGTTGGGTGCCGCGTTTGCTCATGTTAGACCAAAAATGTATTCGAATGAACATTTTAAACGTCCCGTTGGTGCAGTTTAGCCGTAATAAATCCGAGTTTTGGGTGGGATTAATTACTGTCGATGAAACTTGGATACACCATTATATGATCGAATCAAAAATACAGTGGACTGCAAAGGGGGAATCGACTCCAAAAAAAGCAAAAACTTTTCGTTTTTTTTTCGGCTGAGAAAGACTGTTTTTTGGGATAGTCATGGAGTTATCTTGATCGATTATCTTCAAAAAGGAAAAACCATTACAGGAGCATACTACACATCATTACGTGACCAACTGAACCCTATGTCACCAAGACAACGCGCCGTTTCACACCTCAGCGGTTGCCATGGCGAAAATGCACGAATTACGGTTTGAACTGCTTGACCCTCCTTACTGAGCTTGGGATAGCTGAGTTCAAATAAAATAAATAAAAACTATAATTATAAAGAAAAGATATTTTAATAAATATATAACCCCCGCGCTCTTTCACTCGAAAGAGGAAGCACGGCGCTGGAGACGTAACACTGGTGGCAGCGGTGGGATCCACGAAGACTGGTGGACTCCCCGAAGAACGACTTAATCCTCGAAGGAACACCAATCACCGAAGGACGACTCAATCCTCGAAGGAAAACCGATCCACGAAGACTGGTGGACTCCGCAAAGCAAGACTCAATCCCCGAAGGACGACGGAGGATCCACGAAGACTGGTGGACTCCCCAAAGGAAGACTCAATCCCCGAAGGACGACAGAGGACCCACGAAGACTGGTGGACTCCCCGAAGGACGGCTTATTCCTCGAAGGAAGACCGATCCACGAAACAGGACTCGATCCCAGAGGAAGATTAGTGCGATTAAACACGACTGGCGGCTAGGCAGGGGGAAGAACTAATCCACTCTCTACAAATACACCATAACCCCCCCTGAAATGGCTCTTTCTGTCGGAATTTCTGATGTTTTCAGAATCGTCCCTACCTTTGACGGGAAACCCTGCGACCAAGATAAATTTATTTCCGGGGGAGATGTTTTATTTAGATCTATAAAAAGGGCAGATCCGGAGATATATGAAACATTTTTGGAGCTAGTCAAAAATAGTTTAGAGGGTCCTGCCTATGATCTGATTAGGTATACCACAATCGCTAAATGGGAGGATTTAAAGGAGAAACTTGATTCAGAACATAAAGAGGAGCAATCTCGGTCAACGGCACACAATGGGTTGATATCCCTGAAACAAAACTTCAGAGAAACCGTTCGGGAATACGGAGATAGAGTTGCGAATGCTCTGAGGACGCTGAACTCTGCTACGTGTGAAATAACAGCAGACGCGGTGGTTAGGGAATTCTTGTTAGAAGAAAACTTAAAATTGGCCGTGCAAATAATTGAGGATGGTCTCAAGAATGAACAACCGAAAATCCTAGCCAAAGTCCATGGGGGAAGTAGTTTAAAACAGTCAATTGCAAATGTATTATCATATGCTGCTCGAATGGACAACTCTCCCAGGTCATATCAATATAATGAAAATCCTAAATTTAATCGTAGAGTCTGCCAAACCTGCGGTAAGCCAGGTCATTCTCAGGACACATGTTAGCGGAACATGCAGTCCAACAATTTTCCGAATAGACAACCCATAAAAAGAGAATTTAACATTACTTGCAATTTCTGTGGACGGAATAATCACACAGAGAACGAGTGTAGATACAAGATATCTAGGAATGGACCGTCCTTAACAAATTACCAACAAGGTACAACAACGCGTAACCCATTCCGAAATAATCCGACCGAAAATCGTTTTAGTGAAAATCCTAGAATCACCAATAGACAAAACGATCGGCAAAATGTTCACTTTTCTCGGGTGCAAGAGTCGAAAAACGAGGCCTGACGCTAGCCCAATTTTATGGAAGACAGACAAAATTTTTCTATTTATAACATTAGATCTTTGGCAATAGATAACGACAATTTTAATGAAGCTCCTAACCAAATAACTAAAGCGACACAGATAAACGAAGAGAAAACAAGCACTAATATAAATATTCCGATTCATACTCCAATTTTGGAAAATAATTCAGCAACACAGACTGAAAATTCGAAACTTTCAGCAGTATTAAAGACTGAAATACCCTAATATTTCGGATATCCCTATTGACAACACAGACACTTCAGCAACAAAGACTGAAAACTCAGCAATATTAAAGACTGAAAATTCAGAACTTGCAGAAAATACACTAACAAAAATCCCTCACATTTCGGCTATCCCTATAGACAACTCCGACACTTCAGCAACAAAGACTGAAAATTCAGCAGTGGTAAAGACTGAAGATCCAAAACGTGCAATAAAAATCGAAATCCAAGTCAGTTCAGTAGCTAACACTGAAGAACACCATGTTTCAGCAGCAAAGACTGAAGGATTGAAGGTTTCTACAGCAGATATAACTGAAGAAATAGTTCAAACAGCAAATAAGACTGGGAACCAAGATGTGCTATCAGCAAATAAGTCTGAAGAACTATACGAATCAGTAAATGAGACTGAGAAACTAAACGATCCATCAGCAGTGAGTAAGACTGAAAAGGTAAACGTTCCGACAGAAGTTAAGGCTATAGAAAATGATGACATTGAGCCGAAAACACTAAACATTTTTAATAACGATACTGAACACCAACACGAAGTTATGAAAATTGAAAATAATAATTCAATTAAAATAGGTATTGAAAAGAAAAACCTTGTAAATACCTTACAAATTAATGTTTACAACAATAAACATGTATTCGAACACAAAATAAGAAAAAATAAAAAGGTACACAGTCATTTAGGACAACTGACATCATTTCTTAAGAAAATGTTTGGTATTATGCAACTCTATGCAGTCATCATAATAATAGGCCCAAAAAAAGTTTGGAAAATTTTCCATTTAAAGAAAGGGTAGACACTTAACAAATGGCCCTTGTTTTTATTCAATATATAAAACAGTTGTAAGAAATGACGGAAACGGAAGAAAAAAAAAATATAAAAAAAGGGGAAGAAAGTAAGAAAATTTTAGAGTTAAAATATATATTGGGATATAATATATTGGAAACTCGAAAGAAAAAGAGAATTTTGAGAATTAATATTAATCATGTATATAGAAAAAAAAAAATATTTTGGATAATAAAAGAAAAGGTTCCAAGTGGAGATATTTTTAGTTAGTTGAAAATATGTAAAGTTAGTTAAAATATAATGTAAGTAGACTATAAGTAAACTTTTGGATTATTGTAACCTATTTTTCTAGAATTAAAAACGTTTGGATTTTTGTAATTTTTGATATAAGATTAACGTTGAACGCCATTGTAGTTGAACGAAAATCCAAGTCTATAATTAATCCTTATCTAAGCAATAGTTAACAGAAAATTATTCTCTTCAAGGCTAATTTTCTTACTCGAAGAAGGGTGGGATGTTGTATTCCAGAATACTACCCTTATTCGATTTAACACTCATCTCATGTCCTTTCTAACACAACCTTTAAAACTACATCCGCACATATCTTACATTCTCATTTAATACAATTCATAAATAAACAGGCACAATATTCTATATCCAGTCACTTACAGCACATTTAAAAACATGCCCCTTTTCATAACAAGCACATTTTTCATTTCAAAACATAGCCACTTTGATTTTCGATTAAAGTTTATTCAAAATTATAAACAGAGACTTCTGGATTGTTTTGTTCAATTTATACGACACAGTTAGTTGAAATAAAATGTTCTATAAAAACAGGAACATTTATATTGTAAAAGTAGTTCAGAATAGAGCTCAGCTTGAGATAGCTGAGGTCAAATAAAATAAATAAAAACTATAATTATAAAGAAAAGATATTTTAATAAATCGTAACCCCCACGCTCTTCCTTCGAAAGAGGAAGCACGGCGCTGGAGACGTAACATCTGGATGGGGCAACACATTTCCTCCAAGCTTCGACTATTTTTGACGGGGCGTCTAATATCTGTGCGTTTTCGCATTGTCGTGATGGAACATAATTCCCATATGCTTACAGGTATGACCTTTTGTCATCTTCCTGTAAGCTTCATAACTCCACGCTCATAGAATTTCTGGGTTTTACTAGCAGAAAATTGAACTAAGTATGATTTGACATAGTCATCTTCATTCAAAGGTTTACCATTCAAGGAGTCTGCAAAGATCGATATAAATGGTAATCCGATGATACAAAGTCAGGATTTATGTATGTGATTTCCGAACAAAGGATTATGTATGTGACTTCCAAAAAAAGGATTATGTATGTTACTTCCAATAATAATAACCAAGGTCCAATAATTTTTTCGAGTTATCAACGATATGTGTGGTCTAGTGTTGTAATGGTGGAATACAACACCTTTGTGATTCACCCGTTCTGGTAATTCGTTTTTAAGGCCACGTTTTGTTTATTTAGCTGGTGTTGGCACACACCAGAATAGGTCGTTTGGTTCCTTGGAAGCAGCTCCAAATTCACAATACCTTTATAATCCTACCAAATTGACAACATGATCTTCTTGTAGTGTACGACGGTGGGCTGAAAAAATTCCGACCTCAACGTGAAATTAGTAGCACTCGTCAATAAAAGCGAGTGAATGTAGTTATGCATCTTTTGACAGTTATTCGCTAAAAGTTCAGCCATTTTAGAGCGTAGTTTTTATTTGACAGTCGTTTGAGTCAGTCGACGCGAGTGTTTTTGTGAAAATGGACAAAATCGAATATCGAGCTGTCATTACATTTTTGTTTTTGAAAGGCAATACGCAAATCAAAGATGAGTTGGACTCTGTATATGGGGGCACTGCACCATCATTTACCACAGTGGAATTTTTTGCAGCTGAATTTGAACGTGGCCGTGAGAGCTTGGGAGACGATGAACGTTCGGGACGGCCAAAAACTTCAACAACTGATGATAACATCGCTAAAGTTCACCGAATGGTGCTAGACGACCACCGAATTAAAGTCAGAGAGATAGCAAAGGCTATGAAAATGTCCAAGGAACGTGTTTGCTTGCTTTAGGCATGAGAAAGCCGTCCGCACGTTGGGTGCCGCGTTTGCTCATGTTAGACCAAAAACGTATTCGAATGAACATTTTAAACGTCCCGTTGGTGCAGTTTAGCCGTAATAAATCCGAGTTTTGGGTGGGATTAATTACTGTCGACGAAACTTGGATACACCATTATATGATGGAATCAAAAATACAGTGGACTGCAAAGGGGGAATCGACTCCAAAAAAAGCAAAAACTTTTCGTTTTTTTTTCGGCTAGGAAAGACTGTTTTTTGGGATAGTCATGGAGTTATCTTGATCGATTATCTTCAAAAAGGAAAAACCATTACAGGAGCATACTACACATCATTACTTGACCAACTGAAACCTATGTCACCAAGACAACGCGCCGTTTCACACCTCAGCGGTTGCCATGGCGAAAATGCACGAATTACGGTTTGAACTGCTTGACCCTCCTTACTCACCATATCTATCCCCAAGTGACTTCTTTTTGTTCCCTAATGTAAAAATTGCGCTCAGAGGACAGATATTTTCGTTAAATGAGGAGGCAATCACTCTCGTGAACAATTATTTTGCAGAGAAAAACGCCGAGTACTATTTTGACGGGTTAGAGAGATGGAAGCACCACTGGGAGAAGTGTGTAGAGTTACAAGGAGACTATGTAGAATAATAAAAATACATTTTAGGAAAAAATGTTTTGTATCTTTGTTTGGTCGGAATCTTTTCAGCCCACCCTCGTAACTTTCGTTTGAAAAATGTCTGCTTGAGGCGAATCATCACATCGGAACCAACACCATTTGCCTTCCACATTGTTGTAAGTAATTCACTTGTTATCACCAGTTATTCTTTTCGAAACATCACTTACACCCGCCGTCAAATGAACTTCTTTGAGTTCATGAGAAATTCACTATTGAACTTGCTTGCGTATCTAAGCTTCTTTTGGTGGAAGCGAACACTTTTTTTGACTGATCTTCAAAGTTTTTAGAATCTGTTGCGTCGTGTAACGTGTAGAGGGTCTCAGAGGGCCGTCCTAACAGAGGAGCTTCTTTGATATCAAAAGACCAGCACAGAATTTCTTGAACCACTTTTGACGCTGATGTCCTTGTAGAACACCGTCACTATGTACTTTACGCAATTTTACACAAGCTTGAACTGCGTGCTTCGTTTTACTGAAGTAAAACAGTAAAATACGGCAACAATTCACAGTTTAGTCTTCGTTTTTCAATTTATTGTAGAATCTCCAAAACTCAACCAAGCCGCTTAATTCTTTATTAGGGTTAAACTGTCGCCTGTTGTACTCGTACGATATGTGACAAACATATATATATATATATATATATATAGACTGTATTAACACAATCTATTACAAAAGTACGTAATGACTTTTGACTCAATCCAATATATTGCTACTAACTCTGCATCTTTTTCATATAATAATAAGTAATGTTTTGGTGGTATCAACTTTCGAAAGATCGGTCTGAGGCGGCTCTGTGAGCCACAATTTTCTCAACAAATTCCGAATCGAGAGTATAATTCGAAGTTAGCACCGGTTCATTTATCGTCGGTGATTCGTTCTTCTTCTAATGTCGTCAATCGGCTTTGAGACATATGTTGTTCTGTGTCATGTTTTTTAATTAACTCTCCGTTTCAACATCTTACTATCTATTCTGAAAAACCTTACAGAAACAGTCAGCACTACCATATTTAGCTTACTGGAATTAGGTTTTCAGGCCGGCGGCCATGGCTGGATGATTTTATAACTAGAAGTGTTATTATTTTTTTTCAAGAGAGGCGAGACCTTTTTTTAACTGTGAATTTATTAAAACTATGACAAAATGGTTTGGCGCAAGGCTAATAAACTTGCATCGAAAAACAAACTATTATCGCAAATTTAACAAGCCTCGGATATTGACTGGATACATGACGAGTACCGAAACGAAAATGGCTAAATGATTTGAGAATTTACTCATGGAACCTCCGCTCACTACACAGAGCTCGAGTTGCATAGCCGCTAGCCGATGCCCTGTCCGAACATAAAGCTGACATAACAGCATTACAAGAAATAAGATGGACGAGGAGTGGTGTTATTCAAAGAAACAAGTATGACATTTATTACAGCTGTCATGCAAACCACCATGTGCTTTGGGCAGACTTTCTAGTCAGCGAAAAATTTAAGCCTGCCATTATCGGCTTTAATGCAATAAACGACAGGCTATGCACTCTTCGCGTGCGAGGGAAGTTTAAGAATATAAGCCATATAAACGGCCAAGGACCTACAGAAGAGTCACCTGACGACGAAAAGGAAGAATTCTACGAGAATGTCGACCGGGCCCTTAATGCCTGCCCACGATACGATGTGAAAATCGTTCGTGGTGATTTAAATGCGAAAATAGGTCGGGAACCGATTTTCGGGCACTATGCAGATTCCCATAGTTTGCATGAGAACATTAATGGCAATGCACTATGAGTCATTTATTCATAGACTTTAAGGCCGCCTACGGCAGCATAGCCAGGGTAGAACTATATGATCCCATGAGAGAGTTCGGCATTCCAAACAAATTGATATGGCATTGTAGGTTGACCATGACCAACGTAACTAGTCAAGTAAAAATATCGGGATTGCTGTCCAAACCAATAAACATATTTAATGGACTCCGATAAGGGGACGGTCTGCCCTGCCTCCTCTTCAACCTGGCGTTGGGGAAAGCAATCCGTGACTCTGGCGTTACAACTAGAGGAACTATTGTCACCAAGTCCAGACAGATACATGCCTACGCAGATGACATCGACATCATCGGTAGACTCGACTCGACTGGACAAGACTCCTTCACCCAGATCGAGCAGGCGACACAAAAACTGGGACTGCATATTAATGCGGGAAAAACTAAGTAAATGGTGGAAACTTCTGCGAAGAGAACGTTGTAGCGTCTCTAATAGATACACACACAATACACAAGCAAATAGTGAAGAACACCGAACGAAAATCGAATAAGAGAATTCATCAGAGCCGTATACCACATCGATAACATAACAATTCACGTCAGTTGAATATACTTGAGTTTAAAAATCGAATTCTAAACACGCCCAGTAGCCTGATGGTTCAATTTTTGGTGATTCTAACTGTCATGGCGTCAGTTCGAATCACACGTTCTTCACTATTATCCCAAACACTATACGACCTAACCTTGGTCAAACCATCAGAGTAGCGGAGCACGAATTTGAAGTAGTGCAATCCTTTTATTGCCCTGGATCAATAGTAGCAGCCGATAACAACATGGAAGGAAAAACACGCGAACGGATAACTAAATTCAACAAAGGCTACTATGGTATACCAAGCCCCTTTAAATCCCGAAATTTATCCAGAACATCTAAGCTACTACTGTACAAGACCATGGCCTTACCAGTACTCATGTATGGGTCCGAGACCTGGGTGCTCAATAAAAGGCACTCTGGACTCTTAACCGCGTTCGAGAGGAAGGTCTTAGGAGAATTTTTGGTCCAGTATGTGGGGGAGGGCGATTCCGGAGACGCTACAACCATGAGTTGTACGCAATCTACCTTGAAGCTAATTTTATAAGAAAAATCAAGCTCGGTATACTCCGCTGAGCGGGACACCTAGCTCGAATAAGCGAAGAGGAGCCTGCCCGGAAAATCCTTTATGGCAGGATGTATAAAAGGAGACAGCTCGGCAAATCTTGTGTGCGATGGAGGGATGGCGTAGACCAAGATGCCCAGACCTTGACAGTGCCAAACTGATTGACAACGGCTCGAAATCAGGACCGGTGGAAAGACTTACTAAATAAGGCCAATTTCGGATCGCGGTTGTAGTGACGATGATGATGGTGACGACAAAATGATGGTCCAATTAATTTCTAAGTAACTCAAAGTAGTAAGGTCCATCTGATAGCAAACTATTGCTGGCCACAACGAAAATGTTAAAACACAGCCCATAATAACATAATGAAATGGAAATAATTTGTTTTTTTTTTTTATGTTAAGATATATGTATATAGAGGTGCTGTAAACCTTTCAACTTCCACTAAGTCGAATTATTCTTCAGAATATTCGAAGTCTCATTAGCGACATGCGTACTGTTTATGTTTGCATTAATAATGTTACATTGAAAGCATTGCAGCCTATACATGACGATACCTATACAAAAGGGAGCCTTGTGCAAATAAAATCAGCGACGATAGCTGAAAATCTTATATTGTGGAGTGCGCACAAGAGTGTGCCTCACCTACAACAGCCCCTTCATAAGAATACCTCAATTTTGTAAGACAAAGTAAACGATTGAGAAAATATCCAACAAGCACGCAACTACACACAACTACTAACATGACAAGTAAGCCTTTTCACAGGCCCCGTAGCCTCTATGATATTTGTTTAGTTTCACTAGTGGCTCAAAAAGGTATTTACTTTGCATCACCACGGCCATGGTATGCTTAGCGAGACACTGGTTGATAAAAACCATTGGAGAGGAACATAAAAGAGACCTAGTAATGAAAACAGCCAACAGATTGTTTCTCGAAGCAGTCTTATTGCTTCTCCTGAATATTTGTGGCCGGGGTTTGGTTGCTGTGTCATGTCTACGAGGAACCTATCGCAATAAAGGACAATAACTTACTTCGTTTGGTTCTTTGGATAACCACAATTCACTCCATTAGACGCCTCATGCTGAAGTGTTACTCAATATCTATTTCAGAAATGCATTCAATGTGATGTGTCTGTATACTTTGTGGTTACCCACATTATTTGTTATTGTAGAGCAGTAAGAGGCTAACGGTTTTGTTATTATAGAACAGTAAGAGGCTAAAGGTTAAGGGGTAAATACAGTGAAGTCTACGGAATGCAATAAGTCAAAAAGCCCTGATATTCTGTTTTACTTTGAATGGCAAACCAAAATAGGTACCTAAAGGATATTTACCATCAATATTATCAGTTTTATTAAAAGTATTTAAAAGAGTTTTTCATTGAGGACCATCGATTTCGAACAGGACCTCAAATAGAAAGGGTAGTGGGCTAATCTCGGGTTTATGCGTTTTAAATCATTTCTAAAATCTATCCATTTGAAGTGATCAATCATAGACTGCGGACAAGCTTACTGAGTACACCAATTTTCAAGGATTACAGATGTAGTGGGAGTGTGTAGCTATGACATGTCATCATCATCATCGGCACTACAACCGGGAACCGGTCTTGGCCTTATTTAGCAAGTCCTGGGGATTGTTAAATTTTCCATAATGATTTATTTTTTCTGGGCAAGGTCATTAGTCTTGCACCAGGGGCTCCCCGACTGGGAATCGAACTCCGGTCTCCTCGGTGACAGGCGGGTGTACTAGCCACTATACTATCGAGGAGCCCAGCTATTACATGTAGTACATATTTATTAATTCATTATTCAATTTTAAACATGTGCATAAAACAGATTTTGTGATATCCTTAAATGACAATGTACAGTATAAGTTGAAAAAGGGAATACGGAGAAAAAAGTCAGCGCTCTTCGGAAACCTAAGGATTATACAATATTCCTGAGGGAGTCCACAATCAGACTGCAGCTCACACTTGTGTAGTTGGGCTGAAGAACGATTGTTAATCTTTAGTTACTGATTGAGGGCTATGAAAAAAATTATATCGAAGGGCAGCAATTACCAAATTCAGTTTAATAAAGGCCATGGAAATGTATAAAGACATTGAGACAGCCATAGTACGTCCATGTGTCAATGATGGAATTACTCGAATTACATCTGAGCAGCTATGAGCTTCACTACTTGCTCTAATCATATAAGGATAATCTTGTACAGTTCCCTAAGCGATGGGCCAGAGAATCTATTATTAGAGAGGGAGATACCTTTGAGAATAGTCTTTTGCGTAGTTTTTTACTGAAGGAGGAATTATGGTGCTCGAATTCGAAGTGAAGGATCTAGAACACTTGACTCCCACTGTTTTGAATGCTCTTAAGGTAAATTGGCTTACTATAAAGTAAACGTACACCGTCTTTTCTCCTCTACGGCCATGATATCTTATGGAAGAAAAGGTGATGAAAATTAATAAAAAAAAAAATGCGCCTCATTACGATCCAAATAAAGGATGATCAGACTAGTATATGGTAGAATGATCAATTTCAGAATCTTCAAATTTTTGGAATAATTGTGCTGACGAGCGTGAAATATAATCATCGTTTTATGACACTTATGTTTATATGGGAAACCTTGTTTTTACATACTTCTCTCCGGAGAGGCGAACTTATAGCGCCGAGTTAGCGCCCCGAGATGCCATTAAATAACTGTTGGAGTTCTTATTGAACACTTGTCGGTTGTGATGCTCCGGGAACACTCACACAAGGAGGGAGTTCCATACCTTTCCTGTGCTGTTGCGGAACGAGATTTGGTTCAGAGGTATGCATGACGTCGGGGGATCAACCGCAAATTGGTAAGATCCGTCGGATTATCTTGTGAAACGCAGATAAATCGAATTACGCAGGATAATGTGAAGTGATAATATTTGTAAAATAGACAGGTTTGCTAAGAGATGATGGAAAAGAACCAGCAATCCATATATCAGCGCTGTGTTTTCTATCAAGCGGATTGCTTAACTATTTATGCTATAAGTAAGTCAATCATACACTTAGGAGCACAGCTCCAAACATGCGAATAGTGGAGGTCTAATTCGTACGGGAGAAGAAGTTGCGTCGCAGTAAAATATTGTTCGGCTCTAAAAAGATAACTCCATTTTCTGTAAACGGTCCTGGCGATATTCAATACATGCTCATGCAGCGGAATATTCCTACAGACCGTGACGCCGAGCAAATGTATACTTTCCTTGGATTTAATGGCGTGGCCCTGTGGGGATTCTCTATACCACACGGAGAACCAACCCATAATCCCAACCAAGCTTGACCGCTAACAGCGCGTCACCCTACCCTAACCTGTAACCCATTTCAAAACATGCAAAAACAACCCCAATCTGCAAGCGCATCCATCCCGAACTTGCAAGAATCCATCTCCCAATTTGCAATGAAAGGCATTTCCCAAAATTCCCAACAGAATAAAATTCAATAGAATACATTCTAATTCATCTCCCTCAATTACATCACCCCACATATAAATTTTCCCGAAATTGCTTGGATCAATTCTTTACTTAATTCATATTCTCTCCTTGCGATCAAGCAATCTTAATTTCCCCGAAATTCGTACGTTGTAATAAAACGGATATTCAAACCTACAACGGAACATAAACCATCACCACCAACTATACCGAGCCGCATACATTTCCCCGAAATTACTTCGGTTAATATCTTATCTAAACGATATTCCTTGCTTGCACGCAAGCAATTCCAATTTCCCCAGAAAACCACTTCGGCTCATTTCCGCCTTAAATCATACTTCTCGTCCGCGACTAAACGACGGCTAATTTCCCACGAAACAATCACAACGACCAAGACCCATGATCAGACTTTGCTACGCTAATTTCCCGGTATACAAAACCAACGAATCCAACTCAGCTTATACGGCGACGATTCACTGGAACTGAATTCTTATGCAAGCATAGCAACTCTTCTCAAAATTCCTCGTAAGTGGCAGTGGGTTTATTTTAGCTATGACTCCACTGCCACGACGCGATGAACTTTCGCTTTCATTAGTCAGTCGAGATCCACCCGTCAAACGGTGCCCAACCACAGGAGTCACACTGAGTCGCTTTACAACCACTACCCGGTCGAGAGTCGAGTCAATCACGGGTCGTATCAAGTCTCCGTGCGAGTTGGAATTCCGCCTTAAGTCGTTAATACAGCATCAAGCTCCTGCTCAACTTGCGTTAAGTAGAATCTTCATTCGGGCGGTCGGCTTCCTACGTATTAAGCGCGGCCCCCAGAGTGCACCAGTGTGCGTTCCGATACCGGACGTTTGAGGCGCAATTGTTTTTCACGCCTGGTGTTATTTGTGCACGGAAATTCTCCCCTGCCTGGTGAGCAGAAGATAATTTTGTTTGTGATTCTAATAATAAAAGCTAGAGCAACTTGGCGGAGTTTGTTAAAATGATTAAGCTAAAGTAAAGAGGACGCTAGCGGGATTCGTAAAAATTAATAAGTTAAAATAAAGAGGACGCTAACAGACAGAATAAAAGGAACCCCGGTGTGTTATAATTACTCTCTCCTCTCCTTGGTGGACGATTTTTCCCTTCACAATTTGTTGGTGGGTGATAGCGCCCTGCGTCGTACGTCGGCACCCATGTCTTCACCCCCACAGCCCTTCACCATCAACTGTAGAATTTTTTCTTGTGAATGTTGTATATTTCGTCTTCATTGCATTTAAGTCGACGAGACTGCCATTTAATTATTGGATGATTTTATCTTGATTCCGATTAAACAGTCGATCTAACTACATTTCAGCTAATAGGGCCTTGATGGGCTAATCAGGCGATCATTCAAAAACGTGGAAACAAGTGTTCTATCATCCGCGAAACTGAATATCGTAGTGTACCCATTAAAACTAAAACGCATTTCGTAGTATACACCGCATCACAAATCAAAATCTACGATCATGAAACAAAATACCGGACGACACAGGCCAAAGTACTGACACCATGAGAAGTTAGATAAAAAGTATTACATGACAATACTCAATTAGCCAGGTGTTCCGATAGACGTGTGTCATGTATGGCATGCGATATCACGGTGCATGATACTCAAACAAAGTATTACCTAACAATACTCGTTGCCCAGGTGTTCCGATCAATGTGTGTCATGATGCGTGGTACTCATCCATTAACTTGTCGTCTGAGAAGCGGCTCATTGCACATTTGCCATGAAATGTGCAATGAGTGTTTGCAATTTGAAACATAGTTTTCAAGATTGGATAGCCGAAAAATGATGGCATGTGAACTACTTGTGCACGGGAAATCTTGATGGGAGAAATTGTATTTAAGAACGGATTTTTGAAAGAAGCAGAAACAAGCTGACTACGATCAAACTTGCGTTTCATTACTTTTTTCTTTCTTGCAGATATTTATGACATTCGTGTCCTGCCCTATGAATATACTGTTGTATATTTAATATGTTATATTTATATCTCTCCGTCGTGGCCGACGGTTTGGTTGCAAAAATAAATGTATGTATATAGACGACTTACTTGTTTTTTCGTTGAGGTGGCGATGGAGGTACTCCTTGGTATACCTTGTCCTTTACTTTGACCTTTGAATTAGGAGTACTTCCCGGTTGTAGGGTTATGGCTAACCTTCTTCCCGCTGGTCATTTGAATTTGATTGGTCCTTGGTCGTAATCCGTTTGGAATTTTAGAACGGCACTTAAGTGACACAGCTATAAGCTGATTCTAATTTAAAACACGCTGGCTGCACTTTTTCTTCGTTGGGAACAAAAGATATATTTATTTCACTTAATTCATATACACAAAGTTAACAAGTTGCACATTTCTATTCTCTTTTTTTGTTTGACAATTATTTGTCACTTAAACACAAAAATGCATCGTTTATTTTCGATATATTTCTAAACACTGATATTATTCATATAGTGTTTTATGTTTCTTTAGTTTTCCTTTTTTTAAATATATAATTATAGAAAAATGTGATTTTGTTCTCAAAATCGGTGACCGCCCTCGTCCACTAGCAAAAACCAACTCATTTCCTTTTCCGATCGTTTGATCGCAGGAAACCCTCTTTTTCTCGTTCGCTAGCTAACACAAGGCAACGTGTTGCGATGATCGCACTCGAGATCCTTTGTATTAGGATCTCTTTTGTGAGCCCGCACATGCTTTGTCTGATCCCAATCATTATAAAATGGGTATTATTCTTGGAAGAGGAATAATACTCCTTTGGTGAAAACATGTGTGGTGTAGTGTGGGGTTGGTGTTCGTGGCGGTTTACAGTGAAAAGTTATATATGTATATATATAAAATTATTATATATATATTTTTTTTTCATTTGTCCCTTTAACTATTTTACATTTGTTGGGGCTATAGGTATCTTTATGTATCTATTTGTACGTATAATTATGTATATATGTATAGATATAAGTATGTATATATGTGTAGGTATTGACATTTGTTCATTTTATTTATAATGGCGTTGGTGCATATACGTTTCTTTAATTATCTTATAGTTGCATTGTTTTTCTAATTTCTGAATTTATATAGGTATTAAGATTAAAAAAAATTGTTTGTATAATATTCGTAACTTATTATTTAATTAAGGATCTACTTTAGTTATTTAACAAATCAGATGATTTTTTTGTTGTTTACCATAAATTGGTGTTAGTTACATGTGTTGGTATATTTTACTATAGTTTTAATGGATTTTAATCAATGTGTTTAGCTTAATCTTGTTTTTCGATATACATATGTTGATATATTTTGACTATCGCATGATACAATTTTAATCGATTTGTTTACAATAAAGTTTTTCTTATATATTCATTTCATTACTGTTTTACAATTAATTATTATAGTATTTATTTAATGATTTTTTTTTTTGTTTTATTCTTAATAACTTTCTATGATAGTTTTACAATTAAAAGTATTTTTATTATGTATATATTTTGTCTTTTTTTTTTTTATTTAATACTTATGTTCTTATAATTTTATCAATTTGCATTTCTATTATTTTATTAAAGTTTTACAATTGATTCGTATTTTTTAAAATTTATTCCTATTTCCATTTTTATATTTAATAAATGTTTTCTATAGTTTTACAGTTAATTTGTATTTTTACAATTTATTTATATTTTTATTTTGATATTTAATACTATTTTATTATAGTTTTACAATTAACTTGTTATTATTATGTGTATATTTTCTCTTTTTTTTTTTTTTTTTTTTTTTTTTTTTTTTTTTTTGTGTAGACATATGTGTTTCGTATATCATGGCTCTTGAGCTGGTAATTTAAACGTTCCTGAGGGGATTCTACATCTTCTGGTTTCCCTTAGTTCATTTCTTTTGTTTACCGTTGGAATTTTTTACATAATCTATCACCACGTATTTGGGTGGTTCCTGTTATTCATAATAGGGTTTTAAGCGGTTATTGTGCACCACCACGTTCCTTTTTCCTATTTTAATTACGGAGTTAACAGGGCCCTTGGCTTCCATGACATTATAAGGATCTTTCCAAATGGGAGCTAATTTCCCTTGTTTGTGTGCGTTCCGTACCAGAACCTGGGCGTACCGTACGGTCGTAGTACTCTTTGGATTTTCTTTTGGAAATCACTAGGTTACGCCTTGCTATTTCATACGTACGTTGAAGTTTGTACTTCAATAGCTTATGGTAGCTCTCATGATTGTACACTGGTTCCGGAGGTTGTTTTATACTAGATGGTACCTCTGGGGTGAAACCAAAGAGACAATCCATTGGTGTAAGTTTGGTACCTTCATGTACATTGGTATTGTACACGAATGTTGCCGTCCTCAGGTATTGATCCCATGACTGAGAATTCCCATCCACAATACTGCGTAGGTATTCTACGAGTGGGCGATGGGCTCGTTCCAGAGCTCCATTCGATTGTGGATGGTACGCTGAGGTTTGGAGTTTCTTGATACGGAGCAGCTTGCACACACTTTTTAACAAGCTGCTTAGGAAGTTGGTTCCCTGATCGGTGACCAGTTGCTTCGGAGCACCATACCGAGCAACTATTTGGTTAAAGAAGATCGTGGCCACCGTTTCTGCCACCGCATCAGGTAAAGCATAACAGTCTATATACTTAGACAAATTGTCTTGAAACGTGAGTATATATTGATTGCCTGTTGGGGTTCTCTCAAGCGGACCTACTATATTGAGATATACCTTCTCGAAGGGCCGCTTAGCAATATCGGTAATTACCATCGGCATACGTAGGTTCGGTGAAGATTTCATGGTTTGACATATTTTACATATTTTAATGTATTGTTTTATATCGCGCATCATGTTCTTCCACCAATAGTTCCTACGTATTTTCTTATATGTTTTGCTCACCCCTTGGTGCCCACTTAAAGGGTGGTCATGGTAATCCCGTAGTAGATGCTGGATTTCGTCAGGGTTTGTTATCTCCACCCGTTCTTTTGTGCATGGAGGAATAGGGTCCTCGTGAAGAGATGACTCGTGGTCCATTTGACTACCCTGGGTTTGTTCGCTCGCCCTTAGTTTCTTAACTTGGGCGCGTGTTACTACATTGCACCTTTGTAGTGTGGGAGGTTCATCACAAATTTGCGGGATGCGGCTAAAGGCATACGCATTGGTGTGATACTTACCAGGTTTATACTCGATCTGGTAATCAAATTCCAATAATTTGCGATGGAATCTAGTTAAGCGCGAGGTGGGATCTTTCACGTTAAATACTTTCTTTAATGGCTTGTGGTCCGTGTATACGGCGAACTTGCGCCCTTGCAAATAACAACGGAAATTCTTAGTTGCCCACACAATGGCCAACAACTCCTTCTCGATGGTGGAGTAATTTCTCTCCGCTTTATTTAAGGTTCGACTGGCATAAGCTATGGGCTGATCTTTACCTATTTCACCCTGTGATAGCACGGCTCCTAGCGCTTCATTGCTCGCATCCGTGGTTAGATTAAAGGGTTTGGTAAAATCTGGATGGATTAATAGCGGCGGTGAGACCAATATTTCCTTTATTTTCTCAAATGCCTGCTGGCATTTGTCTGAGCACGTGAATTTTACGTCCTTTCTTAACAAGTTTGTTAAAGGGCGTACTATCTTTGAAAAGTTTGGAACAAATTTCCGATAATAGTTCGCCAGGCCTAGAAATGACTGGACGTTTCTTACTGTCTTAGGAATGGGGAAATCTCGGACACTGGCGGTTGTGTCGGGATTTGGCATTGCCCCTTTTTCGGAACAGACATGTCCCAGGTAGACTACTTCTTTCTGTAGGAACCTGCATTTCTCCGGTTGCAATTTGAGGTTGTGATATCTCAATTGTTCGAATACCCTGCGGAGTTTGTCGTTATGGTTTTCCAGATTTTTACCATATATGACAATGTCATCCAAATAAACAAAGCATTCGATACCTTGCAACCCAGTTAGGACATAGTTCATGAGTCGCTGGAACGTAGCCGGTGCTCCCTTTAGACCGAATGGCATACGTTTGAACTCGTAATGTCCGTAGTTTGTGCTAAATGTAGTTTTATCTCGATCCTGCGGATCTACCAAGACTTGGTGGTAGCCACTGGCTAAATCAAGTGTGGGGAAGTAGCGTGAGTGACCTAATTGGTCTAGTATATCCTCAATACGAGGGAGGGGGTATGCATCGCCGATGGTTTTTTCATTCAGTTTCCTGAAGTCAACAACAACTCTCCGTCGGGCTTCTCCATCGGGGCCCGCTTTCTTTGGAACTACCAATAGGGGTGAGTTCCATGGACTTTTGCTAGGTTGTATGATATCGTTCTCTAGCATTTCCCGAATTTGCTCATTAATCACTTGTTTTTTGCACTCGGGCAGACGGTACATCCTTTGGTTGATGGGCGCTTGGTCCTGTACCAAAGGCATTTCATGTGATATCCCACTAGTATGGGTCAAGTAATCGCCTTCAAGGTGGAAAATGTCATTGTACTCCTCACATAATTCCACTATTGATTGGCGCTCTTGAGGACATAGGTTTCCTCCTAATTGGAGTTCTTCGTAAAGTTGCGCCAACCTTGAATCTTGTGTTGATTCTACAGGCGACTGGCCGTTCGAGAACAGGTGTCTAATATACTGGAGGTGCTGTTCCTCCGTACGTTTGGCTTTGGGCACGGGGTTACTCGATTCGTCATCAGCGTGAAGTTCCGTCGACGTGTTAATTCGCTTTTCCAAAGGGATCATTGAATAATCCCTGGTTGAGTGCAACTCAACCTTAACTCGATCTATTGTCTGGGGGCGATTCAGAATATTGAGTGCCGTTAATTTGGCACCTTTTGCTCTTTTTAAAATGCAATTAGAGAGTAGTATCCCTTCGGGTACTTCTTTAGGTAGCAGAATAACCTCCTCCCGAATTTTTATGGGTAGCCCAATTATTGTTCGTGAGCGCCCTGGTACTACTATTGGTTTGGTCAGGACGATTTCGACCTCACGGGGGTTGGTTGGTGGGGGTTCTACCAACGCTGTTCCTTCATTGCGCTTGTCGACCTTCGGAGTACGGTTCTGTTGATGTAACGTGGAGCGGCATTTTTCGCAGCCCTTTCCTCTGTGGGTAGGGTCTTCGGGCGAATTTCGACCGCGGTCTGGACCTTCCCAGGTCCCCATGGTAGTGTTTCCCGTTCGGCTGCCTTATGCCAAACCCTTTCTGTCTTTTTATTTGAGATGTTCACGGAAAAACTTTCAGGGTTTATGGTTGTTTGGGGAAACTCCAAACGACCACCCGGTCCATTGATTTTGCAATTTTTCGACAGGAAGTCGTTACCTAACAGGCCGTCTTCGGATACCCCTGGCAATGAGTCCATTATTTGGAAACTACAAGGAATATCCCGGTGCAAAGTGAAATTCCCGTAACAGCATCCTCTGGACTTTCCTTTACCAAAAAGCGTCTGGAGTGTCGTTGCTCTTTGGGCGTCCACCGTGTAATTGGGGTGGAGTGCCTTCAGCTTTAAGAGGCTGATTTCAGCGCCGGTGTCCACGATTACGCGCGTAGTGTTTCTACGGCCAATGTCCAAAGGGAGTTGTATAATTGGGACTAGTGACTTGTGGATAAGTGGGACTAGTTCGGTCGGGTTAGGGTTTCCCGACCCGACCTCTGGGAGTTTTCCGTTTTCTCCCATTCTGCTTTTTGCGTACATTGCGCCACCGTGTGGGGGGATAATTGTAATACGCTGCCTGTGAATGCTGTGGTTGGCTGCTCTGTGGAGTGGTTGAGTGCGGGTTCAGAGTCGGTGTGATCTGTTCTGGGAGGATGGAAGGGGTCATTTTTGGTGCGAATGTAGGCGAGTAGACAGGGTTGAAGGCTGTTGATTCGCCTGAAAGATTGTTAATGCCGGCCGAGCTTCCTAAGAAAAGAGAGTTGCGATGTTGCAACATATCTGTTTGAGCATTTTCCATCTGGGACAGTCGTGTTATTATATCCTCGAGAGGCCCATTTCCATAAGCTAGCACATGGTGTCGGAAGTGGTCTTCTCTGACGCCGCTCATTATCACGGATTTCGCCATTCTCTCGATCTGGGTGGCGAGCGTGGCACCGCTTGCCTGTCCGTGAAAATGTTCCGCCGCCTCCCTGCAACGCGCAATGGTCTGCTTCACGCGGGAAACAAACTCTGTTTTATCTTCCGCAGGGAGTTGTCGCATTCTTGAAAGTTGTGAATACAACTCTTCATACGATTCATGCAGCTGGAAAGCGGTTTTTAGTTGCTGTTCAAACTCTAGGAAAGTTTTCGGTTTTACCTCACGTATCAGCCGGTGTGCTTCACCGTCTAGCCTCATGGGCACCCACCTAAGGAACGTGGATTCCTGGTCCTGTTCTAAACAGTCAAGGGCCTTTTTGCAACCATTTATGAACGTTTGAAGTTCAATCTCTGCATTTGGACCTTTTTTTCCAGAGAACACAGGAACCGCTTGTGAGACGAAGTCGAACATTTTGTCAACTCCCGACATTGTGTTTGTGGGTATTTCTGACTTAGGAGAGAGTTCGTTTTCGTCTTCCCTGTTGTCTGGTATTTGGGCCGAAGATTCTTTTTCCGTAGTGTTTGGGATAAGAGTTAAGTCCGGATCGCTAAAGTGCAATTTTCTTCTACTTAACCCTTCTAACCGTTCGGTTTCGCTTCGGGGTATCCTTGGGGAATTTAGTGATGAATCGGGGGGGTCGTTAGGGTTTGATGGGGTCGAGGTATTCGCCGTGGGTGTGACTACTTTACTCTCTCTCACTTGCTGCCTCGTTTTCATGGAGGGGGGGAGCAGTGAAATTGAGTGGTGAACGATAAACGAATGTGAACGCGAAAGGAGTGCAACCAAATGGGTCAGTGACGTGAAATGTCTCTGCTGACTAATTAACAAGAGGAAACGTAAGGAATAGCCAGCGGAAGGGACCTAGAACTACAAAACAAGCGATGAGTTACACGAAACAATGGGACAAGCACAAGTTTAATTAATACCAGAGAATAATTGTATTTGGTACGCAATGCAGATCAAGCTGATTTCAAGTGGAAATTAAAAGAATAAGTCATCACACAACCAGGGTTAAAAACCACTAAAATTAAAATGTAATTGGCAACAAGAATAGAGAAAGCAAAAGGAACGAAACAAATTTCCTGGAATCTTGGTATTTCAATAATGAGTTTAACCGAAAGAACACCAGGAGAGCAGAACGTGCTAACAGAAATGCTTATGTTAATATGATATACGAAACATATGCTGTTAAATAAGATATGTAATTAGTAATACAGTTTGCCTTTATTTTGAACCAAAACTTAAAAAAAAAAATGATAATATTGAACAAATCTAGTGAAAACATTTACTCTCAAATATTATGTTGAAACAGGAAAAATGATGATTGTGGATCCTCTTCTTTTTTGTGAGCTGCCTCCGATGTAGTTATTGGTTTGTGTCAAAATGTTATGTATTTGTGGTTTAGTTGAGATGTAATTTATCGTATCATACCTCCGAAGCCAGGCTCAGCTCCGGATTAAAGGGGAAAGGTGTCTTGCCCACTACGATCGTGAATGGTTATAATTAGTTATTTATTTTTTTATTTATTTTATATTATGTGGAACATACATTTTTAAGGTTCGCAGGATTTAAGGTTTATTAGCTCTTATTAGAACCGTCCGTTCTAGGGCTTTACCTAAATCCTACCGGCTGCGCCATTTTGTTGTATATTTAATATGTTATATTTATATCTCTCCGTCGTGGGCCGATGGTTTGGTTGCAAAAATAAATGTATGTATATAGACGACTTACTTGTTTTTTTGTTGAGGTGGCGATGGAGGTACTCCTTGGTATACCTTGTCCTTTACTTTGACCTTTGAATTAGGAGTACTTCCCGGTTGTAGGGTTATGGCTATCCTCCTCCCCTCTGGTCATTTGAATTTGATTGGTCCTTGGTCGTAATCCGTTTGGAATTTTAGAACGGCACTTAAGTGACACAGCTATAAGCTGATTCTAATTTAAAACAAGCTGGCTGCACTTTTTCTTCGTTGGGAACAAAAGATATATTTATTTCACTTAATTCATATACACAAAGTTAACAAGTTGCACATTTCTATTCTCTTTTTTTGTTTGAAAATTATTTGTCACTTAAACACAAAAAGGCATCGTTTATTTTTGATATATTTCTAAACACTGATCATATTCATATAGTGTTTTATGTTTCTTTAGTTTTCCTTTTTTTAAATATATAATTATAGAAAAATGTGATTTTGTTCTCAAAATCTGTGACCGTCCTCGTCCACTAGCAAAAACCAACTCGTTTCCTTTTCCGATCGTTTGATCGCAGGAAACCCTCTTTTTCTCGTTCGCTAACACAAGGCAACGTGTTGCGATGATCGCACTCGAGATCCTTTGTATTAGGATCTCTTTTGTGAGCCCGCACATGCTTTGTCTGATCCCAAGGTATTGTACCTTGGATCGGCAACCGTCTGGAATCCCTTAAGTATTACCCGGGATTTCTCACAGTGCCCAGACTTGGTAATTTCTTTTTTACTGAACATCGGAGCCAAAGATATTTTGTATCTTATGGGTATTGTTGTTCAGCGAGTGTTTTTACGATCGCCGTCCTTTTTTCCGTATAGGAAATGTTTCCTTGAATATGATTTAAGGGGACGGCGTCGCCGTGCATTTTATGCTTTTTACCAACTTTACTTAAGAGTTGGTCATCTGGTCCGCAGATTTGGAACCAGGGGAATTTACGTGTGAACATCTGCTTCATCACGTTTTGGGTTTTTATGGAATTCAATATGGATAAATTGCACGTGTAGTTCAATTTCTTTGATATTGAATTATTGAAATTGATATAGGCAAATGGAACGTTTAGTTCAATTTGATTGATATCAATTTTGGTATTGGCCCGTTTAGTGTATGGGGCATGCTAAGGCTTGGGGAGTGCTTCATCCACGTAGTGGATGGTTTTGCGTGTACCGCAATTCATTGGTGGAGGGTGACTCCGACTTTCTGACAGAAACCTATTACAGTCGTGCCCTGCCATATAGTGCAGCGGAGATCTCTCCTTTAGGACATTCTTCCTTTGACAGGACTGTTCGAACGAATTGGGTCCGACGCAATATTGCGTTGACCTCTACACATTTTAAAAAATACTCTTCACATTTTACGACCCATTTTTGCATTATCCTGTCTGGTGATGCACGAATCCTTACAGTATCCTACTCTCAGTATCCTACCTTACATGGCGATCCTGCTATAATACACCAATAGCTTTCTACCCTACAATATTCTGTTAGCCGTTGATTCTAATAAATCCTTAATATGAAAAAAAAAAAAAAACAAGGTTGGAGCCAAACCAGAACCCTGAGGCACCCGGAATTAAAAGAATACAGATCCGACATGTCGTCTAAAATAACCAAGATAGATCGATTCTCGAGGAAGCTTTTCACCTAGTGCCAAAGTTATTGAGAAAGTTCGTATTGACGAAGCTTGGCTAGTAACGCTCCTTGCCAGATACGGTAAAAAGCCGTGAAGATATCCATACGACTGTGGTTGATTTCACATGGTTCTCAATCGCAGGTGTCCATACATCAGTTACAAGGGTCGCAAGGTCTCCCGTGGATCGCTTGCTACGGAATCCACACTAACGATCATTTAGAAGTCCGTTGAAATTCAAGTATTTAAACAACTCAGCATTGATGACCTTTTCCATTACATTGGATAACACGGATAGTAATGTTATCTGTTGGTAATTTTACGGAAGACATTTTTGCTCCTTCTTTGGAATTGGTTGAATTTGAACGGTTTTCCAGTAGGTAGGAAAGGATAATGTGCATAAGATAAGCGAAAGAGCCTGCTAAGAAAAGACGACAGTTTTGGATCACAGTATTCAAGAACTGTTGGTGGTAGTCCATCCGAGTCGCTGGCTTTCCTACAATCCAATACACGGAGGATGCGTTGAAAAGTCCGTGGGCGGAATTTTACATCTGGGATGGAAGGTTGCACCGGCGCGATGAGAGGTGCGTCCAAAAGACCAGCATCAGGATTTGAAGTTGCAAAAAGGAAATTCGCGAGCACATTGGGTTTTTAAATTCAGGAAGCGAAGTAATTGCTGATAACCCTTGTCATTGACCAAGAGGGACGAGAACCACTTGGGTACTTGTTGGTTACTGTGTCATTGTGAACCCTCTTCGCTATATAAGTCGCCTGATTGCACGTGTTTCCGATTCAGACTAAATTCGTTCTGGTGACATCCGTGGAGTTGAAGCACCCATTGTTCAAAAGCTTCCTTTTTTGCCATGTAATCTGTTCACATTTTTTGTATAATGAAGGCTTTTCGGTTGAATTTCGCTTGATGGAATGTAGAGTGTAAAGTTTTATACCGAGAAGAATAGTTTCGATCAGTGATCCTGCACAGACGTTTATGTCGTAGGCTCTAGAGCACATCTCTACTTACGGAGAGGTATCGAAGAAATTCCGCAAAGAAATTAGCAGTCGAGTGCCTCCATACTTGGCGAGGCTACGTAGGTTGGTTATTCGTTTGAAATGTACGTGATATTCCAATATCAAAGTGTGATCTGAGTTTCCCAATGGTGCAGTCATTTCTGTGGTATAAATTCTTGGCCCGGATGTCAGAAATAGATCTAGGGTCGCTTCGGTCATCCAACACTCACGTAACAGGTCAATTGAAAAGTGAATTAGAGTATTTTGAGTGAAGCAACTTCTGTTATTGTGAAAAAAATGGATAAAAAGGAATTTCGCGTGTTGATAAAATATTGCTTTTTGAAGGCAAAAAATACAGTTGAAGCAAAAACTTGACTTGATGACGAGTTTCCAGACGCCGCCCCAGGAAAATCAACCAACAAGGATTGGTATGCTAAGTTTAGACGTGGTGAAATGAGCACCGAAGACGGTGAAAGCAGTGGACGCCCAAAAGAGGTTGTTACCGACGAAAACATTAGAAAAATCCACAATATGATTTTGAATGACCGTAAATTGAGATTGAATGAAATAGCAGGCACTATAAAGATATCAACTGAACGTGTACATCATATCATTCACGAATATTTGGGTATGAGAAAGCTCTGTGCAAAGTGGGTGCCGTGCGAGCTCACTTTTGACCAAAAACAACGACGAGTTGATGAATCGGAGCAGTGTTTGGGGATGATCAAGCGTAATAAACCCTAGTTTTTGGGTCGATATGTGACAATGGATGAAACATGGCTCCATCATTTCACTCCGAAGTCCAATCGACAGTCATCCGAGTGGACTGCACCCGATGAACCCGCCCCAAAGCGTGGAAAAACGCAACAGTCGGCTGGCAAGGTTATGGCGTCTGTATATATATATATATATATATATATATATATATATATATATATATATATATATATATATATATATTATATATATATACCAACTGTATCGGTATGAAGTGAGCGTTTTTTTTAAGTAAGAATTTTTTTTTAAAAAAGTAAAAAACATTTCATTCGAAGTATTGGCCATTGCTTTCTATACATTTCGACCACCTTTCTGGCAATTATACCACCCCAATAAAACCGGTGTCTTTTGAGGCAAACCATTCGGAGAACCAATTTTCGACTTCTTCCTAGGAATTAGAAGTTCATGATACACCACTCTTTTCTGGCCCTATCAAACACAGAGCATTGTCTTTTTTCCGAACCGATCAGGCTTTGCAGTTGATTTTGCTGCCTCTCACGGATGTACCCATGATTTATATTATGAAAGTATTATACATCTCCTAAAATTTTTTTTCATTGACTATCTTGAAAAAGGAAGGACCATCAACAGGGACTATTACACAGCGTTATTGGGCCGTTTGAAGGACGAAATCGTTATTGGTTTAGTTTTAGTTTTTAATTTTTTTTTGTCCGAACACAAGAATTTTAGAACCAAACGAAACATCATTAGGTATTAAAATAACAACAAATAGGAACCAATAGGGAGAGTAGAAGATGTTATGAAGTAAAATATCTTTAAGCTTTGAAAAGATAACTCAGTCTCTATGGCAAGCGTTCATGGCACAATATGTTCGCAGTAATTGTGATTGTTGGTTGAGAAATAGTAAGAAAAATGTAACGTCTCCATCAGCGACCACTTGAAAGATCCACGAGTTGAATAAAATCATATCGGACAAGGACGCCACTCCGGAAGAATGGAAAAACTCAATGGTCATCTCTAGTTTGTAAAAGCACGATAGATCTTGTGACAACTATAGAGGAATATCACTACTTCTAACCACGTATAGCGTCTAAATGTTCACAGTAAGCCAGTTCTTGGAAAAGAAGTAGGAATATGGAGAAGCGGCACACCAACTTTTCATTGACTTCAAAAAACCCTAGGACTATGTCGCAAGGCAAAGACTATACCATATTGTAGTCATTCAAATCTGAAGGAACGAAAATAGAGGATAGAAAATAATAAATAAAATAAATAAAAAAACCTAGGATAGAAAATTACCTTTCAGAACCACTTTAAATCCGAGACAGATTAAAACAGGTGGATGGTCTCTCACCATATCTTTTAAACCTTGTTATCGAGTATGTACTTAGAATTTATGTATGCATGTACAGGACGACAAAATGTTTATTCATTTTACTTCACGCAGGAAAGCCTTTTTTTTTCTCGGCCGGGACCACCAGCAAAGCTCCGAAAAATTGTTGAGGATTTTTCCCAACTATTTCACGGAACCTATAGTTTAATGGGGTGGTATTTTACCGGACGGGCGGACCTTGAGACCCAACCTATCACTTAGTATATGTGCCGCACTGCACCATAGCAGATTCCTCAGTTGAACCTACGTTTGAACAAATCAACGCAAGCCACATCTATAAAGTATTGCGATGATAGGGAACTACCGTTGTTATGTTATCGCTATGGTTTACGGATCTGACGCACTTTCTTATTCGATTTTCGTTCGGTGTTCTTCGCTATTTACTTGTGTATTGTGTGTGTATCTGTTAGACACGCCACACATCATCCTTACAAACTCAACCATTTAGGCGACGCCGGAATATTGCTGAATAGAGTTCCACAAGTGCTTGCATATGCGGATCATATTACCGTTTTGAGCGATCATATTGGAACTGTAAGTAAAATTATCATGGGAACGACAGATGGTGTGGGTCCGGAAATCAACGAGGGAAAGACCTAATATACTAGGTGTATGCATACGTTTTTTACGGTTGCTTTGGTAAAAAAATACGTATATTTCTGGGGAAATTGATTTTTCTATTCAAAA
Source organism: Microdon myrmicae (assembly GCA_963931805.1). NCBI lineage: Eukaryota > Metazoa > Arthropoda > Insecta > Diptera > Syrphidae > Microdon > Microdon myrmicae. Next base: position 145,515 of record CAWVOU010000013.1, read on the forward strand.
TATTGACTACACATTTTTCAGGTAATTTATTACTAGTATGCTAGAACAACTGCTTGTCTTTCGCGGCAAACCATTCGTCGAGCCATTTTCCCACTTCCCTGATCTCGCTGAAGTGCTCCTCTGCGAGTGTGCGTCTCATTGATGCTAAGAGGTGATTGTCAGATGGCGCCAAGTCTGGGGAGTACGACGAGTCCAGAAGGATGTCCCATCCAAGCGGTTTTAATGTGTCTTTCACTAGTTTTGCTGTGTGCTGCATGCTTTTCGCTGGCGCCATCTCTTAGTTAAACCAGAAAAAACGTATGCATATACCTGGTATTGATCTTCCCCATTGCTCGTAGACGTATGCTGATTGATTCTTGTGACACATGTAGTGCTTCTGCTAATTGCCGTTGAGTTTGAGTTGGGTCATCATCCAATAACTCCTGCAATCGCTCGTCTTCACATTTTTGTGTTCTACCAGAGCGCTACTGACTTTCACATTGAAATTACCACTTTTAAATTGTCAAAATCATGTCCCACATCTTCTAATTGATGAAAAGTGTGTCACAACCGTCTCAATGAAGCCTTGCTCCAACAAAGAATAGAATAGGTATACTCGTATATATAACTCTTGCAAAAATGTTGATGGTCTGATATCTGGAAATGTCAGTACTAACAGCGCGCAGCAGAAAACATAGAGAACAAAGAAAGATGGCGATGAGTAGTGTTTGTAAGTGCCTATTTGTAATAATCACAGAGTAGCACATGACAGAATCCTCAAAAGGTAAGGAAAGCTTAAACGCAGGAAAGTTTACTTGATCGCATAAAGTACAATTTTAGTATAAATCGGTATACGCCCTCGAACTAATTGAGGAATGCAACTTTCGCGCAATAATAAAAATCTCTTTGCTATTGATGGTGAAAAAGGGGTATATCTTAAATAAATATTCACAGTGCGGGTAGAAATAGAGCGAGAAGATTGGGAATGACAGTGTCGATGTACTTAGATTATCTGTAGAGTGTAACGTAAGAAGAACTCATCGTCAGGGAGGATCTTCTACTCGGTTATAATTCAACTGACGATCAATTCCCCATGTGTATCTGTTCTGTATAAAGTGTACCTTTAATGAAAATGGTGTGCACTTTCTTTTCATGAGCAAATACTGAGGGAGGTGTAACGTCCACTTGAGCGAAGTTTTTGGTAATTTTATATAACAAATTCTAATGAGGAAATTGAGCCACGCATCAATTTCACATTTTGTCCTATCAGTTTCACTTTTTGATGATGCTTTCTATAGAACACTGCAGTGATCAAATTTTGGAATTTAATTAGAGATTTGTGCAAGTATATGCCTTTCAAACTGTGGCTAAAATAGACGAGTAAAGTATTTCTTGCATTTTAACAACTTGCCGCGCTTACTTCGAATACATGTCTATTGCAATTACACTATGTTTAGATGATTGACTGCTATGATGCACATGATAAAGAATCTACATGAGAGTTTATCTTATATGGCAAAACGCAAGGTTGTGTTTTTGAGCATTTCATTATTCTAATTGTTTGTTCATAAATTCGTTTTCCAAATAGAAATGAAAACATAATTTCTATTTGTTTATTTCTTCAAAGAAAATTATTCTTTATGCATTGCTACAAATCAGCGTCACATTTTATCGTAAAATTGTGGAGTAAAATATTATTACGTACTGATAACATTCAACCAATAAGCTACATGAGTTATCATCGCAGTACAAAATGAACCACGTGATAAGTGGAAGTATACCTGTACAAGATTACAGAGAATCGATTAAAACAAATAAAAAAAGATTTATTCGACACCCGGCTACTACTTTCATTACACAGGTTTGTCTTGCAAAAAATATTGCGCAATAAAACTTTTTCAAGGACCACCCTTGAATTGGTGCTCGAAAAAGATAAGGCATGTGGTAAAACAATTGACGCAATCCCTATCTTATCCCCGTCGACAATCGTGATATTGTTATATTTAACCAAATATGAGGTTTTGTTTAAAGCAGTTGAATGACTGTGAATAACGTCGAAACAATTCATATAGCAACGTTCGTTTTCAAGGCTCCTTGTCAATTGAATGAGGGATACAAATTTGGGTAAATTCGTGTAAATAGATACAAAATTTCAAATTCCGCAATATTTGCAATTATTTCGGTGTGCAATGTACAACACATTTAGTTTTTTTAAGAGACATTTAAAGACAGAAATTTGATAAACTCATTACTGAAAGTTGTGATTTACTAAAAGTTATTATTATATATAAACACAAACACTCATAGAGTGTCCCAAAACTCGCAAGAAGTATTAATTTTGAAAATTCCATTTTCTAATTATAAATTTCTAATTTTTTTGATTCATAAAGTATGAAGTGTAAGGTTATATGGGCTGAATACCATAAAGGACATTCCGAAGGCATATAAATATACAGATTGTACATATATATATCTAACAAAGATATAAGACATATTTTCTTAAAATTTATTTTTATTTTTCTACAGTCTCCCTGTAACTCTACGCACTTCTCCCAGCGATGCTTCTATCTCTCTAACCCGTCCAAATAGTGCTCGGCGTTTTTCTATGCAAAATAACTTTTCAAGAAGGTGATTGCCTCCTCATTTGACGAAAATCTCTGTCCTCTGAGACAATTTTTACATTAGAGAACAAAAAGAAGTCGCTTGGGGCTAGGTCTGCTGAGTAAGGCATGTGGCCGTTTTCCCACAATTTCTGCCTTCAGTTGGTCAACTAATGATGCGTAGTATGCTCCTGTACTGTTTTTCACTTTTTAAAGATAATCGATTAAGATAACTTCATGACTATCCCAAACAACAGTCGCCATCACTTTCCCAGTTTTTGCTTTTTTTGGAGACGATTCCCCCTTTTGCAGTCCACCGTTTTGACTGTATTTTTGATTCGGGCCTATAATGGTGTATCCAAGTTTCATCGACAGTAAATAATCGGCGCCAAAACTCGGATTTATTTAGCCTAAACTGCACCAACTGGCTGGAAATGTTCATTCGAACACGTTTTTGGTCTAACGTAGGCAAACCGGCTCCCAACGCGCGGGCAGCTTTCTCATGCCTAAATCTTGATTTAATATGTGACAAACACGTTGTTTGGAAATTTTCATAACTTCTGCTATCTCTCTCACTTTAATTCGGCGGTCGTCTAGCACCATTTGGTAAACTTTAGTGATTGTCAGTTGTTGCAGTTTTTGGACATCAAGAACGTTCATCGTCTCCCAAGCCCTCACGGCCACGTTTACATTCAGCTGCCCAAAATTTCACGGTGGTAAATGAAAGCGCAGGGTCCCCATACACAGAGTCCAACTTATCTTTGATTTGCGTAGGTGTATTGCCTTTCAAAAACAAACATTTAATGACAGGCCGATACTCAAATTTGTCCATTTTCACAAAAACACTGACGACTGGCAAATAAATACTACGCTTCCAAATAAGCTGAAATTTTGGTGAGTACCTGTCAAAAGATGCACAAATACACTAGCTTTTATTGACGAATGCTTCCATCTTCACGTAGAGGTCGGAAACTTTTCAGTCCACCCTCGTATATACAGTGTCGTGAAAACTTATAGACTCAAACAATTTTCTTGGAATGAGTAATAAACTTTTATAACTAGTTCTGTGACAAAATATTGTCAAGCGACACCAACGCAACTTCCATGCTCTTGAAACCACGTTGTTGTTGTTCGTGCTGTATGGATAGGAGCGTTGTCCTGTCGAAATATGGCATTTTCCTCTATTAGGGTTATTAAAGAAAGAAAATGCTCTTCCAACACTTCTTGGTACTTTTCGGTGTCCATTGTTGCAGAAATAAAAAAATGTCCTGTCTTCAGATTTCCAATGAAAGCTGTCCACACCACAATTCTTCCTCCTCCTAAAGTCCTGCGTGACATGATTTTCCTTTCCTTCCCGAGATCATGCCAATAGTAATGGAAGCCGTCGGGTAGTCATAGAGCGCTGTATGTATATATCTGATACATACATGCCTCTTTTAATTTTTTTGGAGGGGAAGTTAGAAATCTTTGAATGCTACCTTTGAACCATTCCAAGCATATACTGGAATTTTAGCGACTAAAATCGCACTCCCACTAGCCCACATCCACGATCGTGTGTATTAGTGAGTTTCGAATAAGATTCCACCCGTTTGATTGTTTTTACCCATCTATGGCCACTTCAAATACCACTAACTTTTAATTATTATTTTAATAGTTCGTGTCTGTGATGTAGGGCTGTTTAGAGATTTAGTGCAGCAACTATTATTATACATTTTTTAGCGACCGTTAACGCCCATCCATTGCGGATCTTTCATCGAATTGTTTCGATTTGTCGACTATCCACGATTTGAGAAGTAATTTTCCTGTCCTATTCAATTATAAACCAATCGTCAGTTGGTTGCTAATGTTGTTATTTCGAATCTCAGAGGTAAAACTTACTCCTTGGATCTTCGCATAACTTGATGTAGTCTCGTGTATAAAAAAAAATTGAGAAACTCTCAACTGCCTCGTTGGAGATTCAACCCGAAGAAGGGTAGACCTAGTACTGCTGATTTCATAATTTAAGAAAACCTGAGATGTACTCAACAAGTTGAAGGAAATGTATTGTCAACTTGAACTTAATTTGGATATAGCAGCACATTTAGTTTATAAGCACAGATTGCGTCGACCTTAGGGAGTTCAACTATCAAAAGATACCTCTGGACCGATCCAGAAAAAGTGTGTGTGTGTGTCTGTGTACGCTTTAGAGGCACAAAGTGTACGCAATTCACAATATTGACAATAGATCAAAACTAGCCAGTAGATCGTTGGTCGTGAATGACATCGGTAACATTATTTTTTGAGGATAGTGTGGAGTTTCTCAATTATGAACATCACATTCACACGGACGATGTGTTTCGCACTGTGAAAAAAAGAATTTAATTCACTATAAAAACCAATTGCGAATAATTTCTACACTATGGTGTATTGGTCATATTCCAAATTGAATCTACGCAAAGTTTACAGTGTTGTAACTAGTGGAGTTTAACATATAAAATTAAATAAATAAAAAAATTAACAGTTATTGCATTTTAAAAACGAACAGTATACTAATTGAAAGTATTAAATAATTGTTGTGAAGTGCGACACTAAGTGAATCGACCAAAATAAATAATAAAAAATAATAAAAAAAAGATAAAGACAAGACAGTCAAAACAAAAAAAAAAAACTTAAAATCAAACAAACAAAATAAACAGTGCAGTGAAGCGCGAAAAATAATATAATTCGCAACAAGAAGAAATAAAATATATCACCTCGGTCACAAGTGTGAAAATAATAACTAACAATATATTGCTCGTAAAGCAATCAATTTCTAAATCATCATTTAGTGTGAGTGTAAAGTGACTGAGTCTTAGTCGACAATAGGCGAATTCGAGTCAGGGTACGGATAAACCGAGTTGTGTCGAGGTTTGTATACACCAGGTCGCCTTTGTTTTTCAAAAATGAAAACAAACCGGAGAGTACCAGCATGAAAACGGAAGAAGAAAAACACGCAACAACAAACAAAAGAAAAAGTTTTCCGAAAAATTCCACTGTGACGCGAAGTAAAACCGCGAATTTAACAATGAAGAAAAGAGAACAGCAAATGGAGGAGGACAATGAGCTATCCTCCCTCTCCAACTTTAACATGTATGGGGCAAACAATTCATTCGCTTCTCTTGCATCCTCAGAGTCTGAGGATGTAAAAGAGGAGATAAGTGAATCGGAGGCGAAACTTGCGGTGGTAAGAGCTCGACTAGAAGAAAGATGCTGGAAAAAACAAATAGCGGCGCTCGAACAGGAAAAAACCACCCAACAACAACAAAAGCTGAAGCCAAAAGTCGGCCAACATCAACATAAACATCAATATCAACAGCAACTACCAACACAAAATCATTCAGCCCATCCCAAAATAGGGCAAAGACAGTACAAACCCAATGAACATGCGTTCGATAAGTTTACTCCCAAGTATCAGTAAAGTATTCGAAAACACCATTAACAAAGCTCTGCTGAAATGGGTAGACGACAACAACATTATTTCAAATAACCAATTTGGCTTGAAGACGGGTCATTAAACCACACATACCGCAGCTAAACTGGTCTCCGCCATACAATGGAATAAATGTAAGAGCCAATCCACAGGTGCCTGTCTGATCGACTTGGAAAATGCCTTCGATACCGACTGGATCGAAGGGTTATATTACAAACTGGTCAGACAACACATATATAAATAAGCCTTTACTATATATACTTTACGATATGTTAAAGGACGGGAGGTTCGTGGTCAAAAATGATAATGTGACCTCTAATAAAACGTATAATATCGAGAATGGCTTCCACCAGGGAGCGGTACTTTCTCCGATTCTTTTCAACATTTACATTAGCGCCTTATTAGATGAATGCTATTGCGTACGCAGACGATCTCATAATTTACAGAACAGCCCAGAAAGTTGAAATCATAAATAGCTCACTACAGCGAGACCTCAACAAAGTGCGGGGCTATTGCGACGACAAGAAACTTAAGATCAACTTCCAGAAATGTGAAGCCATCCTATTTAGAACCGTGTAGTGCTCCAGAAAGCCCTGCCATTAATATCCTTCCCCTTTCATACATATCCCATCATCCTAATTTTCATGGGATTTAAATGAATAAAATTAGGATGATGGGATATGTATGAAAGGGGGAGGATATTAATGGTAGGGCTTTCTGGAGCACCACATCCTCCCCTTCTTCAAGAAAAGAAAATTAATCTTGAAGAGATTCATTTTCTGGGGCGGTAGCCGACGAGAATATTAGATGGTGGCATATTTTATCGCGTATTTTACTTTCATGTGATCAGAATTCTTGTATAAAACTAAATAACATTATTTTACAAATTGTTTTGTGTGGTTTTACATGTTTAAATGTTTTTTGTAAATGCTATTATTGGCATAACAAATATATTTATAATTTCCCTAATATTTTATTTTCTGTATTGTGGTTGTTTTTTTATTTATTATGTTTTGTTTCTTTATATATATATTTTTTTTTTTTACGTCCTCGTTTGAATTTTCTTTATTATATAATGTTTAAATTTAATCTTACATACTAACAATCATTAAAATTTTTTGTTTAATTTAAAAAAAAATTGTTTTTCATTATTAGCATTTATTTTTTATTTTTACATACTTGTTTGACTTTTACTTTATTATTTAATGTTTAAATCTAATCTTACATACTAACAATCATTACTTTTTTTTTTGTTTAAGTGTGAACAAAAAATTGGTTTTTATTATTAGTATTAATTTTTATATTTACATACTTGTTTTGGTTTTTGCTTTATTATTTAATATTTAAATTTATCTTACATACTAACAATCATTCGATTTTGGTTTAAGGGTAAAAACGATTGTTTTTCATTATTAGTTTTAATTTTCATATCTACATACTTGTTTTGGTTTTTACATTATTATTTAATATTTAAATTTAATCCTACATACTAACAATCATTAGATTTTGGTTAAGTGTAGAAAAGATTGTTTTTCATTATTAGTTTTAATTTTCATATCTACATACTTGTTTTGGTTTTTACATTATTATTTAATATTTAAATTTAATCCTACATACTAACAATCATTACTTTTTTTTGTTTAAGTGTGAAAAAAAAATTGTTTTTTATTATTAGTATTAATTTGTATATTTACATACTTGTGTTGGTTTTTACTTTAATACTTAATATTTAAATTCATTCTGCTATTCTATACATACATATATATTTGAAAAATGTGTTTGTGTTGTGAAAAAGGAAAAACGGAATATTGTGTGTTGGAAAATCTCTATTTTCATACTTTGAGCCGAAAAGGGTTAGTCTATGAATGGTTTTAAATTGTTGTTATGGACCACGCGTGTACCCATTCCAATCTTTAAAATTGTGTTTACCCAGATAAAATTTTTATAACTTCATGGGGGGCTTGTCATAGGGAGGTTCATTTGTTGTGTCTGGCGTGGTTTTTTAGCAGTACCCTATCACCGACGTTAAATTTTTGACTTCCCGAAGTTTGATCATAATGCGCTTTGGACTTCTTTTTTCTGCCCAACAGTATTTCCTTTGCGGTGCGATAGCCGTGTTGCAATCGCACCTTTAGCTCGTTCGCGTAATAATCATAGTTATATGTACCTTCGGGGTTTCGTTTAAGTGAAGTGGGTATATCGGCTGGAAAACCGTATAGTAGTTCATATGGCGTGTAACCTGTACTACTGTGGGGTGTAGTATTGTAAACGAACATAGCGTATGGTATCCAGGTATCCCAAGTAAGGGTATCTTGGTTAACATAGTGGCGGAGATATTCTGCCAACGTCCTATGGATTCGTTCTAATGCCCCGTTTGTTTGTGGATGATAGGGTGATGTGTTTAGTTTTTTTGTTTTGAGTAGTAAGCAGATATCCTTAAAGAGTGTGCTTAAAAAATGTGTGCCTCGGTCGGTCAATAGAGAAGACTGTATGCCGTGCTGACAGACGATATTTTCCACGAAGATCCTGGCCACGTCCTTGGTTTCGGTACTGGCCAAGGCGTATGCCACAGAAAACTTGGTCAGGTCGTCCTGGAAAATTAACAAGTATTTGTTTCCGTTGTAGCTGACTAGCAAAGGTCCAACTATGTCTAAAGCGACCCTCTCGAATGGCTTCGAGCTTGTTGTTGTTATTTTCATTGACACCCTGGGATTTTTTTCTACGTTTGTTTATTTGGCAGGAGGCACATTTACGGATGTATGTCGTGATGTCGGTTTTCATTGATGGCCAGTAGTATTTTGGCATCATGCGTTTGAGCGTTCGCGTGATTCCTTGATGCCCCCCAAACGGTGAGTCGTGGTATTCCGCGAGCAATTTCTGCACGTCATCTTCGTTCGTTATTAGTTTTCTTTCGTCGGAAAAGATAATTACTTGGGTGCTAAACTGCCCAAAAACATCTTTCAGAAGAGCTGTAAAGATTGTTTTTGACTCTTCATCCATTGTGGGTATCGACAAACCAATTTCGTCGAGGTTACGGTCGCGGCATACTTGGCTAAGGCCAGATAAGCATTCTCTGACGACATTTCTGTCGCCTACACTTCTGACGGGTAATGGTAGGGTAACAACGCATGCCTCCAGGTTATCATAATCTGCCTTCTTTCCCATCTCGGGTTTTGTAAAATGTTTGATCTTCTTAGCCAGGACGCTTTCTTCGAGAGAATTTGTCAGCGGAAGTATTATTATACGAAACTCTAGTTTCTTCTCGGAATAGATGAACCCTTTTTGTTTATGTAATAAGAAATCAGGTTTATTTTTGTGGCCTTGAATTTCCTGCGGATCTCTTTCGTTTTTTAACTGGCCCCGTGTGGTTACCAAAACATGTTTGCTAGGGTCCGTGGTGTCTTCGACAATTATTCGGCTAAGGGCATCGGCATTGGTGTTATTTTTTCCCTTTTTGTGGATGATGGTGTATTCATATTCTTCTAGGAGAATTCTCCAATGCATCAGCCGAGGGGTAGGATCTTTTCGTCCTATTAGCCACTGTAAAGAATTGTGATCTGTGACGATGGCAAACCTTCGTCCATAGAGGTATGGTCGAAATTGAGCCAGTGCAAAAATAACCGCCAGTAATTTTTTCTCGGATGTGGTGTACCGGGTTTCGGCATCATTTAAAGTGCGGCTAGCAAAAGAAATGGGTTTGTCCTGGCCTATTGTACCTTCAGAAAGTACGGCTCCTAGGGCAATATCGCTCGCGTCAGTTGTTACGATAAATTCCCGATTGAAATCTGGGTATGCCAGTATTGGTGGGGCGATAACTTTTTGTTTTAAAACAGTAAATGCCTCATAACAAAAAGCATCCCAGTGGAAAATGACTTTTTTCCTGAGCAATCTGCTTAATGGTTTGGCTAATTTAGCGAAATTAGGGATACATTTTCGATAATGGCCAACGAAGCCAAGAAAAGATTTTACATCCTTCTGTTTTTTTGGTACAGGGAAGGTTTTTACTGCCTTCGTTTTTTCAGGATCTGGTCTTATGCCGTCTTCTGAAATGACATGGCCCAGATAAGTGAGCTCTTTTCTTATAAAGTGGCAGTTCTCCGGTTGTATTTTTAAATTATGTTCATGTAGGCGGTCGAGGACTTTTATAAGTCGTGAATTATGATCGTTCAGATCATAGCCGTAAATCACGATGTCGTCCACATAAACGAAACATTCGATTCCCTGAAGACCCATGAGAACATTGTTCATAAGTCTTTGGAACGTCGCAGGTGCATTTTTCAACCCGAAAGGCATATGATTGTACTCGTAGTGTCCGAATGGAGTGCTGAACGCTGTTTTATTTTTGTCTTGGTCTTTCAAGCGTGCTGAAATATCTAGCTCTACCTAATTGGTCCAAGATGTCAGTGATGTTGGGCAATGGGTATGCGTCTCCTATGGTTATTTCATTCAATTTTCTGAAATCGACGACCACCCTCCATCGTTTTGTCCCATCCGGGCCTGGCTTTTTGGGAACCAATAAAATGGGAGAATTCCAGGGGCTAAAACTTGGTTGTACTATACCATTGTCCAGCATTTCGTTCACCTGCTTATGAATTTCCTGCTTGGAGCTATCTGGGAGGCGGTATGGCCTTAAGTATAGGGGCGCTCTCCCATTTTCTGTAATGATTCGATGTCTTATGGCATCGGTGTATGAATGTGGTTTCGGGATAACTTGTTCGACTGTATTCGTTGAAACATAAGATCCGGCCCGTAGGCAAACGGATTCAGATGTTGACCTGCATGTTTTATCCTTAGTAACCAGTCCCGATTTTTTGGAGACATCTAAATTGTCATACAACAGCCTTCCGATACCCTTATTACCAGTAGTGTCCGTGGACGTCACCTCGTAAGGTGTGGCATTTTCCTTTTGCCTCTTTACTTTCTGTAATTCCGAGATCTGCTCAGGTGTGCCCATAGTTCCCCTTTTTATAGAGATCTGGATAAATCTATTTTTATAGTCAATTCGGCACTGGAATCTAGTGAAAAAATCATTTCCCAAGATCCCATCGTATTGAAGGTTAATTTTTTCGTTCATGATTTGGAAAAAATGTTTGAGGGATATGGTGTGGTCGTTAGTTTCGAATTCTAGGTCACCTTCTAATCCCCCACTTGTGTTTAAAGCTTCCCCTGTGATTGTGGATATTTTTATGGGATCTGAAATATGTGCAGCTTGTATTCGAGCATCCTCAAACTTTATCAGGCTGATGTCTGCACCTGTATCGATGAGAAACGTAGAATACTGCTTATCCGATGGATTGAATTTGACTCGTATTACTGGCTCCTTGAATTCAGGGCAGAAAGATACGAGCATTTTAAAATCTACACCGGGGTGAGGTGTACGTCGGCAAATGTTTGTAGGGGAAGGAGTGCCGGTGTTCACTGCCCGGGTTAATTCGTTTCCCTGCTGGGGTACATTAGGTGTGATTCGACTTCGCCAACTGTTTTGGGTTCTTTCCTAAGGGAAACTTGTAGATATTCCATTCAGTGACGTATTTGGTGTATTTCCGAAAGGGTTTCGAGTTACTGGGACCTGGTTTTGGGTCTGAATGTGCGCCATTCTAGTTCTACATTCTGCCTGAGAGTGGTTAAATCTCTTGCAGTATGTACATTGGAGGCGTTCGACCTCTGTCTTTATGTGTTGGGGGACAAAGTTCGGAAAATTGGTGTTGCGATAACAAGTCGCAGAAGTATGTCCCCTTTTATTGCACGCCTGGCAAGTTAATTGTTGATTTCCTCTTAGGGTGTTGGCCGGGGTTGTCACTGTGTTAACTCTGTCCAATCTTCGGGATTGTTCCAGTGCGTAGTTGATGGCTGTCTTTAGGTTTGGAGCGTTATGTGACTTGACTAGAATCCCGAGATTTGAATTTTTCAGCCCGTCCTCAAATGCGTTTAGTGCGACTTTTTGGTTTTCCTCCAAAAGGTACGTTCGCACCGCAGGCTCAACGGAACTCGCGAATGTAGCTCTGTCCAATTGATGCAGGAGGTGTGTGAGTCTGTTTCCAAACTCCTTTACACCTTCCTTGCTATCCTGCTTTGCCGCCACCAGACTATTTTGTGCCGCGGGCCTGGAGGTGAGACTTTTGAACTCTTCTTTTAGTTCCGATACGAGGTCCTCCCAGGTTGGAATGGTCTTGTACCGAATGCAGTCATATGCCGGTCCCCGTAGTCTTGTTTTGACTACTTGCAAAAAGAAAGGCTTTTGATTATCGTCCCGTGCTTGTGAGAATAGGATATCTCCACAGGAGATGAATCCCTCTAACTCGTCTGGGTTTCCGTCGAAAACCGGCACGAATCCCAATATGTCGCCCAGTCCTATGGTGAAATTCATCTTGGAAATTTTCTCGCGTTTTTCAGTGGGCAGGGCTTCCTGAAGCTCCACCTCGTGTTTCTTGGACCGGGTAATTATGTTTGCGTCTTAGGCGGATTGACCTTCCCAAGTATAAGTGAAGCGCACCCAAAAGTAATCCACAAAACACCAATGATAGAGGCAAAAACCCAAGTAAAAATAGGCCAAACCAACTTTCATGTGTTTCAGGGTTCAGGTATAAAAAGGAAAACTAATATGTTTTCAGGTAGCTTTTAGTTTTGCCAGTCGACGATGATCGTTCGATCATGGTAATTTTCACATTCTACGACACACGCCATAAGAAGGCAACTTAAACTTTAAATGAATAAAGAATTTGATAAGTGTAAAAGTATTTAATTTCATTCATCCTAAACTTAAATAGTAGTTTTGCTCTTACTACGCATGCTAAGCTCTTCCCTCGAGTTCAGAGGAAGCACGGCGTCAGCATTACATTTTGGTGGCAGCAGTGGGATTACTACCTACCATTGAAGAGACGACTGGAATACCAACACCCCCTTCCTGAGAATGGCATCTCGAAGCAGTTCCAGTTCAATCAAAGAAACAAAAAACAACAGATGAAAAAAAGAACAAAAAGGTGAGAAAAAAAAACCAAGTGAAGTAATAATAGACAATAATCAAAAAAAAAAAAAAAGTGGAGAAACACAAATCAAAGATAAAAAGGCAATAAAAAAGTGAAAAAAAAAACACTAATCAAAAAAAAAAGACAATAAAAACAAACAAAAAAAAAGGAAAACAAGTTAAAAAAAGAAAACAAAAGAAGATGGAAGAATCTGGGACACGTATCAGCAATCCGGAAAACAAACATTAAAAAGACCAGGGCGGACCAACCAACTATAGGGCGCGAAGCTTACCTGGCAGTAAAAAACAAATTCAAAGTGAAAAAAAAATAATAAAAATAAAAGAGACAAAGAACAGAACAACAAAAAGAAGAAAAATATAACGAGAAAAAAACAATAATCAGTGGCAGCTTCGATCAACAACAAAAACTGCAGTGAAGACAGCGAGCGCAACATCAGCACACCCGATCGATTATCCTGGAGCAACCACCACAGCAACATTAACAAGATTCACAGTCGTCTACACTAATACCACACCCAGCATTAGATGCAGCAACACCCACAGAGCAGCAGCATTAACAAGGTATTTATGAATATTTTGATATGTTGTTTGATTTCAAACGGGACGAATAAGAATTCCCCAACGTATACGTACAAGATTTAAAAGTAAAATGTTAGATTATCAGATGTGATTTGTGATGTGATTATTATATTTGATATGGTGCAAATAATTTCTCTAGCACACCTGTGTAGATAATGTTATACAAAAATTTGATGAACGTTGCTGAATTCGGAAATTCTACATTGTTCTTTTTGTTTCTTTTAAGGTAGTTCAATAATTTCAATTAGTGTCTTATTATTAATTATTGGATTGGTTTTGAATCGAAAATACAAAATGTATACAGTTGATTCCGGAAAAGAAATAAAAAAAAAAAACAACAGAAAACATAAATAATGAGGACAGTAACATAGGTTTTTTTTTTTTTTTTCATTAGACTTCTCTCGGGAGAGGCGAACCTATAGCGTCGAGGAAAACGTATAGAATTAATATTATAACAAATTAAAAACAGAAGGCATATTATTTACATACATATATTTCTAAAACAAAGAATTTTTTAAATTCAATCTCTGTACGTTGACCCTTTGTCTGCTGCGAGACCTTTTATCTGTTCGGGCCTTTTCTATTCTCACTCCCGGTGTCTTTAATAGGATCGATTTTTACTTGGGTTTTTGCCTCTCCCATTGGTGTTTTGTGGATTACTTTTGGGTGCGCTTCACTTATACTTGGGAAGGTCAATCCGCCTAAGACGCAAACATAACTACCCGGTCAAAGAAACACGAGTTGGAGCTTCAGGAAGCCCTGCCCACTGAAAAACGCGAGAAAATTTCCAAGATGAATTTCACCATAGGACTGGGCGACATATTGGGATTCGTGCCGGTTTTCGACGGAAACCCAGACGAGTAAGAGGGATTCATCTCCTGTGGAGATATCCTATTCTCACAAGCACGGGACGATAACCAAAAGTCTTTCTTTTTGCAAGTAGTCAAAACAAGACTACAGGGACCGGCATATGACTGCATTCGGTACAAGACCATTCCAACGTGGGAGGACCTCGTATCGGAACTAAAAGAAGAGTTCAAAAGTCTCACCTCCAGGTCCGCGGCACAAAATAGTCTGGTGGCGGCAAAGCAGGATAGCAAGGAAGGTGTAAAGGAGTTTGGAAACAGACTCACACACCTCCTGCATCAATTGGACAGAGCTACATTCGCGAGTTCCGTTGAGCCTGCGGTGCGAACGTACCTTTTGGAGGAAAACCAAAAAGTCGCACTAAACGCATTTGAGGACGGGCTGAAAAATTCAAATCTCGGGATTCTAGTCAAGTCACATAACGCTCCAAACCTAAAGACAGTCATCAACTACGCACTGGAACAATCCCGAAGATTGGACAGAGTTAACACAGTGACAACCCCGGCCAACACCCTAAGAGGAAATCAACAATTAACTTGCCAGACGTGCAATAAAAGGGGACATACTTCTGCGACTTGTTATCGCAACACCAATTTTCCGAACTTTGTCCCCCAACACATTAAGGCAGAGGTTGAACGCCTCCAATGTACATACTGCAAGAGATTTAACCACTCTCAGGCAGAATGTAGAACTAGAATGGCGCACATTCAGACCCAAAACCAGGTCCCAGTAACTCGAAACCCTTTCAGAAATACACCAAATACGTCACTAAATGGAATATCTACAAGTTTCCCTTAGGAAAGAACCCAAAACATTTGGCGAAGTCGAATCACACCTAACGTACCCCAGCAGGGAAACGAATTAACCCGGGCAGTGAACACCGGCACTCCTTCCCCTACAAACAATTGCCGACGTACACCTCACCCCGATGTAGATTTTAAAATGCTCGTATCTTTCTGCCCTGAATTCAAGGAGCCAGTAATACGAGTCAAATACAATCCATCGGATAAGCAGTATTCTACGTTTCTCATCGATACAGGTGCAGACATCAGCCTGATAAAGTTTGAGGATGCTCGAATACAAGCTGCACATATTTCAGATCTCATAAAAATATCCACAATCACAGGGGAAGCTTTAAACACAAGTGGGGGATTAGAAGGTGAACTAGAATTCGAAACTAACGACCACACCATATCCCTCAAACATTTTTTTCCAAATCATGGACGAAAAAATTAACCTTCAATACGATGGGATCTTGGGAAATGATTTTTTCACTAGATTCCAGTGCCGAATTGACTATAAAAATAGATTTATCGAGATCTCTATAAAAAGGCGAACTATGGGAACACCTGAGCAGATCTCGGAATTACAGAAAGTAAAGAGGCAAAAGGAAAATGCCACACCTTACGAGGTGACGTCCACGGACACTACTGGTAATAAGGATATCGGAAGGCTGTTGCATGACAATTTAGATGTCTCCAAAAAATCGGGACTGGTTACTAAGGCTAAAACATGCAGGTCAACATCTGAATCCGTTTGCCTACGGGCCGGATCTTATGTTTCAACGAATACAGTCGAACAAGTTATCCCGAAACCACATTCATACACCGATGCCATAAGACATCGAATCATTACAGAAAATGGGAAAGCGCCCCTATACTTAAGGCCATACCGCCTCCCAGATAGCTCCAAGCAGGAAATTCATAAGCAGGTGAACGAAATGCTGGACAATGGTGTAGTACAACCAAGTTTTAGCCCCTGGAATTCTCCCATTTTATTGGTTCCCAAAAAGCCAGGCCCGGATGGGACAAAACGATGGAGGGTGGTCGTCGATTTCAGAAAATTGAATGAAATAACCATAGGAGACGCATACCCATTGCCCAACATCACTGACATCTTGGACCAATTAGGTAGAGCTAGATATTTCAGCACGCTTGAAAGACCAAGACAAAAATAAAACAGCGTTCAGCACTCCATTCGGACACTACGAGTACAATCATATGCCTTTCGGGTTGAAAAATGCACCTGCGACGTTCCAAAGACTTATGAACAATGTTCTCATGGGTCTTCAGGGAATCGAATGTTTCGTTTATGTGGACGACATCGTGATTTACGGCTATGATCTGAACGATCATAATTCACGACTTATAAAAGTCCTCGACCGCCTACATGAACATAATTTAAAAATACAACCGGAGAACTGCCACTTTATAAGAAAAGAGCTCACTTATCTGGGCCATGTCATTTCAGAAGACGGCATAAGACCAGATCCTGAAAAAACGAAGGTAGTAAAAACCTTCCCTGTACCAAAAAAACAGAAGGATGTAAAATCTTTTCTTGGCTTCGTTGGCCATTATCGAAAATGTATCCCTAATTTCGCTAAATTAGCCAAACCATTAAGCAGATTGCTCAGGAAAAAAGTCATTTTCCACTGGGATGTTTTTTGTGATGAGGCATTTACTGTTTTAAAACAAAAAGTTATCGCCCCACCAATACTGGCATACCCAGATTTCAATCGGGAATTTATCGTAACAACTGACGCGAGCGATATTGCCCTAGGAGCCGTACTTTCTGAAGGTACAATAGGCCAGGACAAACCCATTTCTTTTGCTAGCCGCACTTTAAATGATGCCGAAACCCGGTACACCACATCCGAGAAAGAATTACTGGCGGTTATTTTTGCACTGGCTCAATTTCGACCATACCTCTATGGACGAAGGTTTGCCATCGTCACAGATCACAATTCTTTACAGTGGCTAATAGGACGAAAAGATCCTACCCCTCGGCTGATGCATTGGAGAATTCTCCTAGAAGAATATGAATACACCATCATCCACAAAAAGGGAAAAAATAACACCAATGCCGATGCCCTTAGCCGAATAATTGTCGAAGACACCACGGACCCTAGCAAACATGTTTTGGTAACCACACGGGGCCAGTTAAAAAACGAAAGAGATCCGCAGGAAATTCAAGGCCACAAAAATAAACCTGATTTTTTATTACATAAACAAAAAGGGTTCATCTATTCCGAGAAGAAACTAGAGTTTCGTATAATAATACTTCCGCTGACAAATTCTCTCGAAGAAAGCGTCCTGGCTAAGAAGATCAAATATTTTACAAAACCCGAGATGGGAAAGAAGGCAGATTATGATAACCTGGAGGCATGCGTTGTTACCCTACCATTACCCGTCAGAAGTGTAGGCGACAGAAATGTCGTCAGAGAATGCTTATCTGGCCTTAGCCGAGTATGCCGCGACCGTAACCTCGACGAAATTGGTTTGTCGATACCCACAATGGATGAAGAGTCAAAAACAATCTTTACAGCTCTTCTGAAAGATGTTTTTGGGCAGTTTAGCACCCAAGTAATTATCTTTTCCGACGAAAGAAAACTAATAACGAACGAAGATGACGTACAGAAATTGCTCGCGGAATACCACGACTCACCGTTTGGGGGGCATCAAGGAATCACGCGAACGCTCAAACGCATGATGCCAAAATACTACTGGCCATCAATGAAAACCGACATCACGACATACATCCGTAAATGTGCCTCCTGCCAAATAAACAAAAGTAGAAAAAATCCCAGGGTGCCAATGAAAATAACAACAACAAGCTCGAAGCCATTCGAGAGGGTCGCTTTAGACATAGTTGGACATTTGCTAGTCAGCTACAACGGAAACAAATACTTGTTAACTTTCCAGGACGACCTGACCAAGTTTTCTGTGGCATACGCCTTGGCCAGTACCGAAACCAAGGACGTGGCCAGGATCTTCGTGGAAAATATCGTCTGTCAGCACGGCATACAGTCTTCTCTATTGACCGACCGAGGCACACATTTTTTAAGCACACTCTTTAAGGATATCTGCTTACTACTCAAAACTGCTAAAAAACCACGCCAGATACAACAAATTAACCTCCCTATGGTAAGGCCCCTATGAAGTTATAAAAATTTTATCTGGAGAAAACACAATTTTAAAGACTGGAAAGGGTACACGCGTGGTCCATAACAACAATTTAAAACCATTCATAGACTAACCCTTTTCAGCGCAAAGTATGAAAATAGAGATTTCCCAACACACAATATTCCGTTTTTCCTTTTTCACAACACAAACACATTTCTCAAATATATATGTATGTATAGAATAGCAGAATGAATTTAAATATTAAGTATTAAAGTAAAAACCAACACAAGTATGTAAATATACAAATTAATACTAATAATAAAAAACAATTTTTTTTTCACACTTAAACAAAAAAAAGTAATGATTGTTAGTATGTAGGATTAAATTTAAATATTAAATAATAATGTAAAAACCAAAACAAGTATGTAGATATGAAAATTAAAACTAATAATGAAAAACAATCTTTTCTACACTTAACCAAAATCTAATGATTGTTAGTATGTAGGATTAAATTTAAATATTAAATAATAAGCAAAAACCAAAACAAGTATGTAAATATAAAAATTAATACTAATAATAAAAACCAATTTTTTGTTCACACTTAAACAAAAAAAAAAAAGTAATGATTGTTAGTATTGTTGATGTCCGGACGCCGTGCTTCCTCGGTATGAGGGAAGAGCGTGGACTTATATTTTTTTTTTTGATTGACTGTTATGATTTTCCAAAAACGACTCACTTATAATTCACGTACAACTGACTTTTAAGATTTCCCGATTGCGACTATTCTGTTTATTTACAAAGTCAATCAAGCCGAAATCTGCTTTAGCGCTAACTATTATTTAAACAACAATAACAAACAATTATTTAAAGTTAATAATTAATAAACTTAATATGTTATTGCGACGCTAGCTGCTCCATAACAAATCATTCTCAACCTTTCTGTACGGCTGACAAATATCAACTGAACTTTTTTTTTATTCTATTTTTTTCTCTCTGACTTTTCACATTCAATTCGGACGAAAATCCAAGTTGCTATGTTTTCAATAAATAAAAAGGTGCAGGTTATTAAGTGTGCTGTAACTGGTAATATTGTGAATGTTTATGAATGGTATGTATTAAGTGAGAATGTAATATATGTTAAGTGAAGTTTTTAAGGATGTGTTAGGAGATTCAGTGTTAAATTTAATAAGGGTAGTATTCTGGAATACAACATCCCACCCTTCTTCGAGAAAGAAAATTATCCTTGAAGAGAATAATTTTCTAGTAACTATATATTAAATTAAGATTAATTAAAAACTTGGATTTTCGTTCAATTACATTACATTAGGTTTTCAAAATTAATCTTTCATCAAAGGTTACAATAATCAAAAAGTTCTTAATACTAGAAAAATAATCTATTTACATTATATATTAACTAAATTTTTTCAATAATCAAAAAGTTCTTAACACTAGAAAAATAGTCAAAATAGTCTATTTACATTACATATTACCTAACTAAATTTAAATATTTCTCCTTGGAACCTTTTGTTTTCCTATCCAAAAGTTATTATTACTTATTATATTAATTATATAATATTAATATTATTGTTTCAAAATTCTCATTTCCGTTCGAATATATATATTAATTCCAAAATTTCCAATACATATATTACCTCTAAAATTTCCTTTCTTTCCTTTTCCGTTCGAATATATATAAATTCTAAAATTTCCAATATATATTACCTCTAAAATTTTCTTTCTTTCGTCCCCCTCATTAACTTTTTTTTTTTTTTTTTTTCATTTCCGTCATTTCCTACAATTGTTAGATTATTTCATATATATTGAATAATAAAACAAAGGCCATTTGTTATGTGTTTATCTTTTCCGTAAATTTATGGAAAAGTTTCCAAAACCTTTCTGGGCCTATTACTATGATGATTGAATAAAGATGGTTATTACCAAAAATCTTCTTGAAAAATGATCTTAAATAATTTAAATGACGGTGTAACCTTTTATTTTTTTGTATTTTGCATTGGAATAAATTTTTATTGTTGAAAAAAAAGACTTGTAATGTATTTATATAGTTACTCTTTACAATACCTATTTTAGTTAAATTATTATTTTCATTTTTTATTATTTCGTGTTTGAGTAAGTGTTTGTGTGTGTTTTCGTTGTTTAAAATATTTATTGTTTTCGGCTTTGTGTTGTCATTTTCTATAGCTTTAACTTCTTTAATTGAATTATTATTTTCAATTTTCATTACTTCGTGTTGCTGTTCAGTATCGTTATTTAAAATGTTTAGTGTCTTCGGCTCAATGTCATCATTTTCTATAGCTTTAACTTCTGTCGGAACGTTTACCTTTTCAGTCTTACTCACTGCTGATGAATCGTTTAGTTTCTCAGTCTCATTTACTGATTCGAATAGTTCTTCAGACTTATTAGCTGTTAGAACATCTTGGTTCCCAGTACTATTTGCTGTTTGAACTATTTCTTCAGTTATATCTGCTGTAGAAACATTCAATCCTTCAGTCTTTGCTGCAGAAAAGATTTGTTCATCAGTATTAGCTGCTGAACTGACTTGGGTTTCGACTTTTATTGCAACTATTGGGTTTTCAGTCTTTAACACTGCTGAATGTTCAGTCTTTGTTGCTGAAGTGCCGGGGTTGTCTATTGGGATAGCCGAAATATTCGGGATTTCTGTTTGTATATTTTCTGCAGGATCCGAATTTTCAGTCTTTAATACTGCTGAGTTTTCAGTCTTGGTTGCTGAAGTGTCTGCGTTGTCAATAGGGATATCTGAGATATTAGCGATTTCAGTCTTTAATACTGCTGAAAATTTCGGATTTTCAGTCTGTGTTGCTGAATTGTTTTCCAGAATGGGAGTATGAATCGGAGTCTTTATATTAGGGACAGGGTTATCTTCGTTTATATGGCTTGGTTTATAGGAGTATGTGGGCTCAGGGTAAATTTGGCTAGGAGCTTCATTAAAATGGTCGTTATCTATTTCCAAAGATCTAATGCTGTAAACAGAAAACTTTGGTCTGTCTTCCATAAATTTTGGTTGGCGTCAGGCCTCGTTTTCCGACTCTTGCACCCGAGAAAAGTTAACATTTTGTCTATCGTTTTGTCTATTGGTGCTCCTAGAATTTTCACCAAAACGATTTTCAGAGTTTGTAGGATTATTTCGGAATGGGTTACGCGTTGTTGTACCTTGTTGGTAATTTGTTGAAGCCGATCCATTCCTAGATATCTTGTATCTACACTCATTCTCTGTGTGATTATTCCGACCACAGAAATTGCATAAAATGTTATATTCCCTTTTTATGGGTTGTCTATTCGGAAAAAAGTTGGATTGCATGTTCCGATAACATGTGTCCTGTGTATGCCCTGGCTTACCACAGGTTTGGCAGACTATACTATTGAATGTAGGTTTTTCGTTATATTGATATGACCTGGGAGAGTTGTCCATTCGAGCACCATGTGATACTACATGTGCAATCGACTGTTTTAAATTATTTCTCCCATGGACTTTAGCTAGTATCTTTAGCTGTTCGTTCATTAGTCCATCTTCAAATGTTTGTACGGCCAATTTTTTGTTTTCTTCCATTAAGAATTCCCTAACCACCGCGTCTGCTGTTATTTCACATGTGGCAGAGTTTAGAGTCCTTAGAGCATTCGCGACTCTATCGCCATATTCCCGGACGGTTTCTCTGTAGCGTTGTTTCAGAGAAATCAACTCATTGTGTGCCGTCGACCGAGATTGCTCCTCTTTATATTCCGATTCGAGTTTATCTTTTAAATCCTCCCACTTAGCGATTTTGCTATACCTGATCAGATCGTAAGCATGACCCTCTAGTCTATTTTTGACTAGCTCTAAAAACGTCTCGTACATATCCGGGTCTGCCTTCTTTATGGATCTAAATAAAGCGTCTCCCCCGGAAATAAATTTACCTAAGTCGCAGGGTTTCCCGTCAAAGGTAGGGACGATTCTGAAAACATCAGAAATTCCGACAGAGAGAGCCATTTCAGGGGGTTTAATGTGTATCGGTTGATAGTGGATTTGTTCTTCCCCCTGCCTAGCCGCCTGTCTCGTG
This sequence comes from Microdon myrmicae, assembly GCA_963931805.1. NCBI lineage: Eukaryota > Metazoa > Arthropoda > Insecta > Diptera > Syrphidae > Microdon > Microdon myrmicae. The sequence goes on from CAWVOU010000013.1 coordinate 167,948, forward strand.
TAATATGGACTCGTAATAGTGAAAGTTTAAAATAATGTATGGCGAAAATTCAATTCTTAAAATATGGTTAACTTAAAAATATGGTTATGGAAAAATTGGCCTTTCTTTTGGTTATTCAATATATATATATATATATATAGGAAAGAAAAATAAATTGGTCCCAAAACTGAAAAGAAAGAAAATTCGACGAGAAGGAAAGAAAAAAAACGGAAATGTCTTCGAAATACTGAAATGAGAATTTGCAAATAATTTAGATAGAAATTTCTATCCAAAAAATATTCTATTGGGATAAGGAGAGCTTCCAAGTAGAAAATATTCCTAAAAAAAAATAGAGAGAAAAGTCGCTAAAAAAATTCTTACTCTACTAAATGTTGTCGTTGTACTGTTGATAGCAGTCTTGAGTGTTGCTGTTTTGTTTTTTTTTCTTCAGTTTTCCTTGGTTGTTTCCTTTGTGTGGTTCTTTTTCTTTTTAGATTTTTTTTTTTCTTTGACGCCAGGCAGACTTCACGTCCTAAAGTTGATTGCATCCTGGTCTTTGCTGCTTTCCTTTTTTTTTTCTTTTTTATTTCGTTGTTTTATGTCGGGGTTTTTTTTTTCTTCTTATTTTGGTTTGGTTATTTCTCCTGTTTTTTTTTTCTCTCTTTTCTTCTTGAAACATTTTTTTTCTTCTTCTTATTTGGTTATTTCTCTTGTGTTCACTTTTCTACTTATAAGCAATTTTTTTTGTTGTTTTAAATTTTTGTTTACTTTGTTTTTCGTTGTTTTATGTTTACTTTTTTCTTCTTCTTATTAACATTTTTTTTTTGTTGTTTTAAATTTTGTTTTGTTTAAAAAAAATTGTTTTTCTTGTTTTTTTTTCTTCTTATTTTCTTCTTTTTATTTGGGATCCTTTGGTTGTATCCCACCGCTGCCACCAGTGTTGATGTCCGGACGCCGTGCTTCCTCGGTATGAGGGATGAGCGTGGACCTATTTTTTTTTTTTTGATTGACTGTTATGATTTTCCAAAAACAACTCACTTATAATTCACGTACAACTGACTTTTAAGATTTCCCAATTGCGACTATTCTGTTTATTTACAAAGTCAATCAAGCCGAAATCTGCTTTAGCGCTAATTATTATTTAAACAACAATAACAAACAATTATTTAAAGTTAATAATTAATAAACTTAATATGTTATTGCGACGCTAGCTGCTCCATAACAAATCATTCTCAACCTTTCTGTACGGCTGACAAATATCAACTGAACTTTTCTTTTATTCTATTTTTTTCTCTCTGACTTTTCACATTCAATTCGGACGGAAATCCAAGTTGCTATGTTTTCAATAAATAAAAAGGTGCAGGTTATTAAGTGTGCTGTATCTGGTAATATTGTGAATGTTTATGAATGGTATGTATTAAGTGAGAATGTAATATATGTTAAGTGAAGTTTTTAAGGATGTGTTAGGAGATTCAGTGTTAAATTTAATAAGGGTAGTATTCTGGAATACAACAGCATGTAAGATTAGATTTAAACATTAAATAATAAAGTAAAAGTCAAACAAGTATGTAAAAATAAAAAATAAATGCTAATAATGAAAAACAATTTTTTTTTAAATTAAACAAAAAATTTTAATGATAGTTAGTATGCAAGATTAAATTTAAACATTATATAATAAAGTAAAATTCAAACGAGGACGTAAAAAAAAAAATATATATATATAAAGAAACAAAACATAATAAATAAAAAAACAACCACAATACAGAAAATAAAATATTAAGGGAATTATAAATATATTTGTTATGCCAATAATAGCATTTACAAAAAACATTTAAACATGTAAAAACAAGCAAAAAAATTTGTAAAATAATGTTATTTAGTTTTATACAAGAATTCTGATCACATGAAAGGAAAATACGCGATAAAATATGCCACCATCTGATATTCTCGTCGGCTACCGCCCCAGAAAATTAATCTCTTCAAGATTAATTTTCTTTTCTTGAAGGAGGGGAGGATGTGGTGCTCCAGAAAGCCCTACCATTAATATCCTCCCCCTTTCATACATATCCCATCATCCTAATTTTATTCATTTAAATCCCATGAAACCTAAATAATTTAAAACCAATATCGAGCAACCATAGCAGCTGCTCTATATAACATACAAATAATTCTAAAATGTCCATAACCAATATCGAACAACCAAAGCAGCTGCTCGATATAACATACAAATTCTAAACAATTCCATAACCAATATCGAGCAACCATAGCAGCTGCTCGAAATAACAAACACCCGAATAATCAAAACGATTTCCGAATCGTTATCGAGCAACCAGCAGCTGCTCAAAATAACAAACTCCTATGCATCCCAATCCGAAAACCCTAGCAGCAGATTGATACAATCAGCAAAATCCATATCGAGCAACAGTGGCATCTGCTCGAATATGATAGGCCAAACCAACTTTCATGTGTTTCAGGGTTCAGGTATAAAAAGGAAATCTAATATGTTTTCAGGTAGCTTTTAGTTTTGCCAGTCGACGATGATCGTTCGTTCATGGTAATTTTCACATTCTACGACACACGCCATAAGAAGGCAACTTAAACTTTAAATGAATAAAGAATTTGATAAGTGTAAAAGTATTTAATTTCATTCATCCTAAACTTAAATAGTAGTTTGATCTTACTACGCATGCTACGCTCTTCCCTCGAGTTCAGAGGAAGTACGGCGTCAGCATTACAACCACATTATATAAGGCCATGAACGAGATAAGGAAAAGCAGGCGAAAGTTAGTTTTTGTGGGACCGCACGGACGCAAACTGGAAACCACGAGTGTAGTTAAATACCTTGGCATCTGCCTAGATCAATATCTGTATTTCAACAGACATGTAGAGGCTGCTTTGGCCAAAGTTGGGAAAACGTTTGCTATGACAAGGAGGCTATTTCACAGTAGCCAACTTGACAGTAGGGTAAAAGTTATACGCTACATGAGGCTAATCAGGTCAATGCTCATATATAGTTGTCTAGTATGGTTTAACATAGGATGGAAAAGATTCGGGTGTTCAAAAGGAAGTGTCTCAGAACTTGTCTCAGATTATATCGGAAACCGGAATCGGATTATAAAAAGTACTAGTCAAATAGGACTTTATATAATGAAGCATACATAAATAGGGTGGATAATTTTATGATTAAATTAATCAGAGGACATATTACGAGAGCAATAAGTTCGTCCAATGATCTAATTTTCGGGGCTTATTATCTAAACACTCTGTACTATGAGAGCGTGCATCGCAACGGTTTTTCCGCTGATCTATCATGTAAGTAGATCATCCGTAGATGGGCTACGACCGGGAAGTAACGCGCACCGAAGAAGAGCTCTTGCGCTTCAGTAGGGCTATCTCCCACAGATACCGGAACGTCAATATTAAACAACATCAACAGTTCTGGTGGCAAATAAAGACCTGGATACCAGTGTCGGTAGAATAACAGTATCATCAGTCAGCTTACACAGACTTAGCTCTTCTAAAATTAGGGTAGTATAAAATTTGAGTTAAGTTCGTTTATATGAAATTAAAAAAAAAGAAAAAAATTGAAGTAAGTTAAATTTTAAGAAAAAACAAAAAAAAAATCGACGGAAGGTTTTCCTAATTTTTCCGAGGGCAACTTAGTGCGTCTGCGTGGGACCAGTAAGTATAGGATAATCAAGCTAGAATTTTAGGAGTTTTTGTCTAGCATATAATTTAGAAACTAAGAATATAGAAAGAAAATAAGAAATGTTGCAAAATTAAATATGAATGATCAAAACTAATATGGACATTATATATAACTTTCCCGGATCTTAACAAAAGAGCTGTCAAAACCGTTTGATTTCGGAATATGATAAAACTAAATGATTCAGTAGAAAATGTCACATTGTCAGCATTTGTTTGGTGCATTAAGTCAGATCCAATTTAATCTTTTTGGTTTTAAAACTTCTTTTGAAAATTAGATTGGTCTTTGAACCTTAAACGAAATCTTTATATATCTAACACGTTTTTATTTGAATAACTGAACAAATAAAGGTTTGTAAAGCTGACGACCGATGTTGTTTACATTCAGCTAATAAACGTTAATTCAATATGCACCTCTAACTGAGGTTAAATTCTTTACATATTCGTTATTGACTTTGCTACCGATTCGGCAACCTGGAGGTTATGCCCGGAATGTACTGATCAATAATCGTGGACCTCTATCGATTCAACAAATACTTGATTTTAAAAGGTACCTTACACAGTAGACAATGATGAGGCGAACCCTTTGGTGTGTATTCGTCGTAAAATTTGTAGAACTGACGTAAGTCCCATTCGCGCGGACGTATCAATCAACTGTCAACAAATTTTTAAAAATCATGTCGTTTGTGGTGGACATCAACGAAAAAAAAACAAGGTTTATAATAATTAAAACAAACACAATGGTCACGGCGGTAGAAATCTTGACAAGACTTATCCGAATGCGAATGTCTGAAATTTTTCTTAGGAATGTTGTCCCAAGGAGAACGAGTTGTGGTACAACATTTAACAAACTGATTGATACGGTAAGACATGCAGCTGCTGATCGAAGTACTCAACCGGCTCGATGTAAATATGTGGTACATGTGGTTGGCTCAAAGTTCTGCACACAGCCGTGGCCACTCCCGTAAAGTGACATTAAATTGGTAAACAAAAAGTGTTTGGAATTTGTACACACCCATACATATAAATATTATCCATGGTTATGCTCTATTTTGTTACGAATTTGTCTTCAAATAAGGACGAATCCTATTCGTATTGCTAAGATGATGTTCAATTTGTGGTTTCGATTGGCTTTTTGTTGTTGAGTTCGACATTTAAATTTGGTTTATTGTATATGCCCACAAAGGAATTCGAGATTACAATAGCAGGACGTTTGGACCGACAAATAAGTGGCGGAGAGGTGATGACGCTTGTATCATGTTTTAAAATAATGTATGTATTAGCGTAAAATCTGTACCCTATACTATATGCCTCTACCATGTATTGCATATCCGTAATAATTTGGTGATGATACATCTTGATCTTCATCGGGTCTCGGATAAGGACCGGATACCGGTGGAGAGAGTTGCTAAATAAGGCCAAGACCGGATGCCGGTTGTAGTGCCGATGATGATCAACAACAGACCGACGAAGGCAGTGCTTCGTTGTAGACACATGCTGTGAAAAATTATAGACTTAAATGTGAAGTTTCAGTTTTCTTGGAATGAATAATAAACTTTCATGGCTGGTTTTGTGACAAACTTTTGTCAACCGGCACCAACTCGGGGAAAACCCTTTAATGGCTTAATTGCTTGTTTACGAGGTATGGTAATTAATTTTCTATCAAAACCCAAATTGCGTCTGGAAAAAGGTATAAACTCAAGAAATTTCTATTTTAATTTTTTGTATAATAATTTATTTAATATGGAATCCTTGGTCCTCGAGGGTTCTGAGGTTGTCAAATGCCTTGTATCTTTGTTTGATTTAGTTTAGTTTAGTGGGGCTGTAGCGTTTCTTACAGATACACAGATATACCAAAGCGATAACATAACAAATCCACATCAGTCGAATGTACTTGAGTATAGAAATCGAATTCGTACACACGGCCAGTAGCCTGATGTGTTACGCATTGGTTCAATTTTTTGGTGATTCTAACTGTCATAGCGTCAGTTCGAATTACACGTTCTTCACTACCATTCAAAACGCTGTAATTGGTGACTACGATGTGATCTGTACACACAGCACACACTTTCCCATAGTAAGCAGAAATTCACGACACAATCACGACTTCCACATAGAGCACCAGGCACACTCGCCTGCTCCGACGTTCTCTTGTTCGATCCGTCGTTCGCACACGAAGCTGATCGTAACAAAGTTACTGAGGAGGATACACAAGCAAATAGTGAAGAACACCGAACGAAAATCGAATAAGAAAGTGCATCAGAGCCGTATACCACAGCGATAACATAACAAATCCACATCAATCGAATGTACTTGGGTATAGAAATCGAATTCGAACACATGGCGGTGGCCTGACGGGTTGCGCTTTGGTTCAATTTTTGATGATTCTAACTGTCATGTCGTCAGTTGGAATCACAAGTTCTTCACTATCATCCCAAACGATATACGGCAACCACCCCAATTATTGGCTTAATTCAAGCAACATAATTACCTGCATCTAAAGTATATCTAAATTACCTTAACCAGGCTTAACTTAAGGTGACGAGGACAAAATAAGAAGGAATGAGAGGGGGCAGGTTTTAGTCGAGTGTAGAAGCGCCGATTAAGATTGGTGGTGAGAATAGTTTAGGAGGCAGTGCTTGAGAATATGGGTATAGAGGTCGAAGTCGAACATGGTGGAATTGGAGTTGACATTTCTCGGCATCCGGGAAAATGGTTCGTTAAGACCATAGGAGGTTAGGGCAGGGGGGGGGGGGGGGGGCGGTGGCGAAGGCGGGGATTACGCGTATTTAGAAGGTTTGTGTTAAGAGGAATTAAGTTAAGGAGGTAGGCGCAGTCGACCGAGCCGAAGAGGGCCGACGAGAACAGATTGGCCTTTGGCGATGTTAAGTACAAAGCAATTTTTGTCACACCAAGTCGAGAAGCTGTCATGGTCTGATTGCAGCAGTGAGGAATCAAGAGGTGACTCGATGATCTTGTATATCTTGGTATCATAAGCGTATAGGGAGAAGCTGGAATTCTTAATGACCTTATCAATGTCATTAGTGGCAAGTATAAATAGGAGAGGACCCGGGTGGCTACCTCCGGGGACCCCAGAGGCGGCAAAGAACAGCTTGGATATCGTGGACCTGAACCGAGCGGAATAAAGTCTATCCTTTAGATAGGAAAAACTCCATTTCACCAATCCAGGTTCGAAACCCAGGGCGGATGATTTGGAGAGGATTCGATTGTGGAAGATTTTGTCGAATGCTTTACCGAGGTCGGTCGAGACCATATCGACCTCGTTACGGTGCTCTTGTGCTGAGAATGTAAAGGAAGTGAACTCAACGAGGTTGGTTGTAGTTGATCGGCCATTGAGAAAACCATGTTGCCTTGATGAAATAAAAGATTTGCAATGAAAACTAAACTGGGTAAGTGTGACAGTTTGGCGATGGGTAATTCGGGACATTGTTTTTGGGGCCCCATGTTGTGGATGGGGGTGATGAAGGAGGTCTTCAACATGTGGGGGAATATGCCTTAGGAGAGCGATAAATTGAAGATCATTGAGAGGGGAGCAGAAAGAATGGATGAGCATTTCTTGAGTGATGAGCGTTCTTTGTATAGAGAGTGGAACGAACAGGGAAATAAAGTAAAGGATTTCGGTATATAAGTGAGTGATGGCATCTTCAACGGATACGTGATCGTAGTTGAATGAGAGGCGGCCTAGGTAGTCGCTGATGAGGCGAAAATGAGCTTTATTAAAATCGTAGGCGTAGTAATTGAGAGGGCGGCGCCGGTGGCGAATGGACTCGGAAGGAGTTCACGAGAAGGAGGGCGGGGGCGGTGGTGGTCTATAGATGTAAGGACGAAGGGGCTGGGGAAGACAGATATGTTAATGGGGTTTATTGTAAAGATGAGTTCAAGCTGCCTACCCAAAAGGTTCGGGACGTTGCTGATCTGGCGGAGACAAGGATCATCTAGTCGATCAATGAAGAGGCATTCCTTAGCTGAGGTGGGGTGCGAGATGGAGTCTGGGGTGGGGTTGTGGGGTGGGGTGTAAGGTGTGAATGATCGTCAGATAAAACCCAATTGAGTTGGGGAAGATTAAAATCTCCGAAGATGATGATGTCGTTCGCGCAATTACTCAGCTCGATTATTTGGTCGATAGCATTAAAAGTACTACTATTTAAAATCTCCGAAGATGATGATGTCGTTCTCGCAATTACTCTACTGCTACTACAGTTAAAACTTTAAACTACTCAAAACCTTAACGTTAAATATCAACATTTCACGCTTTTCTAACTGGATGCACCAGTAGCTCCCTCAATTTTTATCCGATTGACTTGACATTTTAATTGCAACTTTAAAACAATATTTTGTATCATCGTAGGAGTTTTTGATAAATTGATAACATACCATATAGATTTTATAAGCGATTTTGGCGCGTCTTATAACCTTGCCCGGAAAAACGAATTATTATGGACAATTTAACAAGTCTCGGATATGGACCGGATACCGGTGGAGAAACTTGCTAAATAAGGCCAAGACCGGATCCCGGTTGTAGCGCCGATGATGATGGTGATAAGCGTTTTTCGGCCGATTTTTTCGAAAAAACAAGAAGTACAGTTCAAGTGAACGCAGTACATTGAATATTGAGTATAAGTTTAATGAATACGAATAAATTCGACATATCAATAGATGTAGTTGTAAGGAACATAAGATAGAGTAATTTCCATAAGTCCGACTTCTCACGATATTCTCAAATGAACTTTCTTACCACACTTAGTGTTAAAGATGGACCTTCCCATCATATCAGTTTCACACCACTTTTTCACCAATGCAATAATAAAACCCATCAAATGGTCTCAACATAGTTTCGTTTTTCTCTCTAAACAAAGCAATATTTAAGGCATAGCTAATGATTCTATCGCTCTTACAAGAGCCTCGCATTAATGTGTACAAATGAAGACATCTTCAGTCGTCATCAGTACGATGGCCACCTCACTAGCCCAGCTAATCAGCATAATCATATAATCAGACCCAGCATGTGAATAGAGTTTCTTTTTATTCGCGAAAAGAGTAAAAATTACTTAAAAATCCATCACAGCCATGAAGGCAGTCAAGAGCATGATGATGAGCGGGATTCCGTGATTCATGTAGCAAAAAGCAGACAAGCAGACTGCCATAAACCTGCCCCCACGCAGACCGGTGACTGACTGGAACATTAAAATGGTTAAACAGCCATCAGATTGGCTATTATCGTCATCCTGTATTTAGAGATATCCCACGTCCAAGGCAGTTAACTGCGTACTAGTTGTCAGCGTGATCACAATGTGTAATAGTCCTGCTAGGTGATTCCGAGGTCACATGGGTACTTTTATACAAAATGGCTGAATTTAAAATGTTCCCTTCTCGTAGTTGTCAGCCATGTTGAGTTACAATATTTTCTTGTAGGCTTTTCACTGACCATTACCTCTGCCACAAGTCATCGCACATGCCGAGTTGAATGCGAATCATATCAACTGGAATAAGTTTTCTCCTGGTTAATCGATTTTATCCACGTTTTTATTGTCTTCTTACAGATATTGTAAGAATTAAATTATTCAATTCACTTTGGACTGAACATGAATTGATTTTCAATAGGAGCAGAATATGAATTTCGTGTACATGGAATTAATAGTCTCACGGGAGGCCGTTAAAAGAAAATGTAGTGAAGTGAAATTTGTCAGATATTTTTCATTTGTTGGAATCGTTAGCGGATGCTAGTGGTAATTTTCTTCGGTATAAAATCGCGGATACGAAACATGGCATTAATTACATTAAGGTTCAATTATACGCAAAGCATGGGATGGAAATATAGTGGTTTGTTGAAATTATCTTTTCTTCTTTTCAGACCCAAATATTGTTATTCTTTCAGTTTAACATATGTAAGTAAAAGGTGTAAAACATAGAAGGAGGCGGAATAGAAATAAACAATGGTGGTGGTCAATGCTGAGTAATGTTATGAGGATGAGTTCTGTTTGACATCACCTTATCGACGTCAAGTGTTTTAACTGCCACATTTTGGATAAGCGAGCGCACAAAAAAACGTTTGCAGTAGTTATAAAAGCCAAAGCACATTACGACCGAAAACTGCAGAAGAAGCGTAAGAAAGTGGGAAAGGATAGGATAGAAGAGGTATCGATGCTCTTGAATGTCTGGAAATAACAAGGAATCAAAGAAACAAGGAATGGCAGAGCATTCAACATTTGTGTGATTCGGTTAAAAAACCATTATCTCTGTTTATTTCTGCTATCACTACTAATTTGTACTACTCCTAACACCACGCATATGACCCGTTGTTTTCAGTTTAAATTTAGCGCGTATATCGAGTTACTTTTTTGTTGTTGTTTTTTATCACTCTGTGATAGGGAGCTATTTCAAATTTCATGCCGTTATCTTCATTTATAAAACAGATCTTTGCAATACGTGCATTTATTGAGGAAAGATAGGTCTGGAGCCGGTTTTCAGGCAATACGCAGGTTCCCATAGTTTGCATGAGAACACTAATGGCAATGGACTACGAGTCATCGAACTGGCAGCAGCAACGAACTTGGTCGTTGCGAGTACCAGGTTTTCGCGTAAAGATATCCAAAAACCCACCTGGATATCACCTGATGGAGCCACTCGCAACCAAATTGACCATGTGTTGGTATATCGCCGCCCCTCCTCGAGCCTGATGACGGTACGAACGTACCGAGGTGCCAACGTCGACTCGGATCACTATCTTGTTGGTATAGTTTTTCGAGTGCGGATTGCCTTATGTAGATGTTTTCCATCCGCAGATCAGGTTCGGATCAACTCGACTGCCTTACGCAATGAGAATGCCAGTAACACCTTTGTTCATACCTTAAGACTCGCCATCGAAGAGCTCGACGGAGGCGGAATAAGTCCTGTGGCCAGAAAGTCCGGTCTAGAAGAGAAATTAACATGCCTTAAGAATACTGTCATTAATACTGCCAACTCCATCGTAGGCAGTAGTCGTAGAGATTGGAGCAACTGGCTTGATGATGAGTGCAAATTAGCGACTGAACGTAAAAATGCTGTATACCGGGCAATGCAGCAGTCTCATAGGATGCGGGTACGTGGGGAGAAATACAAAGAGCTCAGAAGATCTGAAAAAAGACTCCACAGACAAAAGAAAAGTGCCTGGGAAAAAAGCCCTGTCTGTGAAATCTAGAAAAGTTGAGACCGAGATCCGCACCAGGCGTGGAAGTTCTACCAAATAATCCGCAGTATGACGCGGTACACACCACGCTGCACTTACTAGAAGGATAAAGAGGGTAATATGATCACCGATCCTAAAGGCATTCTCGAGCGATGGGAAGTGCACCTCAATGAATTACTAAATGGTCAGCTCACAGAAGAATTGGAGGCTCCACCAATGCAAGATCAAGAGCAAATGCTGTCGCCACCAAGCATTGAGGAAACATTAAAAGCCATAAGACAGCTCAAATCAAATGAAGCCCCCGGAGATGATGGCATACCAGATAAGCTGATCAAACAAGGAGGGACATCGTTACATCACACAATTCATAAGATCGTGGTGCACGAGAAGATGCCGGAAGATTGGCGTCGTGGAATAATTTGCCCCATACATAAGAAGGGTGATATCACAGTGTGCAGCAACTATAGCGGTCTAACATTGCTGAGTACCGCCTATAAGATACTCTCCACTATCCTACAAGATCGGGTAGCCCCATACGCTAAAGTCATCATTGGCCAATATCAGTGTGGTTTCATCCCAGGCAAACCAGCGATCGATCAGATATTCATCCTTAGGCAGGGGATGGCAAAATGTCTGGAATTTAAGATTCCATTATATCATCTATTTATAGACTTTAAGGCCGCCTACGACAGCATAGCCAAGGTAGAACTATATACTACCATGAGAAAGTTCGGCATTCCAAACAAATTGATACGACTTTGTAGGTTGACCGTGACCACCGTAACTAGTCAAGTAAAAATAGCGGGATTTCCGTTCAAACCAATACACATCTTTAATGGACTCCGGCAAGGGGCCGGTCTGGCCGTCTTCTTCAATCTGACGTTGGAGAAAGCAATCCGTGGGTATGGCGTCACAACAAGAAGGAGTATTGTCACCAAGTCCAGCCAAATACTTGCCTACGCAGATGACATCGATATTATCGGTAGAACCGAATCGGCTGTACAGGAATCCTTCACCCAGATCGAGCAGGCAGCACAAAAACTGGGACTGCACATTAATTTTTTTTTTGTTTTTTTTTTGTTTTTTTTTTGTTTTAATAGACTTCTCTCGGGAGAGGCGAACCTATAGCACCAAGGGAAAAACTAAGTACATGGTGGCAATATCTGCGAAGAGAAGATCTAAAGTTGGTTAAACTATCAGGGAAGTGGAGCACGAATTTGAAGTAGTGCAATCCTTTAACTACCTTGGGTCAATAGTATCAGCCGATAACAATATGGAAGAAGAAATACGCGAATGGTTGATCAAATCCAACAAAGCCTACTATGGTCTGTCAAGGCTCTTTAAATCCCGAAATTTATCCAGAACATCTAAGCTACTACTGTACAAGACCATGGTCCTACCAGTACTCCATGTATGGATCTGAGACCTGGGTGCTCAATAAAACGCACTTTGAATTCTTAGCCGCGTTCGAGAGGAAGGTCTTAAGGAGAATTGTTGGCTCCGTATGTGAAGGAGAACGATTCCGGGGACGGTACAACCATGAGTTGTATGCGATCTACCTTGAAGCTAATGTTATAAGAAAAATCAAGCTCGGTAGACTCCAGTGAGCGGGACATCTACCTCGAATGAGCGATGTGGAGCCTGTCTGGAAAGTCCTTTGTGGCAGAATGTATGGAAGGAGACAGCCCGGCAGATGGCGTAGACCAGGACGCCCAGAGACTGGGAGTACCAGACTGGATGACATCGGCTCGAAATAGGGACCGGTGGAGAGATTTGTTAAATAAAGTCAATACCGGATCGCGGTTGTAATGTCGACGATGATGATGATAATGATATATGACATTAACTGTCATAAATTAAACAAAACTAAATCATAATTCCAACAAATGAATTATGCTGCATGCATATATATCATTAACAGTCATACATTAAAGTTTTAATAACTCTAAACCAAAATAATACTTTCGGTGTACCATCAAAATTAATTCCCTGTTATAACCGATGGCATTCTTGCAGTGTAGCATCTGTGAAACTCCACCACACGCCTACCTTTTGCTAATTGCAAATTACCATCATGCAATAGTATATGTTATAACTACATACAAATTTTCCATTCCCATATCTAAAATTGCAATTCTGCAAGTCCCGCAATCCATCAAGTAAGAACTAAAAATGTAATTCGGCAATTCCCACATTCCATCCTACCGCATGCCTTCTGTTCATATCACCGTGAATCGGTTGACGCTTGGATCCGTTGCCCGACATTTGTCCATAGCCTTGGGGTAAAGCTGCTGCCAGAGTAGGTGTATGGTTGTCATCTCATGGTGAATGGTGACAATATTGCAACGTTGCAATTCCGATCGTCGTTGACATGGCCTGCGACTGGGCTGGCATTGGGTAACTGTCTCAAGGTGAACGATGCGATCGTGGGGAGGAATGTAACATCAGGTTTGATTTTAGGAATATAAAAGCGGTTCTGTTAGAGACACACGAGCAGTCGTAAACTAAGAGTAACAGGTTGCAGCCTAGCATTGGAACAGTGGGCCTGTTACTCTAAATAAAATAACAAAATATCATAAGTTCTTCTTTAAATAAAATAATTAAAACTAAAAAAACAGACATCTAATCATTTGGACTCTCCGTTGGGAGTGGGAACAGCAAAGGCGAACCGCCATCAACCAGTCAGGTAAGGTCTTAATCAGTAGCCTTATTTGTTGGCGGATCCGGCATACATACTGTCGGTGCCAAATCAATAATTAATGTTGACACCTTTTTTGGTGTTACATTTTCAAGAGAATATGTGCTGATTAAATTGGTAGGCGAATTGTCACAGTTTTAAGGTACGGATTCAGTTGTGGAGACCGTGAGTTTTTCATTGCTTACATTTTCGATGGCCCCGTATATAGGGTTCAGAAGAATGGATGTTATGTCCCAGCTAGTCATTTAGAATTTGTTATTATATCTCATGTTTTTGAGAATGAAGCTTTCAATATTGTCGACGCCATTATAGATAACACATTTGCCATATATTTCCGGGCTTTCGGCTAAAGGTTTTCCCACTGTGATTTTGGCCTGTTTCTTTTAGTTCAAACGTCTTTGTAATCACTCACATTTGAATTCGATTCATAGGTGCCTAGGTGTGAGGTGAATCGAAGCTTACGGACGATTTTGAGATATCTTTGAGAGTCATTTAATACCTTCCATATTGCTGCAATTGTTTTTTGTGTATTTGCCTTTTTTGAATTTCCGTGAATACTATCATCCCCATTAAAGTCCGACTTTTTATAAGGTATTTTAATAAGGACCGACATGCATTTGAATACGATTGCCATAAGTGATATGCTCCCGAATGAGAGAAGAATTTGTTGTAAGCAAAGTTTGGGGACGATAGTACGAACGCGTGATTCGCGCAATAAAGTACACGTGTAGAAATTCGCGTCTAAAATTTAGTGATTTCGGCTTCACGAGCATCGGTAACTGTCAAAATATTTTATTTTGAATGGGTTAACATCCACGAACACTAATGAAGAGTTTGCGTGTGGTATTTAACAATGTTAAAATATTACAAGTAAAAGAACACATTTTCGATGGTATAAATCATTGTAAGAGGCAGTGAATCGTAGGACTCAGAAGGTGGGCACGAAAAACCAGAAGGCTAAAATCAGTAAAACTTTACGTGCTATGTGAAGTTTACCTGTAAAGAGTCAATTGTACACAATAAACTATTTACAAAAATGTTTAGAATCAAAGTAACAATCATAGAATATTGTATGAATTGAATATTGAATACTTCGTAATGTGAAACCGTACTAAATTAAGTCCGAAGAAAATAAGGTATTAGTGTTACTACAGTGCTATTAAATTAATACATCAGTAAGTGTTTAAATACAGAAAAAAAAACAGTATTGACGCAGCTATTGAAAGATCAAATCCCGAAAAGCGAACAGATCTTGTTAACAATTCCGTATGGCATCTTGATAGTGCGCGGACACATGCGGCATACGTTGTCAATGAATTTCCAACAAAAAAAAAAAAAATTCCTGTTATATTCCTTTCACCATATATGACCAATATACATCGACACCTCCGTTCCTTATCCGCTTCCTCTTCACCTGCTCGTACTAGATCTGACTATACATAAATATATATAGTTAGATCTAGTTCCGAATGACTTTTTTTATATCTCCAGATCAAAGAAGATCTCTAAGTTCGTCGTTTTCCTAATGCAAGTGCTGCTGTAGGGGCTTTCGAGGTGGTTTCCTATGGGTGGCTTTGGCCGCTTCTTTAAGAATCGGCAGAGACGCTGGAGCAAGTGCTTGAACTATGATGTGCTAAGTTTATAAGTAAAGAGATTTATCCCAATTGTATCAGTCTTGATTGAACATCCTTCGTACAACGAAATTGAGTGAATCTCAATCTATATTCCTTTGCCTTGCCACTGCAAGAATATAATTTCTTTAACGAAATTTTTTAGTCAGTAGAAATATTATATAATTCACTTTCGTTAGGTGGAAGGTTATTTTCTTCTTGGTTTCTAATAGTTGTTCAAAGATGTCGGTATCTACTGGGTGCCATATATATACGATCCCCGAGACGCTTCACAAAAAGTTCCGAACCCTTCGCCGGGGGTCGCATTCTCACGTGTTCCACTCTCACGTGTTCCACTCTCGCGTGTTCCACTCTCACGTGTCTCACTTTCAGGTGTTCCACTCTCACGTGTTACACTCTCGCGTTTTCCACTCTCAGGTGTTCCACTCTCACGTGTTCCACTCTCACGTTTTCCACTCTCACGTTTTCCACTCTCACGTGTTCCGCTCTCACGTGTTCCACCCTCACATGTTCCACTCTCGCATGCTCTATTCTCACACGCCCCACGCTCACGTGTTCCACTCTCACGTGTTCCACGTTGCACATGATCGCAAAATCGACCCATTTGCTGGGTAAATACAATTAAACAAGCAACCATCATCTATGGTAGCCATCAAAATGCCAAACGATAAGCACAAATAATAAAGCATCAAATAAAAACAACTTTATGGTCCTCTTTGAGACAACGCCGACTGGGTTTTCTTACACGGAATTTGTGCCCTTACGAACAGCATTGGAAACACTTAACATACCATAATGCAGTTCTTATATTTTAGGACGCATAACCTACGATGAACGTTTCCCCTAAAAGATTCACCAGCCAAACTGCGTCTGTCCGAAATTGCCAATCCCAACCAAGAGTGTTGTCATGGGTTGTAGATTGTTCTTAAAGGGGAACACCACCAATAGTGAGCAAATCAATCATAAGTCTGCTGTCATGCAGACGGCAACGATCGTGTCTGGATGTGTCGGATGCATCCGTACAAGATGAGGGAGAAAATCTCTCGGGCATATCGAGAGAGAAAACAAATCAGTCTAAACTCAAGAAACACAAATTTTAAGAGTCGCGTGCTTTCCACGAATATATAATATAAGGTTTGAATATATAATATAAGGTTTGAATATATAATATATGGTTTTAAATTACTCAATGTGTAGAAGTTTCACACATAAAAAAAACGACAGCTTAATAACGTTTTATAAATGCAAAATGGAGTGTTTTCATTCTATTAACTTAAGGATTTGTGTCCTCTCCGGACCTGGTGTGATGTTCGAATATATATTGTAATACAAGGTAATGTGTAGAAATTTCACAGTTAACATACTACGAAGTAAATCTGACGTGATTTGTATACGCATCAAAACACTCTCCATAGATAACCAGGATTTTACATCACTTTCTCGTTCTGTTCACTGAGCTCACTCTGTTTGCTCCACACTGTGTGGTAGGTGCGGTCCTAAAGCCCTGCCATACGGCGAAATACCACCCCATTAAGCTATAGGCTTCGTGAAATGGTTGGGAGAAATCCTTGGCCATCTTTCGGAACTTGGCTGATGGACCTGGTTGAGAACAAATAGCAACACAGGGCGCTGACTCAGCGCTATAGGATCACCTTTCCTGAGAGAAGTAAAATCAATAAAACCTGATTGTAACGAGGTTACTAGGAGGGAGTAGTGTGATAATTCCAACAGACACAAACGAACAGGCAACCCTAGTGAAGAATATGTCAGAAAAGAGAATCGAAAAATAAAGAATCCGAACCATATTCTTAAGCATTAAACTTATCCACGACTTAAGTAGCGAGTTGAAACATCCTCGTGCACCGAGACTGTTGTCTGATCTATTGGTATTTTAGATCTAAACCTTTCATAGCGTGGGTTCAAATCGTGTTCCTCACTTTGTTACGAAAACGCTATAATTTCGTCTCGGTTGGTAAAACACAATGTTATCAGGATACGTTGCGTCTATTTTGTAATGAGGTTGAACAATATCGCCGTAGTCCGACCGCTATAAGTTTTACTGTCCGTTTTTGTAACTCCTAGAGCATGTGCAGCGCTGTTTTACATATACTTGACCGAGTATGAAAATCGAAACCCAACGAACTTATATTATAATAGGGACATACGAAAAAAGTACAAGGGAAGCGTACAGCTAGACAGGAACATGCAATATAACGAGAACATATTTCGTACGATAGGAAAATATAATAAAGGAGGAAAATTCATCAATTGATCCGAAAACACATATTACGACATACGTGCTTATATTTTGACGGGAACACATAGCACTGCGATTCCCATTTCTGGTTTTGTGTAACTAAGTCTTCGTAATTCTTTCCGCATAATTTCCGTACCCAGCTTTCCTTCTCCCTCGTATTCATCTCCTCATACTTGAGGAACAATTTTATGAATAATAAGTTGTTTTCGACATCGCAGTTAATGTACAGGTTTATAATCGATGGTATGGCGCAAGGCTAATAACCTTGCCCGGAAAAACAAATTATTATAGAACATTCAACAAGCCTCGGGACTTGCTAAATAAGGCCAAGACCGGATCCCGGTTGTAGTGCCGAAGATGATGATGATAATTGATAGTCATTGTGTATTTTATCTCCAATTGCACAGCCGTATCCGACGCCTTGAACTGTTTATTCGACTCCACCTTAACAGCCATTCAAAGAGAAGGATGTATGTATAAATAATTTATAGTTTTTGCCTAGGGTAGATAATTAAACCGACAGAAGCTTCCATTCCAATTTTAGATTTCTGCCAATGGCTACAAATAAAAACGATGTCGTAATTAAAATAACTGACAATCATGCGCTAGCGTTTGGCCTTGTAGCCATCAGTAGACTGGTCTTCCTAACAATCTTTTAAGACATCTAATAACTATACATCTTACGACCTAATCGTATACATTCTCTGAAATGGTCGAATCGGTAATTTAACCGGTTACCCTCAATATAAAAGGTTCCTCTACATTCGATTGAACGAATATCTGATGGAGAAATGTTGCTCAGTGCGATGTAGGAGGAGTGCGTTAACTTGCTCAAGTCGATCTGAATTTATAATACACGTTGAGCATGTTGCGGTGCAAGTGCGTATGTTGCTAAAGGTTACGTTCTCGTTGAGTCAGGGTGCTCATCACGGACAGTGATAAGTTCTTCAACTTGGGGCTAGCAATGCCCCTGTCAGAGAATGAGGTTGGGTTTTTAATTATTATAGATGCGGGAGCTGAATACGTAATGAATGACTATTATAAGACAATAACGGAAAAACGTGACTAAAGGTACACATAGATAATTGTGGCAATTTCCGCTGCACGCAGTAATGCATAATAGTTGTAGCGTTATCACGACATTAGTGCTTTACCCACGGCATGCATGCTTATGAGCATACTTTGCCTTAAAATACCCAATAGGTTCTTTGGGATTGTAACCCGTACAATTAGTTTGGCTTTATATAGTACAGGAGACTAAATTGTGCGAAAAATGCCATCTTGACATTGAATTGTAGAACTGAGTACAGCTAATCACAAAATGCGACCCACTGGAATAGAATTATTCTAAGACAGTTAATTGTGGGGATTCGTAAAACAAAAATGTTTGTGACGCAAACCACCAAAACTAGACCGATTGAAGTCAGTGTTTGTGAATCCCCTTGTGCCTAAATATTAATTTAAAGATGGATATATCCCTTAACTGGCTGCAAATACGAACACTTTACTAAACATTGTCTAGTCTATGATGTAAAACAAAAATATTACGCCAAACACAACAACTCGAACATATTTATGAAAATGACATTTTCATTGGCTGACTAATTTCGGTGAAATATTCGTTAAGATCATTTTATACGAAGCTTATGTTACTTCTTATTACTTTACCGAATCTGACGCACAACGCTTTAACCATTTCTTGCCCTCAAGATTTTAACAATGAGATTCGAAGAATTTGGTCGTACTGTTCGAATGACCACGAGCAACTCAGCCAATGTGTAAATTGAGGTGTGGGTAATCGGCAGTAGATAGTTTATAAAAATGGACAATAGCATTGTTGTACTCGTAGCAGGAAATGAAACGAACGGGCGACTCCTCGTACGAAGGGTAGGATCTTCGTTTTCCTGCGTGATTCGATACGGGTCGTCCGGTGAGAATCTTTCTAGGTCTACCCGGAGCTCTTCTGATCGTTTCAGTGATCTCGTCCCTTTCTTCCGTCGGGTCGTCGTGTTCCTGCGATTCATTTCTCGATTGCTGAGGTTCAAAGAAATTCGGCAGTGATACTCCCTCGGGATTGTGATTTGAATATCGATTCAGGTTTGATGAAGACGATGACGATTCGTTATGTATTTCCGTTTTTGTATCGGTATCAGTAATTGAGTTGCTCAACTAATAATATTTTATGTAGCGCTAAACGAGTAATTGGTGTCATTGTTATTGTTATGAAAAACATTACATTCTCTTAATCTCCTTTTTAATTGTTACACGTCGTGTTAAGTATGTTTTCTAGCGTTAGATGGCTGTGTTCCAGTTTTTTTGGGTGAAGATCGGGCTTGTCTTGGTTTTCCACCTGCATCCAACTACTGCCCAGGCCTTTTACGGTTATCATACAGAATTCACTCTTTATCACAGGTGAATATGCGGTGCAAAAACGATTTAGTTTGGTTTTATTAATCTAAGCGACGCGCAGCCGTAGTTTTTGGGACTCGTTCAGTTTATGGGCTACTACTAAACTCAGAGCAAAATGAATCCGATTTGTGGAAATGATGGTAGTCCGTTGGGGAAATGTCAGGAGAGTACGGTGGATGGAGAATTTCAAATCCCAACTGCAACCGTTTTTGTGACGTTACTTGTGAGGTATGGGGTCTAGCACTGTCATGCAAAAGGATCGGGCCGTACCTATTAAAAAACGCAGGTTGCTCTTCAGCCAATTCGGCATGTAATATGTCGATTTCCTCACAATATTTGATAGCGTTTATCGGTTCTCCTGGTTGAAGAAATGAAAAGACGATTGGCCCTTGCAATGTCAACCAAATTGTCACCATAACCTTTCTTGGGTGAAGATCGGGCTTGGGGGTATGTTTTGATTTTTCATCTGCATCCAACCACTGCCCAGGTCTTATGCAGTTATCATACAGGATCCACTTTTCATCACAGGTGACTATCCGGTGTAAAAACGGTTGAGTTTGATTTCTTAATTTAAGCGATGCGCAGATATCCAAGCGCCATAATTTTTGAGACTCGTTCAGCTCATGGGGTACTCACTTATCGAGTTTCTTTACTTACCCTATGAGAGAAAGGTGTCGACTTATTGTTATTGGTGATACTTCCAAACATTGTGCAATCTTCCGCTTCGATTTCCAGGGGTCGCATCCATCGTTGCTCTTAAAATATCGTCGTCAACTAACGTTTCCGGCTTCCCACGTGGTTCATTTTCGAGGTTGAAATGTTCCGAGCGGAACTTTCTAAACCAACGTCATACAGTGCGTTCGTTTATCGCTACATCCTCAAATGCGTCATTGACGTTTTTCATTACCAATGACGTATTATGTCACATTTTAAATTCATACAGGAAGAGGGTTCGAATTTGAACTGCCGACAGCATGGTAAACAATTATTAGAAAAAAAAATAACTGTAGAGTAACTTCGGGTAATGTGATATAGGTATTTGTTTTCTAACAATTATTCGTAATTTTTATTACATAGCTTTTGCCGCACTATTCATTATAGCTCTTTGATACATTGCGAATTATATTTCGTTTTCAGAACCCTGCAAAGCCAATCTGCAGCTATTTACAACAAAATAAAAAAATCTCTGTAACCCCTTTTATTAAAATGGGGGGTATATACCATGTCACTTTACCCGAATAGTTTCCAACCGAATAAAAATACTTGTAAACCGATAGATTATGAATTCATTTATTAATTTAACAAAAGTAGGAACATTGGCCACTACATAGTACATAAGAAAAACAAGAGAAAACTTAAATTAGAATTAAAATTAAATTAACAACTCCAATGTTTAGCAGAAAAATAGTACTTTCTCTACGTTCTATTTAAAGCGATTTACATGACTCACATACAAAAACTGCTTGCCGCGTTGGAAGACATTCATTGTGAGCCCAAACTAAATCGCACTGCAAGCATGGTACCCATGTCTTTGCCTTATTATCTATTTGGAAAAATGTGTTACAAAAGGCACAGACACTGTCCTTGTTAGGTGGAGTTTCGGCCCAAGGATCTTCGCCTGAGCTCGGTAAATGCAAACTTTCATCTGAATCGCTCGAAGAACTTTCTTTTGTTTTCTTTGGCCGTTTGCTTTTTCTACCATAGGTCTTTTCGGCTTATTCTTGCGTCTTTCGATGTTCTTAATGCTCTCTTCCAAAGATGTTTTGTACGGTGATGTTGTTAGTACAGTTGTAACTGATCTTTTACCTCTGGAGCTGATAACCCGTTCAAATTTGGGCGGTGGTGAGATATCCCAAGGAGTTACGATCTTTTTCAAAGCTGCCCTGCTAGTACTAGCAGCTGGTTCTTCAGCTGCACTACTTGTGCGGGCAACTGGTTCTTCTACTTCTCGTCCTGAAAGAGCGGATTCTTCATCCGGATGATTTTCAAATGTTTGAGCGATAAAATCAACCTCCGGAAACATGTTTTTGTCAAATGGATAAATGCCAGTCCATTTGAATCCATTTATTGCGATTTGTGCTGTTTGGACTTTAAGGTGGGCCTTCGACAAAAGTTCAATAACATCAAATTGTGTTATTTTTCGGCCATGGTCTCGCATAAATCGCCTAATTTCATCGTTATAATACGTCTTCACTGGTCCCATAAATGTTCTATCGAGCGGTTGCATTTTGTGAGTACAGTGCGGTGGCAAAGATATAATAATAACACCATTTTTGCGAGCCTTTTCCAGAACCTCAATATTTCGGGTATGACTGTAATGACCGTCTAAAATGAGTAGGGAAGGGTTCCCTTTTGAAGGGTTTGCGAACCGCAAGAAATGGTCAAACCACTTCGAGCCAGGAGGGGCATGTTTCATTAAAACCGGAGAATGGTTCTTTCTGGGAAAAATAAAGTACGGCGGAACAAATGAACCGCCTGCGCTCATGCAGCTGACAACCGTTATAAGAGAGCCTCTCTCTGCAGACGTCATACAACCCATTTGCCTTTTTCCTTTCGCTGCTAAAATTTTCTGTTGCCTACTTTGTGCAATGGACACTCGTGTCTCATCTACGTTCCAAATACTAGTTGGGGAAAATTTATGTTTTTCGTACTCTTGCTCGAGTAAGCTATAAAATGTGCTCACATTTTCATCATTAAAGGCGTTTGCCCTATCGATTGAGGTTCCGGTTGGAGTCCTGATACTAATCTCTGATTTGTGCCTTTTAAGAAATGCATACAACCAATCTATTCCTGCGCATTCTTTCATTACTGAAAATGGGCAAGCTATGTTGTTTCTTTTTGCCACTTGGAATGCAAGTGATCGAATGTCACCGCGAGTTAGACCCCAAAAGCGTGATCTCATTTCTCGGATGTATCTTACCAGGTCCAATTCTATTTCCAGGCTAAAAACAGGCGTACGTCCCAAAGGCATGGCTAAAATATCGCTAATAGATTTATCACTGCGAGTGGATCTTTGTAGTGTTGCAAATGTAACTCCAAATGTCTTCGACGCCAAAAGTTTACCCATTTCTCCTCTTCGGACTGCTAGAATAGCCTTTGTCATTCCTTCCGCATCGCATTTACGAATCTCCCATTGTTTTGGCATGATCTGAAATAAATTATAATAATATTTAGTGATTGATAATTTGATGGGTAATGTGATATAGTATATCACTTTACCCAATTTAAACTATGTCACATTAGCCGCATTTGGCTTTTAAAACAATCAAGAGATTTTTTTAAAAATGCACTTCACTGAATAAAAAACTTCCAGCGACGTGTTGGGGGCGCAGTGAAACCGCGTCCGTGCTGGCACCTACCTACCCCCCCCACACTGGTGACCCCGAAAACGAACAAGCAACCTTCAAACATTTGCGCGTAAAAATTGTGACGTTTCACTGGTGCCCCCCCCCCCCCCCACCCCCGATACAAAAACAACGCAACCCCCATCATCACCATACCAGGGACTGTAGTCACATCATCAAAAGGACACCTGGTTTTTTTTTACCCTTTTTCTTTGCTCTCTCTCTTTTTATTTCAATTTTTTTTTTCCTTTTCTTCAAATTTGTTATCTCTCCTTTCGGCGAGTTCCCTCCGAGCCATCAAACATAAAGTTAAATTATAAACATTATATTACATAATATTAATTACCGCATCATCAATGACCTTTCCTCTTTATAACTAACGATGCTTACATTTGTGCACTGACAAATCCAGAAACAGTTACCCTATTAAACGAATAAAATAAGCGTAATCATAAACACAGATTAAACCATCTATAAAATTTATAAAGAAGAACGAAGTATATACATAAGAAGTAAATATTTAAAAATTGTATAACGTAAATCAATTACTCTGCCTTTGACCTTCACAGTCCCTCTTGTTCCTTTTTTTTAATGTTTTACTAAAATTAAAGCAATCAAGTACACAAGGCATCTGAATAGGAAATTTTATAGAAACGCTATGATATATAGCGACAAATGACACGAGAATAAACGCGCACTCTGCACCATAATTCCCTTTAAAATTATTTAACTTTTGCAAACTCCAGATAAAAGAGAAAAACATTAAGTCAAGAAACAAAGGTGCAAAATCCATAATTAACAAAAATTCACCCAATTAACTTAAAAACCGTAGCAGATAAAATTTTTCATTTCCCTTAATCGAAAAACTGAAGATTCAATCTCGAAACTCGTTAAGAAAATTATCAATTCAGTAAAACCTAAAAATATTTAAACCCAAATAACAGGTCAATTAAAAAGTCGCCGGCCTGACACTTAGATGGCGGCACTAGAATTAAATCCATATAATGTTGAGTTAGCCCTAACCTTCAAAAGACGCGTGTATAAATTTGACAGATGTCGGATTATTAGTTTGTGAATTATAGTATTTTGAATGAAGCAACTTCCGTTGTTGTGAAGAAAATGGATAAAAAGGAATTTCGCGTGTTGATAAAATATTGCTTTTTGAAGGGAAAAAAAACAGTTGAAACAAAAACTTGGCTTGAGTTTTTGCGTCGACATGTGACAATGGATGAACATGGCTCCATCATTTCACTCCGAAGTCCAATCGACAGTCATCCGAATGGACTGAACACGATGAACCCGCCCCAAAGCGTGGAAAAACGCAACAGTCGGCTGGCAAGGTTATGGCGTCAGTATTTTGGGATGCGCGCGAATTAATTTTCATTGACTATCTTGAAAAAGGAAGGACCATCAACAGCGACTATTACACAGCGTTATTGGACCGTTTGAAGGACGAAATCGCCGAAAAACGACCGCATTTGAAAAAAAGAATGTGCTGCTTCACCAAAACAATGCACCATGTCACAAGTCAGTGAAAACGATGGCAAAAATCCATGAATTGGGCTTCGAATTGCTTCCGCATCCACCGTATTCTCCAGATCTGGCCCACAGCCACTATTTCCTGTTCTCAGATCTCAAAAGAATCCTCGCTGGGAGGAAATTTTCGTCAAATGAAGAGGTGATCGCCGAAACTGAGACCTATTTTGAAGCAAAGGACAAATCGTACTACAAAAAAGGTATCGAAAAGTTGGAGGGTCGCTATAATCAGTGTACCACCCTCGAAGGGATTTATGTTGAATAAAAAAAAAACGAATTTTGCCAAAAAAAAAGTGTTTTACTATGGACGGCCGGGGACTTTTCAATTGACCTGCTAATCAAACAAATTTCAAATTAAAACTTTAGCACCAAATATATTATAGCTTATTGTAAGCCCCTACTGGGCATAATCCACGCACAGCACCTTATTTACAGCACTTGCGACGCCACTCGGCTCCATTCAACGCCTTTCGACTCCTCGCGTTCACTGGCGACTCGTTTGACAATACCAAAACTTGCTCGACACCCCCCCCCCCCCCCGACGCCCCGCGTCCCATTCCACCACCCTTGCTGCGAACACCGGCGCAACCTCGACTCGATCACTCCCTCGCGGCTCCTATCGACTCTCGCGTTCGCTCCACGTCCCTTGGCTCCACCCACAGGCACACCCCGTCTCTCCTCAATTCCCCAATCCCGGTTTCCCCTTCGACACCACAACCACAATGACCATCACGCGAGCTGGCGCACCCGGCCACCACCGGAAGAACCTGAGTGACCAGAATTCCACGACGATTCCGGCATTGAATCCAGACACCGCCCCGCCAGTATCAGGCTCCCTCCCTTCGACGAGAAAAGCCCCGAACTGTGGTTCGACACCGTAGAGCTGGTATTTACCGCCCACGGATCAATACCGGAAGCCCCTCGGGCCGCGGCACTCGTTAACGTCCTCCCCCCGCGCAGCTACTGCATGTAGCCAACATAATTAGAACCCCGGACCCGACACCTTATTCAGACATCAAGTCCTCCCCCCTAAGAGCCCTCAACGTTCCCCTGGCGACGCGGCAACAACAACTGGCAAGGCAAGCCAACATAACCGGCCTTAGACCCACTCACTACCTAACGCACCTACGCGCGGTAGCCGGCCAGGAGATGCCCGACGATCAAATCAGGCCGCACTTCCTCAGGTCCCTACCCGGCCCGACTCAAGCCATCTTGATGGGTCTTGTGGACCAACGCCTGAACCATCTGGCCCAAATCGCCGACGACATTCAGGCTATCCAACCACTACAGGCCGAACCCCCCGCGTACCACGTGAACACAGTCAACTCCCACCCCCCGCGCCCACACCCACCCACACCGCCTCACCTACCCTCCGCAGAAATACCCCCGCATCATACACCTCAGCATGCCACTAACAGGCAGCCACCTCCGCGATATACGTCGCAGCAAACCCCTGCTCACCGACCCCCACCCCGGCCTACCCGCGACGGCCACGCCACCAGGAAAAACACGCCCAACAACGCCGTCACACGCGCTTGGTGCGCCAACCACCAACGGTATGGCAACCGCACGATCAATTGCAGACCACCCTGCGGTTGGACCCAACCAACCACCAACCAGCGCGGTTCTTTAAACTAACTTCGCCGACCGACACTCACGCGCAACCGGCCGGCATCCCATCCATAAGACGCCTAACGATCAAAGACTCCCGGCTGAATATCAACTTCACTGTCGACACCGGTGCCGAATTCTCAGTCCTCCCGCGAGCATTCGCCCCGCGCACCGCGCGCCCGCCGCCTTACAGCTGTCAGCAGCAAACAACTCTCCGATACGCACGTACGGACAAAAAAGCTGACACTCCACCTGGGTCTCAGGCATCCCATCACGTGGCAATTAGTCATAGCGGACGTCAACTAACCCCTAATAGGTTCCGACCTACTAGGAACGCACGACCTGCTGGTCGATTCCACCCACAACAGGCTAGTAGCCCACACCGCGCCTTCCTTGCCCTTACCGGCATCCCCAGCGATAATACCCCGGGCCACACCACCCACAGACGCAATCCAGGCCATGGTGCAGGAATTCGTCAATACGACAATTCCCCTACCCAACCAGCGCCGACACAGGGCAAACGTGTTTCACCACATCGAAACACGAGGCCCCCCAGTAAGACAGCGCCCACGCCGCCTGGCGCCCGAAAAACTACGCGGTGCACGCGCCGAGTTCGACCAGATGATTACGCAAGGTATCTGTCAACCATCAGACAGTCCTTGGGCAAGCCCACTTCACTTAGTAAAAAAACGTTCCGGGGGAGTGGCGCCCATGCGGGGATTACAGGCTGCTGAACGCAGCAACAGTCCCCGACAGATACCCAATCGCACACCTCTACGATTTCTCATACAAACTACGAGGGTGCAAGGTTTTCACCCACTCTGGACCTCACCAGGGCCTACCACCAGATTCCGGTGGCACCGGAAGATATCCCGAAACGGCAGTCATCACACCCTTCGGACTCTTCGAGTTCAAAGTAATGACCTTCGGCCTCAGGAATGCCGCCCAAACATTCCAGAGATACATCGACTCGGCACTACGTGGTCTCGATTTTTGCCATGCCTACCTCGGCGACATCCTCATCGCCTCACGAGACCACATCGAACACAAGCGCCATTTACGACAAGTCCTCGAGCGCCTCCGCGAATTCGGTCTCGTCATCAATCCCGATAAGTGCCAATACGCCAAAGAGCAAACTACTTATCTCGGTTACATTGTTGACAATCAGGGGCATACGCCCCCTCCCAGGCCGCGTAGAGGCACTCATGCAATACCCGCGCCCAACCAACGTAAACGAGCTCCGTCGTTTCCTCGGGATGCTCAATTTCTACCGCCCAATACTCAAAAACGCTGCCCAGACACAGGCCCCCCTGACCGAATTTCTCCGAGGAGCCAAGCGCAACGATAAGCGCCCAAACCCCCGGACAGAAGCCTCGGACCGCGCATTCCAACTATCCAAGGAACAGGTGGCTAACGCCACACTGCTCCGATACCCCCTAGAGGGAGCGGCATTGTCCATCCAATTCGACGCATCGGACACCGCAATCGGAGCAGTCCTGCAACAGGACTTCGAGGGCCAACCGGAACCAGTCGGTTTCTTTTCAAGGAAACTGAGTCCCACAGAGTACAATACAGCGCCTACGACCGGGAGCTCCTGGTGATCCACAGCGCCGTCAAATACTTTCGACATATGGTGGAAGGCCGCCCGCTCTCCATTTCGACAGACCACAAACCGCTGGTCTTCGCGTTCCGAAAAAAGTCGGGTAACACTTCCCACCGACAAGAGCGTCAACTCGACCTCATCGGCCAATATACCACCGAGATTAAACACATCTCCGGCAAACAAAACGTCACGGCGGACGCCCTCTCGCGAATCAATGCGATGCACTTGCGCGCCGCCCTGAACAACGCCGACCTGGCCCTGGCCCAACAGGAGGACAGCCAGCTCCAATCTCTTTTGACCGCCGACACAGCACTCGAGCTACGGAAAATCACCCTCCGCGACCCCCTGGGCGAAATCTGGTGCCATGTTTCTACTGGAACCCCCAGACCCTACATCCCCGAGAAGCTCCGTAGGGGCGTGTTCCAGGTCTACCACGACCCAGCCCACCCCAGCGCCCGCGCGACCGCCGCCGCCATACGTAAAACATTCATTTGGCCCCGAATGAGCAAAGATCTCACCAGCTGGGCCTGCTCTTGCCTCCAATGCCAACGCTGCAAAATAGCGCGGCATAACGTATTAGAACCAGCCCAAAGTAAGCTCCCCACGGCACGCTTCGCCCATGTCCACATCGACGCAGTGGGGCCGCTTACTCCATCAAGGGGATTTTCCTACATCCTCACCACGATGGACCGCTTCACGCGATGGCCAGAGGCGACCCTCCTCAGAGCAGTTACTGCCGAATCAGTCGCCAAAGCCTTCTACTCAACCTGGGTCACACGTTTCGGCGTGCCCACCACCATTACCTCCGACCGAGAACCGCAATTCGAAGCAACAATCTTCAGACAACTGACAGACCTCCTCGGCTGCCAACGAAGCCGTACGACGGCCTACCACCCCAATCCAACGGAATGATCGAACGCTGGCACAGGTCTCTCAAAGCCCCCTCGTGTGTCATAATGACACCAAATGGTTCGGCGCCCTTCCTACCGTCCTCCTCGGCCTGAGGACAAGCCTCAAGGACGACCTAGGCTCTTCCGCGGCGGAACTCACCTACGGCACCAACCTCCTACTGCCAGGCAAACTCTTCATGGACGGCGAAACCCCACGCACCCAGCTGCCGGATGTGGGCAACCTCCGCAACCTCCTTCGCAAGGTCAGAGCAACGCCCGTGACCAGACACGGCTCTAAAAAACGTTTCGTCCACCCTGAACTGTACAGCTGCACGCAAGTCTTTGTCAGGGTGGATAAGGTCAAAAAGCCCTTGGACCCCCCATACGACGGCCCCTTCAGAGTCTCCAACCGCATCAGCGACCGTGTCTTCGAGATCGACATCCGAGGCAAACGATCCACGGCCAGTGTCGAGAGACTCAAACCTTGTTTCCTGGAGGCTTCAGCCCCAGACCCTCAACCCGCACCAACACCCGGCCCCACCAGCAACCCCCAGCCGCCCCAACCACCACTTACCGGTAGCCAAGCGCGCCCCCCCGGGCAAACCAAACCCACCGCACCCCTAGCTACCTGACATCCCTCCCGCCACACACCAACCTACTCCCATCGCCCTACCCTTATTTCGTGACTACGTCACTGGGCGGGGAGTCCTGTGGTAGTTCTCTACATCACACGGAGAACCAACCCACAACCCTAACCTGCAAACATGCAAAAATCAAATCCTCAACGGAACATTAGCAAGTATACCATTTCTCCGAAGTTCATATGCCTTAACAAAGCGTATATTCAAATCCTCAACGGAACATTAGCAAGTATACCAAGCCGCACACATTTCTCCGAAGTTCATATGCCTTAGCAAAGCGTATATTCAAATCCCCAACGGTACATTAGCAAATATACCAAGCCGCACACATGGAAAATTTCTCCGAAGTTCATATGCCTTAACAAAGCGTATATTCAAATCCTCAACGGAACATTAGCAAGTATACCAAGCCGCACACATTTCTCCGAAGTTCATATGCCTTAATAAAGCGTATATTCAAATCCTCAACAGAACATTAGCAAGTATACCAAGCCGCACACATTTCTCCGAAGTTCATATGCCTTAACAAAGCGTATATTCAAATCCTCAACGGAACCTTACCAACCAACTAAACCGCGCACATTTCCCCCGAAATTATCTCGGTTAACATTTCTATCTAAACGATACCCCTTTCTTGCACCCAAGCAATTTCAATTTCCTGGTATACACAACCAACGAATCCTACTTAGCTTATACGGCAAGGATTCGCTGGAACTAAACTCATATGCATAGGCATAGCAACTCTTCCACTAGATTCTTAGGAAGTGACAATGAGTTTACGATGCCACTACTACAACGCAATGGATTTTCAATTCCATGAGCCAGTCGTTGTTCAACCGCCAAACCACACACACCGTGTCAGTCCAGATTCAACCGCCACCGGGTCCGGGCATAAAAAATCGAATTCAATCTGCAAAATAGTCGTTGGTGAATATATAAAACAATCGGAATATAAAACTCGCAACCCAAGGGACAATAATCCGTGCTGAATCGACCTCCTACTAATTGTTACTTATTGTGAAGCGGTACATTGTCTTGACTCTCGACTAACCTTAACGTTTCATGAATTTGTAGCGTTAAGCAAGGATAGTGAAGAAGGTGAATTGAACACACGATGAAACGATTGAAAAGCGAAGCAGTGAAGCATCAGACTACTGACCGTGTTTCGAATTTTGATTTCCAAACTCGACTATATTCCACTGGTATGAATTATTTTTATTTTATCGCTTGGTATACGGTTCTGATGTATTTTTCTTATTCGATTTTTTTTTTCGTTCGGTGTTCTTCACTATTTTTGCTTGTGAATTGTGTGTATCTGTTAGAATCGCCACAAATTAGTGTGCCTAATTGAATCTGACTAATTTACAAGTTCTGATAGCATTAAGTACTAGTTGTGAATTAACACCCAAAATCATCGACAAAGAAATAAAAATCGAATTACAAGTCAGTGCGTTTTATTTCCCTTTCCTCTTCCCCGTTGGCGAACATTTCGGTTGTATCCTTCCGGTGACGTGTTGGGGGCGCAGTGAAACCGCGTCCGTGCTGGCGCCTACCTACCTCCCCCACAGGTTCATTTTTATTAACTAGGTACATGAATAGAATGCTCGTGGTCATTCAGCACTTCCGCCGAGGACTAGGTAAATGAATAGAATGCTTCCGATCGTGGTTCTTCAGCACTTCCGCCGACGACTAGGTACATAATTAGAATGCTTCTGATCGTGGTCCTTCAGCACTTCCGCCGAGGACTAGGTGTATGAATAGAATGCTTTTTCGAGATTACGATACATCCCCTTTTAAACGGCACTAAATCGAGATTTGTGTCTTTGAAACGAACGTTTTTGATGGAAAATCTCGACTTTCGATGCATTTCGTGTGATGCCCAATATTGTTTTAGATAAGAATTCAGTTTTCTGATTTCATGAAACTATTGACATATGAGAATTTGTACTTGAATTTGGGTGTTGTTTGTTTGTGGCAAATTTTTTCTGGTTCGATTTGCCATGGGTTTGGTTTATTTAATTTACGAGGGATTTACCAGATTGACATGTATTTCTGGATTTTGAATTTAGATAATGCCGTGGGGCAAATGCAAAACGATAAACGAATATTTGATTCGTTTATTGCGAATTTTGATTTTAGTTTAGGTTTTTTGATTAAATTATGCCGTCGGGGCAAATGCTAAGCGATAAACGGACGTTTGATTCGTTTATTGCAAATTTTGGATTCAGTTTAGTTTTTTAAGCGTTTGATTAGATTTAAGGTTTTGGTGTAGGATTACTGGGATTAGGATGTATGAATGGGGGGAAAAGTTGGGAGGTCTTTAAAGCACTATATCTTATTACCTTTTATTGTTGTCATTATTTTTGAGCTGTCGCCGACAACAGAGAGTGTGTTACTGAGAACAACAGCAATAAGCTTATAAATTTAAATCTCAAATACCTCAAAAACGAGACCTAGCTTACAGAAATGGTCAGCAGTATTCGATTCTGCATAAGCAAATTAGTGTCGAAATATCTCGAAAAACAGAGCTGACAAACAGAAACAGTCAACAGCGCTAATATTCGAATAAGATTTTCCCCCGTGGTGCTCTGCTTAACGAATTTTGACACAAGCACAGTATCATCATTAAGCCCTTCTATGTTTAATTTCAAAACGAATTGGTCGGCAAAACCTACGGCAAGTAGCGTGTCATGAATGTTTGTCAGTTTGCCTTTCATGATAACATTAGAGACAATTTGTGTTTGTAAATGTGCACAGGATTTTCACTTTCTTCTTTGCCTAGCGGTGTTGAGATAGGGTTCTTTTAGGTTGATGCGACTTTCCAATGGATTTTCGAAACTTATTGCTCTACCACGCTGTGTTGAAGGTGCCCAGAACCGATGCATTTTCGAATTCACAATCTTTTCATGTAAGTTTTATCTTCAGTGTCCATGTTCCTCTGACCGAGCGGCAATACACAAATAGATGCCATACAAAATCGGGTTCACTAAGCTATCTTAATTTTTAAAGGCTTTTTTTTAGCAATAAGTATTCGCTTTTTTACACTTCCACCACAATTATGTACCCGAAGCCGATCGCAAACTCTTTGCGAGAACATTAAGGAGGGTTAAGGCATATAGTAAGCATATTAAAAATCCTATTAGCGTGTGCATATTACGAAAAAAAAAATCCCGTAAATTTGTCGCACGTTACAGAACGTGGTGCTAACTCTAAATGATTTAGCCTCATCCAAGCTATAACGCCGTTGGCAAATGAATAAAAATCTTCCAACTCTCCTTCAGTTCACAAACGGTCAAACCTATTATTCCGCATTCAATCCTAATATTTAAGGAGTGCTTATAACATATTTAATGCCCACAAGTAGGAGAAAAAGAGTTAAAATAGATAAACAGGTAACAGCAACGCCATAATTACATATTAGTCATTAAGCATGTGTAAAAAATATTATTCCTAAATTACAGGTTGTATCCGAGGAGCCTCTGTTGCAACTCATAAAAAGGGCAATTTTTACATTCAAGTGGCTTTTTAGAACAGACTGAACATTATAAAACTATGGTTCTTACTTTAAACTCAAAACGTTCTATAAAATGTCCTCCTCGTAGCTCATAAATTCCGGTCCGTGTAGTTGTAATCGGAGCCTAGTTTTTATGGTCAAATGGCATCAATCAGAATGATTTAATCTTGTACTATTTGTTTGAGAAAGCAATCGGCAAGCAGATTGCGTGCCTCGTTGATATCTTAAACGGCTCTGCGCTTGACTTCGCCAGCATGATTTGCAGTTCAACTACAAAGTGTAATTAGATACATTTTCTAATGAAACCATCACTTTGACGAGGTTATTACCCTCAATGACTATTAAAAGCGCTTTAACAATCGGTAATGAAATTATTTGATAGCCGAGTTGAGGCTGATGCTGGACTATCAGAAGTACCCGGACTAGTATATAAGGATTTATAATGTTTAACAAAGATATGTCTACTCATATCCCTTGAATTATTCTCTTGTGTAGATGATACCCATGGCTGCTGTAAGTTATTTGGTACGCTCATACGATGTACTCCTGCTTTCATTTACAAATGCTTCTGTATATCGAACTATGCCATTTTTTGACTTTAATTCTCCAATTTGAGTGCGTCACATCTTGATGGCTCGACCTTAAAATTTTTTTGGGTAATTATGGAAACAGCTTCACGGATAGAACGTGACCGAAATTTCTAATCAATATAAGTTGTCGCCACTTAATTACTTAATCATTGTCATTTCTCACAAACTAATGACTGTGCTCTGGAATGTGAAGGTAAATCTAAAGGGCATTGCATCACCAGTTTGTTAACTACCGGAATGTTATTACAAGGTAGTGGGCTTCTTTGTAAGCTGCACACGTAGTGACGCCTGAGATGTAGTTTACTGACTACTAGACGGCATTGCTATTAACAATTTACCTTTTTTATTGTAGTAAATGCTACATTTTCGCCTTTTTTTTGAAGTGCTGGCGATACTACGTACTTCGTCTTTAGCTTATAACACAGAGGCAGATTTATAATACAGAGACAATGCCTTCAGGTGTGAATAGTTCAATACTGATATTTTTCTCGAATAGTTGTAAGAATGTTCAAAAAGCAATAGCAGATAATTTCAATGTTACTCGCCGTGTATGTTATTGCCTTTTTTTCACAATCTGTATCATTTCCGGACATGTAGCACCTTGATATACAGAAGCAAAATTTATTGCATTCCTCTTAACCCATCATGTACTGCGTAAACTTCATAACAAATATAGTATCGAACTTCCTTACTGTCGGTTTCTAAACAATAAAGAAAATAGTAAACGTGACGAGCAAGTCTAGTTTAAGATACGCCTTAATGGCGCAGCTGATAAGGAGATCGTGGCTGCACATATGTAGTGCATGGGCTGAAAAGTCCCGGGATTTTCTATATCTGGCGCCACTAAAAAATGAGCATGTCTCATTTCGAGAGGCTCATCTTTCACTAATGTATGTATGAAGTTTCATGACATTTCGTCCATTAAGTACTCTTACCTTACTTTGACTTCAACTTCACCTCTTCTGCTCTCAATCTTCTCACGATGCGACTTTCCTGTTCCACTTTTTTTTTACGAAGGCGAATGTAGCGTCACTCAAACGACTGCTCGGAAACGAATGGACGAAATGTCATGAAACTTTAAGCTCGCAGCATCTCTACTGACGCCGCCTGTTCTCGTTTGTGAGACAGGGTGAAACGCATCGTGTACAGATTTTACGGTATCTCAATTGTTTGATAACAAAGCCGGCACGTTCTTTGAATATTTCGAGATGGTTTGCGGTATGATTTTGAGCGTCCGTTGCGTGTTCTATTAACAATTATAGCTTTTCTAGGTTCGGAACTACGAAATTTTATTGACCATCGACTTACAGTAGACCTATCAACAACATCACCACAATCATCATCATCATCGGCACCACAACCGGGATCCGGGCTTGGCCATATTTAGCAAGTCCGGAAGCTTGTTAAATTTTCCACAATAATTTGTTTTTCCGGGCAAGGTTATTAGCCTTGCGCCAGACATCGTCACACTAAACAGGCTTTAATCAAAAAATCAATTTTTTTATTAACTTAATCGATGGCTAAACTATTCAAAACTGTAAAAAAAAAATGTTTTATAGCATAGAAAAAATTGTATCAGTTCATTTAAACCACGTTATTGAACATAGTCACGACGCATGACGGGGGTGGAATGAAGCTGACCCCTCAAATGTATACTAACAAAACAATCGACCTGAAAATGTATATAAAAGTTAATGAGTTTAGTTTTGTATAATGGGGCTACCACCCGATTTATTGGCGTAATTCAACTAATATAGGTACTTATAAACTAAAGTATATGTAACTTTACAAACCAAAGAACGTAAAAACGAACTTAACTAAGCTTAACCTAAGGTCATCACCATCGTCTTTATCGGCACTACAACCGAGAACCGGTCTTGACCTTATTTAGCAAGTCCCGAGGCTTGTTAAATTTTCCATGATAATTTGTTTTTTCGGGCAAGGTCATTAGTCTTGCGCCAGAGGCTCCCCGACGGGGTATCGAACCCCGATCTCCCACGTGACGGGGGTACTAACCACTACACTATCGAGGAGCTTAAGCTAAGGTAACCAGGGCAAATTAAGAAGGTCGGAGTAGGGGCGCGGGGTGGCGGCAGGTTATATAAAATTGTAGAAGCGCCGCTTAAGATTGGTGATCAGAATGATTTAGGAGGCGGTGCCTGAGAGTATGGGTAGAGTGGTTAAAGGCGAACGAGGTGAAATTTGAGTTGATATTTCTCTGCATCCGCGAAAGGGGTTCATTGAGACCATAAGGGGTGCGGTGAAGGGGATGTAGAGAAGGCGGGGACTAGCCGTTTTTCGAGCATTTGTTTTCAGAGGAATTAAGTTAAGGAGGTAGGCGCAGTCGGCCGAGCCGGAGAGAACCCAATGAATGAATACTATATCAGCCAGGTCCGTGCGCTCCTCAAGGGTTCTGAGGTTGATTAATTTGAGGCGGTTAATGTACGGGGGCAAGATTATGGGGTTTTTCTATCCTAGCCCTCGGAAGGCGAACCAAAGAAAGCGATGTTAAATACTTTCGATTCTACGGGTATGGATCTTGTGATAAGGAGATATACCATACCATTCCAAACCATACTATGAGACATAGTACTATAGAATAAAAGCCAAGATTAAACCTGTTGGGTCCATCTGTAGATCAGGCCGGAAACTTTTCACCCCACCCTCGTAAGAAATGAAACAGAACTTAAAACTTTAAACGCGATTATCTCAAAACTATGTTTTTCAAATTGACCTGCAAGATGACTCTGTTAATTTTTATACGATTGAATTCAAACTTTATCTGTAACTTCTTAGTGAGATTCCGCAGTATATGCCGTGTTACGGGTTTTGCCAAGTATTAAAAATGACAAAAGTTATTAATAAACAAATGTCGAAAATTCGATTTTTTTTCAAAAGCTTGCCATTTTTTTCAAAAAATTATATTTTCAAAATTTCGCACGCTATACACTTTTCATGTCTCAGGTCTTGCTAAATAAGGCCAAGAACCGTTCCGGTTGTAGTGCCGATGATGATGATGATACACTTTTCATGTAGTTTAAGAAGAGTTTTTTTTTTTTATTTTTGCAGTATCGAAACTGTTCAAGATAGTTTGCAACCATCGTAGCAACTTTTTAAAGACACGTTTTTTTTTAACGACCATGTGCCGCCGTTTTGTATTTAAAAAAAAAAACCACCCTAATACATATACAAACATGTGATAAACTTCATGTTATTACTAATACCCCTTCCACGACGATGAATTTCAATAGGAGTCACTTTTTCAGTAGTTAAAAATTCGATAGCATCACGCTGCTTAAGTCGCATTAACATAGCACTAGCACACGCCGCCATAACCCCGCCCTCGATAGGCACTGGATGAACACTCGAGCTCGGGCCAGCGCATGCGTATTAAGAGGAAGTGTTTCTTCCATTTGCGACCAAGGGCGCTTCTGACAATCATTTCATTAGCCTTCTGGAAGTACATATGCATTATTTTTCATCCTGGTCTGATACCATTTTAACTTTGGTACAGAGTAGTTTAGAATAACAATTCAACTCTTACCCGCGGCAGTGGATTGAAGTGTCGAGGCTTTGGTTCTATCTTTTAGTGATCGTAAAATATCACAGCGTTGTTCGAATTCCGCTCTTGTAACTGACATTGCAAAACGCTAAAAGCCTACAAGAAAATTTGAGCGTCATTGGTTTTTCCTTTTTGTTTGGTCTTTCTATAGCGACAAAACATACAACAGCGCCGACATAATGACATCAAAAAGTTCAAGATGTGTATCGCTGCATCAAAGAAGCCCCTTGTCCTTATTTCCAATTCAAAGACAATAGAACAGAGAGGAAATGAGGCATTTCAGGTCATGGAACGCACATGATGGTCATGAAACATATTTGCTTAGAAGTAAAATATTTGCTTAGAATTGAAAAATCCAGATGTATGTAAACTATTCCCGCATTTGGCAATCAAATCAAAAAGACCTGGCGAAGGTATACAATTTTATTATATATACCTATTCAATTGCATTTTAACATCGGAATAGGTTTATTTTATAGCAAGATAATCGGAATATTTCCTGTTCATAGTTTTTGGTCAATTTAGTGAACAAAACAGCCCGAAAAACTAAAGGAAATAACTAAGAAACTGAATGGAGCAGTTTTTATTGCATTTAATTTCCTTGATGCCATTCCCTCAACTAAGCCAGAAAACATGATGTCAAACACTGTGAATTGCTTCAGCTGAAGCTCTGCGGATCTCAGCTTGCATCCCATTCAAAGGAAGTATCGTTTTCCTTTGGGATATTGCAATGATATGAGAGTTTCGCGCTGACCAATTCAACATCTGTGACTTACAATGCAACTTCCCTGTGCAGTTTGTCAACATTTATAACGACAAAGCAGCGATATTGGCAGTACGCGACAACCTAGAAATAATTGATAATTTTATTTAGGATTTTTGCCTACTTAATTATTACTTTGCAACTCTGTTCACAGAAAATTAGTCGTTAACACAACAGAGAAAGCGGATGTACTTGCTGGACATGTTACAACTACGGGCAACTTGTTATCCACTAGCACATCCCCCTAACTTCAGCATTACACCGGCGCCAGATTTTCTTTTGAATGCTGACTGTTGTTAGAAAATGCGAAGACCTATACGTCACCAAATCCTTTGGCCCGGATGATATCACCCTATAGTTTGGAAGTGATTTTGCGCCAGCCAAACTTCTGAACTCTTTAAATATAACCAATCCAAGGGCGACCGATCATCCTCTCTTTTTATAGACCTACGAGGGTGGTCTGAAAAGTTTCCGATACAAGATCTAAGAAATTTTTTCTTAAAATTTATTTTAATTTTTCTACATAGTCTCCTTGTAACTCTACACACCTCTCCCAGCGATGCTCCCATCTCTCTAACCCGTCCAAATAGTACTCAGCGTTTTTCTCTGCAAAATAACTGTTCACAAAGGTGATGACCTCCTCATTTGACGAAAATCTCTGTCCTCCGAGCGCAATTTTTAGATTAGGGAACAAAAATAAGTCGCTTGGAGTTAGATCTGGTGAGTAAGGCGGATGGTCAAGCGGTTCAAACCGTAATTCGTGGATGTTCTGCAATTTTACCAAATCGCCGTACTTGCAATCCTTAAGTTCCTTTGGCGTACTCAAATGCTTTATTAATTCAGAAACTTCCTCATCCATCGAAGTGAGTAAAATGGCTGCTCTTTCTTGTCGTCTGCAATGTCACGTGCTATAAATTGAAATTGTAGTCTTACTGCAAATGGGTCCCATTTCTCTTTTTCGAAACAAAGTTTAAGTTGCAGAAAGTTGGACACTGTGCTATCCGCATGGGAGTCGTAGGAAAATTCGAAATTTCCGTCGCGCTTTGGGCGCTCTGGTTTGTTTACAACTTCGACCTTGGGTTCGGTTGTTAACGTTGAGCTATATGTTTGTGACGTGCTTGACACAACTGTTGAATTTGAGTCTTTTAGACCGCTATGCACTGTTTCAGGCAGTAACGTAGGTAAATTACCTCGTTTGTCTTTAGCATCAAACTGCACGCGGTTCATGATCATCATTATCATCGGCACTACATCCGTGATCGGGTCTTGGTCTTATTTCGCAAGTCTCTCCACCGGTCCCAATTTCGAGCCCATGTCATCCAGTTTGACACTGTCAGGCTCTGGGCGTCCTGGTCTACGCCATCTCTCCATCGCAGACCACGTCTGCCGCGATATCGCCTTACATCCTACCACAAAGGAATTTCCGGGCACGATCCTCTTCGCGCACTCCTAGGAGTTAGGTGTCCAGCCCACCGGAGTCTACTGAGCTTGATTTTTCTTATTACGTGACCTTAAAGGTAGATCGGGTACAACTCTTGGTTGTAGGGTCTCCGGAATCGTCCTCCCTCACAGAAGCAAACATTCTCCGTAAGACCTTCCTCTCGAATGCGGCTAAGAGTTTAGAGTGTGTTTTATTGAGCATTGGTAAGACCATCGTCTTGTACATTAGCAGCTTGGATGTTCTGGATAAATTTTGGGATTAAAAGAGCCTTGATAAACCATTGTAGGCTTTGTTGGATTTGATCTGCCGTTCGCTTTTTTTTTTTTTTTTTTACATTTCTGTATTTATTGACCATAAATAATTTTTACAATAAGCAATACAGATAACTTATGACACCTTAGCTATAATTGTTTACATATACTTACTAGTACATTTTTCAAACAATATGATAAAAGTTATATATTGGTTATGGATTAAGATTTTAGTGGGAGAGCTTCCTGGAAAAGGTCAGAAAACCAGGATATAGTTATTTACTTAACCTATGCTAAATTGCTTAACTTAACTTAACTTATCTTAACTTAGTCTAGTTACCTAATTATTATTGAAATAAGTTAGTGTGGTGTGGAAGGGAGTAGCATAGCGATCAATGGGTTAGTGAGGATATTGCCAGTCAGGGATGTGGGTTGGGGAACTAATTTCCGTTTGTTCGTTGAAACGCAAAATATTGGAGAAGGGTTGAATATTACTATATTTAAATTGGTGAGGTGAAAGCTCTGTATTGTGGTATACAATCTCATTAGAGTTATTAACCAATCTGCCAGAGGTGAAGAACGTTCTGATGTGGAGACAGTTCGGGTAGGCAGTTCGGTTATCTGACGGAGTCGATGTGAGCGCATTTATTATCGGGTTGGGATTATTGGGAAGATTTTCGATAAATTTGATGGACAGTTCGAGGAAGCGTCGATCTATACGTTCAATGTTAGCGGCATAGTAGAGCGAACTACTGTCGTAATATTTGTGGGAGTTGGGATGTCTGTTGAGGCCACTGATCAGTCTGAAGCATTTCCTTTCGAAGATGCGTAGCTTCTCCATTTGGGCGGGTGTGATATGGTACCATATCGGGCATGCATATGTGAGAGTGGGTCTGATTATCAGTTTGTAGATAAGTGATTTAACTTTGGGAGAGAGACCATTCGGCTTGTACATCGCTTTTCTGCAGAGATTAAGTTGAATTACGGCTTTGCGAATCGAGTTTTTGGTGTGGGCGGAGAAGGACAGATTGTTGGTGAAGGTTATTCCCAGGTACTTTAAGGTTTTGGAGGGTTTAATTATATTGTTATTTAACTTGATTCTGATTTTGTTATGGCAGCGTATGGTGTTGTTAGTACAATTCGCATTTCTGCCTTTAAACACTATGAGTTGAGTTTCGGCTGGGTTGAGTCGGATTTTCCACTTAGTAAAATATGCAGAGAGATTCGGGAGATAGCTGTTAATACAGTTTCTTGCCTCTTTGACAAACTTGTTGCTTGAATAAATTAAAGTGTCATCGGCATAATTCAGCATTACTGTATTAGGTGACAGTGGCTGCGGGGTGTCTGAAGTATAAAGGAGGTATAATAACGGTCCGAGAATGGAACCTTGAGGAACACCCGCGGTTATACTGTATGGTGTCGAAAGAGTTGAATTTATTTTCACCATGAACTTTCTATCAGAAAGGTAGGAAGCGAGAAGTTTTATGGTGTGGGTGTTTAATCCGAACATTGAATGTAGCTTATAGAGCAGTCCTGCAATCCAAACGCAATCGAATGCTTTTGCTATGTCGAGAGAGACGCATACTGTAGGGGATTGGTTTTGGAGATTCATTGTTACATCATGTGTCAGTTTTAGCAGAGCATGACAAGTTGAGTGTTGTGGA
The DNA here is from genome assembly GCA_963931805.1 of Microdon myrmicae. NCBI lineage: Eukaryota > Metazoa > Arthropoda > Insecta > Diptera > Syrphidae > Microdon > Microdon myrmicae. Next base: position 209,223 of record CAWVOU010000013.1, read on the forward strand.
CGAAAGCCAAATTGAGAATTCGGGATAAGGGAGTTGTCTCTAGCAAATGAGAGAAGATTTTTGTATATCTTACATTCCAAAACCTTACTAAGCGAATTTAGCTGTGATATGGGACGGAAGTTAGCCGGGTTGTTGGAAGAACCGGATTTACTAATAGGGACTATCACCGCTGTTTTCCAACATTTTGGGAAATGTGAAGCGTTTATTATGCGGTTGAGAAGAACGAGAATGGGGAGTACGTTTTCCGGGTGAAGCCTTTTAAACAGAAGGTTAGGGATTCTATCCAAACCTGTAGATTTTTTATTGTTACGCGAAGTAATCAATTCAGATAATTCTGTAAAGCTTAGGAATGTGTCGGTTCCCATGGGATGTGACGCTTTATTGGTTTCGTTGAATTCAGTAATGAATGGTGGGAAGGATGGCTCAAGTGTGCCTGAGATGAATTCATTCACGGTGTCGTGGAAATTAGTGACTGGGAGGGAATCGTTTTGTTTATGAGTTTTACAGAAGTGTTCAGCGAGACAATTTGCTATATCAGTGTCCGATTGGGCGATGTTACTGTTAGTTGGTTGGATGAGATAGTCTATTCGAGGCTTGAATTTACGACCAGTTAGTCGATTTATATTTTTGAATAGGTCACGGTTTGGTTTGATACTGTTTAGAGTAGACGTGTAGGTCTGATCGGTGAAATTTTTAAGTTGGACATTTATCAGGCTGGTCAAAAGCTGTATCTGTTGTTTAATAAAGGGTGAGTAGCTAATATGCAATTTACGTCGGAGTTGTTTTTTTATGCGCAATAATTTTGTGAGGAGGTTGGGTAATGGTTTTCCTAAGTGGTTATGAGGGACGATCGTAGGGGTATGGCTGAAGAGAGCATTTCCCAGTATTTGCTCTATTTTTACAGCTGCCTGGTCAATTTCAGTAGGGAATAGGTTTGAAGATTCCGGTAAAGAATAATTTGAAAAACTGGCAGCAATATCGTTATTGACTTTTTTCCAGTTTGTTTTGGAAAAATTTGGAATAGGATTCACTGTGTAGAGTGGTTCGAGCGAAGGGATTTGAACCGTGGAGTGAACGGACCCATGATCGGATGGGAATGTAAAGGACACTGTAGGGGGATTAGATGAATAGATATCTGTGGATTTTAGGAAGAAATCGATTGTTGATTTGGTTGTACTACAAATTCGAGTAGGTTGCAATGGACAGTCTGCGTAAACATATGGGTGAAGTGGGAGGAGATCTAGGAGTTGGTAGCCATATTTGTTGCACTTGATGTCATTAAATGATGTATGTCGAGCATTCCAGTCTCCCCCTATGATGAAAGGTGCCGGCAGAGACTGCTGGATTATTTGAGAAATGTCTGCACTAGGGAAGTTAGGTTCACGAGAAGGGTGAATGTATATTGACGACAAAACCAGTACTTTATTACTTCTGCAGAAGAGTTTAACTGCCGTGTATTCGACATTAGTTATGTTAGTGAACCTGATTTCAGTAAATTGGAATTTCTTGTGTATTAGAATTCCAGTACCACCATGAGGGCCAGTGGTTCGCGGGTTGGACACAAATGTGTAATTAGGAATGTATACTCGAGAGTTTGATTTAAGCCAAGTTTCTGAGAGAAGAAGAACATCTGGGGCGAACTTTTCAACAAACAAACGGAGGTGTTGTCTACGAGTGTGGAAATATATGGATTCTGTGTTGAGGGAGACTAGGGTTAAACTATTCATTAAGGGAAAGAATGTGGGAGGTTATTAAATCTAAGATCTGACCTTTTTTTTTCTATTTCCGAGCTGTGTTTCAGGGTGGGTAGCAGCGTATTCAGGCTTCTAATATAACCCATGATGTCCAGGTTGAGGACGCTGGAATTGGGTTGATGAGGTTTAGTCCAGTTTCGGGAATCTTTCGTAACTTCTGCATAGGATATTCCTGATCCCGCGAGATGAGATGGTTGAGGTGATGAGGGTTTAGTTGCAGTTCCTTTGGTTGGTGTTGGTGCCGTTCGCGTATTTCTTCTTCCATATTGTTATCGGCTGATAATATTGGCCCTAGGTAATTAAAGGATTGCACTACTTCAAATTCGTGCTCTGATACCCTGATAGTTTGACCAACTTTAGGTATTCTCTTCGCAGAAGTTGCCACCATGTACTTAGTTTTTCTCCCATCAACGTGCAGTTCCAATTTTTGTGCTGCCTGCTCGATCTTGGTGAAGGAGTTCTGTACAGCCGAATCAGATATACCGATGATGTCGATGTTATCTGCGTCTGCAAGTATCTGGCTGGACTTGGTGACAATAGTCCCTCTTGTTGTAACGCCAGAGTCGCGGATTGCTTTCTCCAACGCCAGATTGGCGTTTCTCCCCTTGTCAGACTCCATTAGTGATATTTATTGTTTTGTACAGCAATCCCGCTATTTTTACTTGACTAGTTACGTTGTTCATGGTCAACCTACACAGTCGTATCAATTTGTTTGGAATGCCGAACTCTCCCATGGCATTATATAGTTCTACCCTGGCTATGCTGTCGTAGTCTATAAATATATGATGTAATTGAATCTTAAATTTCAGACGTTTCTTCCATCGTCTGCCTAAAGGTGAATACCTGATCACTCGCAGATTTTCCTGGGATGAAGCCACAATGTTATTGACAAATGATGACTTTAGCATATGCGGCTATCCGATCTTGTAGGATAGAGGAGAGTATGTTATAGGCGGTACTCAGCAATGTTATATCCCTATGATTGCTACACACTGTGATATCTCACTTCTTATGTATGGGGAAAATTATTCCGCGACGACAATCTTCCGGCATCTCTTCTTGCTCCTATACGTGCACCACGATCTCATGAATTGCCTGATGTAACGCCGTCCCTCCTTGTTTGATCAGCTCAGCTGGTATGCCATCAGCTTCGCGGAGTTTATATAATTTGAGCCGTTTTATGGCTTTCAATGTTTCCTCAATGCTTGGTGGCGACAGCATTTGGGCTTGATTTCGCATTGGTGGAGCCCCCATTTCTTCTTTGATCTGACCATTTAGTAATTCATTGAAGTGGACTTGCTATCGCTCCAGAATGCTTTCATGATCGCTGATCATACTACCTTCTTTATGCTTGTATAAGCGTGGTGTGTACCGCGTCATACTGCGGATTATATGGTAGAAATTCCGCGCCTGGTGCGGTCCTCGCTCTCTACTTTTCTCTATTTCACCGACAAGGTTTTTTTTTCCAGGCACTTCTCTTTTGTCTGTGAAGTCTTTTTTTTAGATCTTCTGAGCTCTTCGTATTTCTCCTCGCGTACAGGCGTCCTATGAGACTGCTGCATTTCCCGGTATTCAGCATTCTTACGCTCAATCGCCAGTTTGCGCTAACCATCAAATCGGTCACTCCGATCTCTACGACTACTGCCTAAGATGGAGTTGGCAGTACTAATGACAGTATTCTTAAGGTGTGTCCATTTCTCTTCTACGCCCGGCATTCTGGCCCCAGGACTTACTCTCCCTCCGTCGAGCTCTCCCGTGGCGAGTCCTAGCGCATGGTCAAAGGTGTTACTGGTATTCTCATTGCGTAAGGCAGCCGTGTTGATTCGAACCTGATCCGCGAATGCAATACGTCTCCGTAAGGCAATCCGGGCTCGGAAAACTGTACCAACAAGATAGTCACCCGAGTCGACGTTGGCAAGTCGGTACGTTCATAACGTCGAGGAGTAGCGGTGATCCACCAACACGTGGCCAATTCGGTTGCGAGTGGCTCCATCAGCTGATACCCAGGTGGCTTTGTGAATATCTTTACCCGAAAACCTGGTACTCGCAACGACCAAGTTCTTTGATGCTGCTAATTCGATGACTCGTAGTCCATTGCCGTTAGTGTTCTCATGCAAACTACGGGAACCTGCCTAGTGCCTGAAAGCCGACTCCCAGCCTATTTTCGCATTCAAATCACCAAGAACGATTTTCACATCGTATCTTGGGCATGGATTGAGGGCCAGTTCGACGTTCTCGTAGAATTCTTTTTTTTTTTCGTCGTCAGGGGACTTCTCTGTAGGTCCGTGAACGCTTATGTTTTTAAACTTGCGTCGCACGCGAAGAGTGCATAGTCTTTCGTCTAGCCGAAATGGCAGGTTTCAGTTTTTCGCTGACTAGAAAGCCTACCCCGAGCACATGGTGTTTTGCATAATTTCTATAATAAACGTCATACTCGTTTCTTTGAATAACACTGTGGCGGTTCTTTAATACATTCCCAAAGAGCCACCCATCCTCTTAAATTAATCACCTTCCTGTTTCCATGCAAAGTCATAGTACTTACCTGCAATTAGGACCAGCGTAAGCTCCCCTGCAGCATCATACCTGAAAGGAAAACCTACCCGACGGCATCCATACATTTTGAACTTTCCTGGTTCATATTCCATGAACCAGTTCATCTCCTATCGGCTCAGCCTGTCTTCAATTACGATAAACAGACGCTGGCCAGCGTATTGTTGACATAGCTGTAGCCGATATCCTTTCCATAGTTCACAATTGTAGATCGCGCCGATACCCTTAGGTCCGTGACAGTGGCGACAATTCCCCGTTATCGGATATCAACTGATCATGCCTATGATGACCCGCCTGAAAACCTAAATTAAACATACAGTATTTCACTGTGTTCGTTTTACTTACCCGCATATTAATCTAAACATACAGCCATCCAGCCTGACCCTTTGCCGCCGTCGACGAGGTTTCTGCTGACTTATGTCAACAAAAGAATTTTCCTCCTCGTGCCCCGGATCCATACGGCGAGATTAGATATTGCCTACAACGGTGTGTTTGTGTAATCAGGTGTCCACCGATCACCGTTTTCATCGAACGGCAACGTACTTGTCCTATACGGACACATATAGAATCCTCCCCTATCGATGCAATTCGCGGCCATTGAATCGGAGGGATGTGAGTTGCATCGTGGAGTCAGATTTCTTTCGCTGAAGTGTGCGCATGCACTTTACGGGCCGGCCGAGGATCGTGGTAGAACATTAGCTGCCAAGTGTATTATTAAGTATGGATTTTATCCTAGTGGGTGTTTCTGTATGGTGTTGTGTCCGCAATTAATTACTATTGTTATTCCTTACGCGTTATCGAATATAACTTGATTAAAACGCAAATCTGTTGTGATGGAGGTAAAAAGAAAAAAGAACATTGTAATCACATATCTAGAAAAAAAAAAACAAATATCTATTTGCTGACAGAACCAACCTAAAACGAAGTGTATTATACTAAACTCGAAAGTGTTAAGTAACTAAGAACAATAAAGAACCGATGTACAGCCAAGCAACCTCAACAGTGTTTTACTACTTGACATTTTCTTATCTTCTCTCGTGTGTTTAGTGATTTGTCTTTTGCTTGGAGGAGTTTCAGCGAACAATCTGTGGTGTTGTGCTCAACCTGCGTCTATGTTGACGCCTCTAGCATAATATACCCGCACCACCACTCCTCGTCTCGTATTTCTAGTGACATGCCAATTGAAAAGTCCCCGGCTGACACATAGATGGCGGCACTAGAATTAAATTCATATGCTTTTTAGTTAGCCCTAACCTTCAAAAGGCGTGTGTATAAATTTGACAGATGCCGGATTATTAGTTTGTGAATTATAGTATTTTGAGTGAAGCAACTTCTGTTATTGTGAAAAAAATGGATAACAAGGAATTTCGCGTGTTGATAAAGTATTGCTTTTTGAAGGCAAAATATACAGTTGAAGCAAAAACTTGACTTGATGACGAGTTTCCAGATGCCGCCCCAGGAAAATCAACCAACAAGGATTGGTATGCTAAGTTTAGACGTGGTGAAATGAGCACCGAAGACTGTGAACGCAGTGGATGCCCAAAAGAGGTTGTTACCGACGAAAACATTAGAAAAATCCACAAAATGATTTTGAATGACCGTAAATTGAAATTGAATGAAATAGCAGGCACTCTAAAGTTATCAACTGAAATCATATCATTCACGAATATTTGGGTATGAGAAAGCTCTGTGCAAAGTGGGTGCCCTGCGAGCTCACTTTTGACCAAAAACAACGACGAGTTGCTGATTCGGGGCAGTGTTTGGAGATGATCAAGCGTAATAAACCCTAGTTTTTGCGTCGACATGTGACAATGGATGAAACATGGCTCCATCATTTCACTCCGAAGTCCAATCGACAGTCATCCGAATGGACTGAACACGATGAGGCCGCCCCAAGGCGTGGAAAAACGCAACAGTCGGCTGGCAAGGTTATGGCGTCTGTATTTTGGGATGCGCGCGGAATAATTTTCATTGACTATCTTGAAAAAGGAAGGACCATCAACAGCGACTATTACACGACGTTATTGGGCCGTTTGAAGGACGAAATCGCCGAAAAACGACCGCATTTGAAAAAAAGAAAGTGCTGCTTCACCAAGACAATGTACCGTGTCACAAGTCAGTGTAAACGATGGCAAAAATCCTTGAATTGGGCTTCGAATCGCTTCCGCATCCACCGTATTCTCCAGATCTGGCCCACAGCCACTATTTCCTGTTCTCAGATCTCAAAAGAATCCTCGCTGGGAGGAAATTTTCGTCAAATGAAGAGGTGATCGCCGAAACTGAGACCTATTTTGAAGGAAAGGACAAATCTTACTACAAAAAAGGTATAAACAAGTTCGAGGGTCGCTATAATCAGTGTATCACCCTCGAAGGGAATTATATTGAATAGAAAAAAAAACGAATTTTGCCAGAAAATGTGTTTTACTACGGAAGGCCGGGAACTTTTCAATTAAACCGTTAATGCTGTTATGTCAGCCTTATATTCGTGTTGTAGCCTTTCACTCAGGGAGCGTGTCTGCTTGTCATTAAAATGACGAGGGATCTATCAAGACCGCTGCCGAAAAAGCTCGTCGCGGTCGTCACCGTGCTTCCGCAGACTTGAGGGAAGAGTGACGACCGATTGTTAAATATGGTCTAGGAATCGGCCAGGTTCAATTAAAAAGGCAAATATTGTGTTTAAATTTAAAATTATTAATATAAATTTAGTTTATTGGCGTCCACAAACGTTGGACGCCAATTCAGACTGATCCTCGAATCCAAAATCCATCGCCCTTTTATACAACTCTTGATTGAGATTTGTATGTGAGAAACTGGAGAAAACTGAGATACGGATTTTAGAATTGTGTGTACGAGAACCAAACGGATATTTTTTAACATAGGTTTGTTTGCAAATTAAGATATGCATTGCAGTGTTTAGTTTGAACAATTTAATTTGTCTAACATCGGATTGAATCTTAGTTTGAGGATATGGATGCATGATATACTAGGTGGATGTGTATGGGGATATTAAAAAAATGAAATATGTGTGCGGGGGGGAAAAGGTAGGGCTTCGCCATTTTTGTTTTTTGTCATGTGTACAAACCATATCCGAGACTTGGTAAATTGTCCATAATAATTTGTTTTTCCGGGCAAGGTTATTAGCCTTGTGCCAACCTTTCTCAGGATGTCGCTGCATGCATTGGTTCACTACTTGGCGGGTGCCAAAGTAGCTATCTAGGGGTGTCACGTGGAGACTGCATGTCAATTTGGATTGAACAGGGACAAGGATCGTCCTGCCCTTCGCCGGGTTGAAAGCAATCAGAGACTTTGCCATGTATGTTCGCTCCCGCGTACGCGGTTCGCTCAAGGCGAAACTCATACTCTGACGGATTACTATATTATGCTGCTTACAGCCCGGAATTAGCTCGTCGGCTTACCCTCATATATATATGTATATATATATATATATATATATATATATATATATATATATATATATATATATATGTATATATATATGTATATATATATATATATATATATATATATATATATATATATATATATATATATATATATATATATATATATATATATATTTTTTTTTTTTTTTTTTTTTTTTTGGAATAACATCCTTTATTGGATGTGAATAGTACAATATTAACAATTTAGTGTAATACTAGGTGTAAATTGCACTTCATCTCATCGGCACAACAACCGGGATCCGGTCTTGGCTATTTAGCAGATAAAATTTGATAAATTTTCCATAATAATTTGTTTTTCCGGGCAAGGTTATTAGCCTTGCGCCAAAAAATTGTATTTAATTTAGTTTAATTAACTAAAACGTGTATGGGTTTACTGGAGTGTTCAGCCCCTAACGGTCTCATATGTATGCTTACACGCACATACTTATTGTAACTAATGGTGTGGCATTAGGGTTACATATTATAGACTTTCTGTTTATTTTAGTATACACACGCACTTACGCATTCGCATACACCGCGCTTTTATTGAATTGAATAAATGAATTTAAGTTCAATAAATGAGAATTTAAACGTTTAGTTCGATTTGGTTAGACATTGAATTCAATGTTATGTTGGGGATATGAAATGGATTTTGTTATAGGTAGGATTTGTGTATATGTAGGAGGAAAATGTAATGCGGGAGAAAAATGTTATGTGGGAGAAAAATGGTAGGGCTTCTTGGAGCACTACACACTAATGAATCCATAACCGCATATTGTGTGAAATAATTTTGTTTTATTTGACATCTCTTAAGAAATGCGAACCACAGGATTGATTAAAAACCCCAAGATACTACTTTTTTGATCGGGTCAATCAACCAAGTTCTAGAAGATGGTCAAGAATTCATCACACACATTTCTCGGAATGTCAACTGAACTGATACAATGGCATAGGTTGTCAATTGAACCTGGATATGCCCAATCAAATGCATTACAACCTTCTTACTAGCACAGCCATGGAGGCGGTAGTTAGTTCAAATTCCCTGTTTTTAACTTCAACCTGTCAAGCTCCTGTCTTATAAAACCGTAATATTTCGTGCTCATAGTTAGAGTAAATTTAGTTAAATTAGTTCCTAAGTTCAGAAGCTTGTAGAAATCCAACAAATGGAACGTTCTACCAAACTCATATTCAGAATTCAAATTTATTTTTGGCTTTTCTGACTGTCGAATATCACGAACAAATTTTTGCAGAAATAAAAGTCTTTTCCCAAGATCAGTTTGGCAACAGGTTTGGAGCCTGGATCTCACCCCGTGTGATTATTTTCCTGGGGATACATAGAATCAAGTTCGGCGAAAGGCTAATAACCTTTCCCGTAAAAATGTATTATTATGGAAAATTTAACAAACCTCGAGTCTTGCTAAATAAGGCCAAGACCGGATCCCGTTTGTAGTGCCGATGACGATGACATAGAATTAAGAGTCTATAAAGTTAATCTGGAATCAATAGATCATTTATAATAAAACGTTATACATACAGGAAATCGTGGCCATTCCAAGAGTAACTTGTCAATGTGTTTTTGAGAATTTTCGGATTCGACTTGAACAATGTCTACTAACTGTCGGAAGTTATCTCAACACCATTTCTGATTTCTGGTATGTTAAGGAAAAAACACCAAACAACAGTGAACAATCTCACACAACTGCGGCAAAACACCACTAACCAAAGGGAAAGGTGAACATTACAAATTGTTTTCGAAGAAAGAATTGTCGGAAGTACGGCAAAGAGAGTTGGTTAATCTACTGAACAATCACCATTAATCTGTTATTTGTCGTTTTATTGTCATAACCTGCCCATTGTAAATCCGAATCCGTCAAAAGTGACGGTGAATGTCTTTCAAAAGATTAGTAAAGTTGAAATAAGGTCGGTTTACCAACGTTTATATGAGGCCAAATATGTCTGACTGACCTCTGGAATTTTTCAATGAGTGCAGCATTACGGCAACTTGCATCACAAAATTGAAAAAGCGTTGGCTGTCGATCAATATTAGAAATATTTGTTTTGATTAGTTTTAATTCTGAATAAGTAATTTACATACAACACAAACTTCAATTCATTTAAGATTAAGGATCTAATAACAAAACCACAAATACTGCATATCATTTGAATCTCTCTAATTGATCACCAATCAAACTTGGTATCCCTAATGTTTCACACTGCTCGTTACTGGAAACAGTTCAATAGCAAATAAAAACTCACATGATAAATGTTAACTACTTAAACCGGTATACCACATGTAATATTGTTAGTCTTACAATAAAGAGTGATGAAAGACGGTATCGCTTGTAAAACAGCATGTTGCATTGCTCCAGTTGGAGTAACCTATTTTACAAAATTATGTGCAACGACAGATTGTGAAATAACTAATCGGATTAAAAGGCTGTCGAATTCAATTTCTTCACGATTTCATTTAGCGGATCAAATTTTAATGACGAACACAGATTGTGCACTCAGTACCAACTGAGAAATAATTAAATGCCGCAGGGTCCCCTTTGGACCTCGTTATCTTTTTATTTAATTTGCGTCTACCATAATTACGCTTCATCCACTCACATATAACTACAAATTAACAGTACGGGTATGTATGTTAGACTAAAGCCCATTGGCAGTTAGGTTATTAAAATTAATTCAAATGAGATAGACATTATTCCACTGTTAACAGGAAATGTTCTAATAGATTTCAACCTAAAGTAACGAAGGTTCAAATCCATTTTCCACGAATGTATATACTACTAAAACTAGTCATGTAACGGATTAGTTAAAATAGCTTCTTACTTGACCTACAAACCAAGTAAATTGTCAGTTACCTATCCAGTGGCATCACCCCAGTCATTACATGCACACCCTAAACATCTCTAGAGTCGTGTGCATTCGATACATTTTGGTCCACGATGTGAACGAATCTTTATATACAGTTGGATGCACAACGGAAAGACACAACGATAGCAAATAGACTAAAAGCCAACTGCGGGAGAAGCTCGTTCATCAAGAAAACAAATTAGAAAAGTCTTGAAACGCATAAAATGAAGGCCAGGCGTCTTATCAAAGCGGCTTCGAGTTAAGACCGGTACTTATATCCAAACTATTAATAATGCGAATGGGGAATATCTAAATGAGATTTTATACGTTTTGCGATTCATGACTAACAGTTCACCTTAATCATTATGATGTTTCATTTGCATCTTTCTCGCTAGGTTTGTCTTTTGATGATCATTTATAATCGTTATGGTTTAACGTACGTTCCACCCTGACGTAGGACGCCAGAACCGATGGTGCACAAATTTACACCAAAACAAGTAACAAAGTGAAAGTAAGACGCTTGCAATAGCTAAGATTCCTTGCTACCCCAATAAAACTGCAACATGTTTGCACTTGAAATTAGTGACCGATGGATATATTCACCGACTAACTGTGAACGTAATTGGTTTCGAAAGCAGCTTGACGAGAGACCCAGTAGAAACAACGATGCATCTTGCTCGCCAGCGGAATGTAGGTCGGGAGAAAGAGCAGTTCTAACGCCGCTACACAATCATACCTGGTTCTCTTTTGTAGGTTGGCTGTGTAAAAACGTATCGTTTCATCGTTATACTTACGACATCACTATAATATTGTGCTTGTAGATGAGTGTTATTAGTGGGGAGAAATATTTTACTTCGTTTATACTCCTAAAGTTTGCCGCGAAATTTGAATTGTAAAACAGCGTAAAATACTAAATTGACTTATGTTTTGGAATACTCCGTTTCTTCATCATATGGGATACTAAGATATTCGGCATAAACTTCGAGCTCCCGTAGGGCATGCTCGTGATATTTTGGGTTTCTAAGGATTCGGGTCAATCAGTTTGAAACAAGTGGAGCCCTCTGCGGCTGAATTACGTTTTAAGCCCATTTTATCTTAATCCTGTTTGGATTAAATGTCCATTTATTGATTTTAATGAATAGGTTGGTTTCTGGTGTGTTCGATTATCGTTTGTCCATTCTGTTAAGCAAAAGATAAGAATATTATCTCCTAATATACATGTATATTAGAATACGAATTGATGACAGGTTTGGTAGCTAATAACGTGTCAAGATAAAAATCTACTCAATACCAATCAAGTTGGCTAAACGTTTAACTTAAAAAGTAACACTTGTCGGCTGACGGAATTTACCTCTTTGAAAAATTATAAAACGTTGCTATTATTAGTTCTCTCTGATCTGCAACACATCTTTGTCTGAGTTTCAGCACATTTGTCAGGTGATCACACAGCGGGTAGCATCCGAAAAAGTCTGGGCTATATAGGGACTTAGAATAGAGATGCTATAAGGTGGCGTAAAATTAGTCATCCAATTTGGTTTTTGAATAACTTTTTTACTAAATAAAAATAAATGATTTTGAGTGATGGAAATCTTTATTTGGACCTTTACAATTTTTTCTAGTTCACAAATGTCAAATATGATGTCTAGTTCACAAGTGTGAAACACGATTGACGTACGACGTCATTTGCAAAAATTATAACATCATCCGATAGGGTGATTAATTTTGCGCCACCTCGTATAATAAAATCACTTTCTGGTTGAATGTAGTTTTCACATCTACCATACAGACCACAAACAGTCAACTATGGACATGAAGTCTGTAATCAAACTATTTGAGGCCTTATAATCAACACACCGTTTCTTATTAAATCAGATCCATGGGTACAAGTAGCATTTCATAAGTCCAACTATTCGCTATTGAACTCGTACTGTTGATTGATTTTTCCAATATATGATCATTAACAAATTCATTTTATTTTATTTTTATTTATTATTTATTTATTGGCCTGTAGGAACCCGGAAGTTCATGACCTCACCGACTCGGCTTCGCCATCCTTCCCTGTCCTGGGCACTCTCCTTCCACGCTTCCCCATTCGATCCGATCTCCTCAAGGTCAAACCTAACATTGTCCTCCCATCTCCGTCGCGGCCGTCCTACCGGTCTCTTTCCCGTTGGTCTACCGTCAAGAATTCTATGCACGGTCCTATCGTTCCCCATTCGCGCCACGTGTCCGGCCCATCTTAATCTTCGCGACTTGATTACTCTCGCTATTGTAGGTTTGCGATATAGTTCTTCCAATTCGTGGTTATGGAGTCTCCTCCATTGTCCTGCCTCCTCGTCATATTTACCTCCAAAGATGCCTCTCAAAACTTTATTCTCGAATAGACGGAATTTGTTTTCTTCCCGTTTTGTGAGAGCCCATGTTTCGCATCCATATAGAACAATTGGCATGATTATTTCTTCCTCTTATTATAATTTACTTACTCGCTAGAATAAAATTATCATTGACAAATCGGCTGGTTTGGAAAGCATTTTCACTAAATATCGATGGTGTAGCGCAAAAAGGACCAATCTGATGCATATTGCTTATGCAGATTGGCCCTTCGTGCGCTACACCATCGATATCTTCCATGCATCATATTCAACTGTCAAATCCGAAGTAGATGAGAATAGATGGAAAGTCCAAACAATTCCAAAAAAAAAAAATGGCGGTCCATCAACACTAACTTGTATTCTGCTGAAGATTATAGGGTCACTGAATTTCGAAATATCTAAAAACAAACGTCCCCCATCTGGATTTCGCAACAACAGGAGCACAGGAGATTTCGTGTTAAACACAATAAAAGCCACTCGATGCACTACTTTGGTGACACCAAAGTTGTCGGACTAAATATCTCAAAATTCATCGACAGGGTTCGACACTCAGGGCAATTTCCGAAATGACTTTGTTATAGAGTTGTTGATACACCGATTCAAAGAATAAGCATCTTTCTTTCTGGCCATTCGACACAAGTAATTCTAGATGGTGTCAAATTTTCCCCTGACTAAATCAAGGTTGGTACTCCAGTGCATTTCGTGTTACACACTAAAACTTCCACCCTCAACTATCTACGTCTAGGGACTACCCAACAAACATGTGGCGGTTCCGCCAAACCCCACGGCCCACTTACCTGAAAAACCCCCCTAACTACATCCGAATCGGCATAACTTTTCGGTAATGCAAGCGCATTAGCACCTTAAGTGCTTTACGCATCTAGGTTATCAAATTTATAATCTAAAAGTCCCTGTAAAAGAAAACTTACCTTTCATGCATCTCTTCGCATACAATTCCCTGTAAGATTTCCTTTCTACCTTTTCAGGAATCCCAAAACCTCTTCGGTACCTACGGTTGCCAGGCAAATTACAACTTTCCTACACTTGCATCGCAATCTCCACCCAGCATAAACATTTCCTACTACAAGGACATTAATGCTTTCAACGCATTACATGAAAATTCCAGAAAGATTCTGTTCACGCATCTAATGCATCATTAGAATTCGCTGGACAATAATTCATTGGCATACATGTATTATAAGTAGGAAAACTATTCCGACACCATTGTTTGCCAAGCAATTTTTTTCCTCATGTGCACCCTCATCTTCCCGCATGCACGTATCTTGCAGACCCTTTGTCCAAGGAACAAAAGCAATATGCGCATCTAGCGTCTAGTGCCATAAAATCGAATTCCCACCCATGTAAACATGCATAATATCCAACTAATGATTCGTTTTCCCACTAACAAGCAATCTCCAATTCCTTTCTCTGTCGCAACGAATTTCCCTGCATATACAAATGCAAGCAAGGGATTCGTTTTGGCCACCGACCCTAGATACGATATCCAATTCTCATTGTATAAAGTATTGTAATACATTAGCACCTCTTTCGAATGGCTATTCGTATATTTACACAGGGCATCACTCATCTAAGACTTTTATGATGCCCTCGTCTCATCTTTTCTCTTACCACATTTCTTCGAAGTATCGTCGTCTATTTATTTAGACTCGATGCACTTCATAGACAACGATATTCTCGATCCCTTTGTCCTTGTCACCTGCTTGCTTTGTTTTGTCATTGCCTCCGCGCATGAGTAAACAACACAGATCTGAACGATCACACACATACCACTACGATATTCATTACGAGATCTGGTTTCCTATTCCACCAAGAGAGACTTTACGTTTCTCTGGTGGTAAGTAAATACATATCCTTAGTGGATATGAGCACGAGCTCCCACTCTCCGTCGCGCGGCGGAGAAGCGTAGATATACCGCGAGTCGATTGAGCTTCTTTTTCCTAAATTCAGACGTGTATCTCATAACGAGTAGGCTTAGTTTGGTGTTATTAATAAAGCGCTCTGCGGGTAACGAGTTCGTTTTAATCGGGAACTAACAATGTAACTTTAAGTCCACCACACGTTTAGGTAAGAGACTAATGTGTAAAACCCTTCCAACTCTCCAACCAAAAAAAAATATATATAATATAAATAATTTAATAATAAAAGAAAAGGGAGTTTCAATTATTTACTTCATGTGGTGCCGA
Source organism: Microdon myrmicae (assembly GCA_963931805.1). NCBI lineage: Eukaryota > Metazoa > Arthropoda > Insecta > Diptera > Syrphidae > Microdon > Microdon myrmicae. The sequence goes on from CAWVOU010000013.1 coordinate 224,402, forward strand.
TCATTAATGTGGACAACAAACGTGGCGGGTTTCGTTCTTTTGTTCGCGGCGTAATGATCGATAAACCTGTAGTGACTTTGATGGGCAAGAGGTGAATGGGGTGCCCCTGCCTGGCACAATACTTCTTCTCCCCACATACGCTCGACCACTTAAGGTGAATTTCCACGAGATAATCAATTTGACATCAGCAGCACAACCACTTATTTAATTGCTAAAGCCTATATGCTTAAACAGGTCATAAAATAGAATATATATATATATATATATATATATATATATATATATATTGAATAATAATTGACGATTCCGTGTGGTTTGTCTAGTTCAGGATTAAAAATCCTTCATGGAAAATGTGGTGCAACCCAAAAAAGGAATCATAAACGCCACTGTTGCCATTAAATAATGTGCCCACGCATTTGCTGGCGTCTACGTGTTTTTCGAAACCGTATCTTGAGGGTCTAATAACCGTGCCCGTAAAAATAAAGTATTATGGAAAATTCAACAAGCCTCGAGACTTGCTATATAAGGCCAAGACCGGATCCCGGTTGTAGTGCCGATAATGATGATGATCATGATATGTTGTCTAAAAAGTCCACCGAAACAGGAATGGATGGTTTTCCTAATTTAAAATTCGATCAACACAGTCATTCTTCATTACAAAAGTAATGAAAGTCGAAATTTAACCACCATCCACAACTGACATCGACGAGTCAAGAGGCGACTAAAGCAGAAGTGCTTTGAAAAACCGGGGGGACTATATACAGGCTTCTTAACGGGTATTGTGGTTACATTAACTAGAGTAATTCCGACTTGTTTGATTGATTGATTGCTTGCCAAAGTTTATAGAGATTTTATTCATTGAAATTAGTATCATGTCCACCAGTTAATACAAATTCTGGGTTTTTAATATTATTGTTATCGGTAATCAATGCTAACCGAATGAAAATTATTAAAAAAAAGGAATGTTACAATAAAACCTAGTACTTAATTATATATCAAACAAACTGTGTGTGCGGTGTGTTATACTAGTATAACTAAGAGTGTAACATCCGTATTCTTATAGCCTCTATTCCACAATTTTATACCTATATATGGATGAAAAGTCGTTCGTTCGTTTTCCGGTGGCGATGTGCACACAATGTAACTTGCTTTCGATCACAGCAGGAGCCATTTTAGCTGCTGTAAAAGCATATATTGCTACTAAGTCCAGATGGCCGATGGTTTTTTCAAATTGTCCACTATGAAATTTTACTTGACAAACACACATTTTAATTAAGACAGTGAAGTCGTAAATACTCATGAAAAAAGACCCACGGACAGATAATAAATCAAATTAAAAAAAAAAATTAAATAAAGAGAAACAGTCAATCAATTAAGGCAAGGTTATTAGCCTGGATCTAAAGGTCACCGAAGAAATAATGCGAATCGAAAAGAGACTTGAGTGTGTTGAGAGAAATAACACATCGCCTAGCAATCAACATGACTACAAAGATACAAGGATGCAACCGCCAAGCTTCGATGGAACGGGACCCATCTCCGTGTTTATACGTCAGTTTGACGCCGCGGCCAATTCTAATAAGTGGTCGGAGGAGCAAAAGTCAACATCACTAATCTTGTCACTCCGCGAGGCGGCTGCAGAATTGCTACAAACCATACCAGCAGCGAAGCAAACAGATTTCCATGCGGTAAGAGATGACCTTGAAGCTAGGTATGGAGACAACCACATGCAGCAGGTCTACCGCATGCAACTGCGGAGCAGAACGCAGAAACCTGGAGAAAATCTTCAACAGTTACAGGCAGACATTGAGCGATTGGCAAACTTGTCTTATTCAAATATGACTAAGAAATTTCTAAACGAGGTAGCAATGGATGCATTTATGAACGCACTCCAAGATCGGGACTTGCAACAGGCAAGGTTTGGCAGGAAAGAAGACGACTAATGAAATACTGGCGTTCGCATTGGCTTATGAATCTGCTAAACTGGCTACCAGGAGTACACATAGAGTCCGAGAAATGTCCGTCCAAGAACGTTCCCACCAAAGAATCGGGCATGTACAACGGAGAACCCCGAGACCTGTTATGAAGTGCTGGACATGCGGCGGAGTAGGCCACATCTCTGTTGACTGTAGGAAACGTCGACGAATGAATGAAACATTAAGTGAGAATTGTTGTTCATGCGCTAATCATAAGCGGAGACTATTAACGGACCAACCTGAGGTGAAGAAGCACATTGTACCTGTCAGAGTCCGAAGAGCCGCTCGCAATAAGAAAAGGAGAGTTAACCGCACACTGTGCACCCGTATCAATGATAAGCTCAATTCAGCAAGGGAATGTACATAATAACGCTGATGCTCTATCAAGAAGACCATGTAAGCCAGATTGTAAACATTGTCATAGAGCGGAAGAGGAAGAAGAGGCGTACGACCTGCGGAATGTACAAGTAAAAGTACTAGATGAGTGGACGAGTGATGCTATACGCGCAGCTCAACTTCAGGATCAAGATATGTCGCTAATCCTAGAACACAAAGAAAAGAACGAGCGGCCAACTTGGAACAATATTTCCGACAAGAGTGCTATATTTAAGGCATATTGAGTACAATGGAATTCCTTGCTGGTGGAAGATGGAATTCTAAAGCGTAAATGTGAAGCCGCGGGCGGAAAATCCGATCAAATGCAGATTCTAGTCACCCCATCAAAAGTGAAGGATGTGCTAACAAAAATGCACGACGGGGCCTCCGGTGGACATCTAGGAGTAAATAAGACACTTTCAAAATTCCGATTTCGACTCTACTGGCTTCACATGAGAGATGACTTCGAGTCTTGGTGTATGAAGTGCACAACTTGCACTGCGACCAAAGGATCAACAGCAAAACCAAGGAGCGCTATGAAGCAGTACAGCGTGGGTGCCCCTTTCGAGCGAATTGTGATAGACATCTCAGGACCATTTCCAAAAACTAACGACAACAACAAATACATGTTGGTTATCATGGATTACTTGAGCAATTGGGTGGATGTCCTTCCAATTCCAAACCATGAAGCAACAACCGTCATTGACCAGCTTATCAATAATTGGATCAGCAGATATGGAGTTCCCTGTGAGCTTCATTCCGATCAAGGCCGAAACTTCGAATCGCAGATATTCCAAATCACCTGTGCGGCACTGGGCGTAAGGAAAACCACGACCACACCCTTACATCCGCAGCCAGACGGAATGGTCGAAAGGTTCAACCGAACAATAAAAGAGCATTTATCGAAGGTCGTTAGTGATCACCAACGAGATTGGGACAAATATGTACAAACCTTTCTCCCGAGTTATAGATCGGCTAATCACGATACGACAGACCATTCTCCAGCAAGAATTATATTTGGACGGTAGATACGATTACCAGCCGATCTGCCATTCGGAATACCTCCAGACGCCATAGATAAGACCGAAGACCACGTAGCCGAATGGAGAAATCGCCTCGATGAGATTCATCATTTGGTTCGAAAGCAAATCAAGGTATCCAGTGACAGGATGAAAACAAGGTACGACGTTCGACCCAACGCATCCGGATTTAATGCAGGCGATCGCGTATGGCTTTATAACCCTCATCGGGAAAAGGGAAGGTCTCCGAAGTTACAGCAACATTGGGAAGCACCATATAAGATTCTCACAAGAATTAACGACGTTGTCTATAGGATTCAGCGAAGGCCGAACGCCAAAATGAAAGTGGTACATCGTGACCGACTGGCGACTTTTGTTAACCCAGAAGACCAGTGAACTTAGTTCGGGACGAACTAATATAGGCGGAGGGTAATGTGACGTATATGACAGTCAGTACTGGAATATTCGAGAAAGTCCAAAACAAAGTACTGGAAAACTGGAGACTATGGATAATAGAACATTCAAGGTTATGGAACGAACGGAAACCAAATACCGAATCAGAATGTGGGGAACTGGTATAAATACGTCGCTCACAACTCGTGGGGACAAGTAGAAAGTAGTAAGTCTCGAGTGAGGAGCAAGCGATAAGTAAGAAGTAAAATACGCGATAATTACGGAAACGATAATAAAGAAAACGTTAAGTGTACGGTAAAAAGTAACGATTGTTATTACGTTCTAATAAAATGTCACATTAATTCAGAATCGATATAACGGCGCTTATTTATTTTAAAATAATTAATCCAACGAACCCTGAGCTCGCTACAATATTTATAACGATGTACAACGACTCGTATAATACGTTTACATGTTGTTACCATTGGATACATACTGGTCGAATGCACCGCAATCCATTGCAAGGTCAACAACAAGAAGGAGCACACAACACTGGCCAAGTGGATCTAATATTGCGATAAAAAAGCTTTTCAACAGCATCAACATAAAAACCAGCCTAAAATCACCTTATAACGTTGAAATACTCCTACAGTTTTTTAAAATAGAAATTGTCCCATATGTTTTACCCCTACATCTAAAAAACAATGGTATTACACCCCACACACTATCTCTTGGTAATAGAGTAAATACTATAGACTACGCGGTCTTTACCAATCCAAAGATCGCATATGATCGCAACATATTGGTAACAAATTAAAAATTATCCGCTACATAACTGTCGTTAGGTCAATGATTATTGGTGGATGTAACATTGCGTCCAACACAAACTAGATGGATAATTTCCTATTTAAACCCCATTGGAGCATATGTTGAGATGCATGTTTGATTTCATCAAGCGACCTAATTTTCTATGCTTACTACAAAAACTAAATATTTTATAAGAGAGTGTGTCGCAGAGGATTTGTGCCACATGGCATGATCCTCCTTGTCCAGAATAAATCAATAGTGCGCAAGTTTTCTTTGCCATGGCTTTGTAGTTGTTTTGCCATTGTTACCAGCTCCGTTCAGCAAATACGTTCCGAAATTTTATGGAGGCGCTATAACACATTGAATTCTGAAGGGGAACGTACATAAAGCCCCACACAATAGTAATCACCCAATTACATGCCTCATAAATACATGCTAAGTTTTTGGAAACTAAGAACATAAAACGAAAATAAAAATTTTGCAAAAATGAAAATGAAAATCAATTTACAATTTAAATAATTTAGAGTCGCTACAATACTCTTAAATGTCAATGCACAGAGCGGGTGGAAAATGAGGGACCGGGTTGGTAAAGGAGGGTTCATGTATCGAAGCCCGAGATCAATATTTTTCCAGTTCTAAGTACCTATATTTTACAAATCTTATATTTCCATAATGACAACTTTGCGAAGACATTTTCAAATTTAACAACATGAGTTTCGATCCCCTAACCGAAATCTATGGTTTGGCATTCTGCAGTCAATATTTGGCGTGTTGACCAGAGTGTTTCAGAGTCACTGAAGCAACGAATGATGAGATTATGGGTATAATTGAAAGCCTACGAGACAATTGGCATGGGCATGGGTACGTAATTTGCCAAACTGTGTCACCGGATTACCATCGATTTGGATTAGCTGCGTTACTGACGAATTTTCTGGAGGAAGTTTTTGAAAAAAGCGTGTTTTTCGTGAACCTCTTTGTGCATGTAAGCAATTAGTTTGCTATTCATCACCATCATCGGCACTACAACCGGGATCCGGTCTTGGTCTAATTTAACAAGTCTGAGACTTGTTAAATTGTTCATAATAATTTGTTTTTCCGGGCAAGGTTATTAGAAGTTTGCTATTACTTTGTATAATTATCTGACCTACTTCATCTATCGAACAGTCTTTGGAGTATTATTCATGTGAACGAAATGAAGATGCATTTGATATGCGAAAAGCTTTGTCTAGACCTGTTGAAAGGAAATCGATTACACCTTATATGCATTCTGTTCGTCTGGAAGACCTCATTTAATATTAATTTTAACCCAGTTTCATACAGTTGTGTATTCTTTTTTTTAACAAGTTTTATCTAAATTTATATCGAAAACTACATTACTTTAACAGAAATTGTCATGAAAAGAAATGAATATGTTGTTTGTATAGCCAATCGTTTAGAATTCATTATTTACTAACACATCGTTCAATAAGTTCTTAGGCTAACTCAGATATGACGCCTGTAATGAAAAATCTTTATGACTTTTAGAAAGTGCGACGCTATTTTTACAGTATTGAAAGCAAGGGACGGATGCCTCGGACTGCTTTTATCTGCTGTTCTCCACTCAGCTGACTGCCGATTAGATTCCAGTGTGATTGGTGAATCCATATGTCATCCATTGTATCATACCGTTGCAAAGAATACTTCTTATTGCGAGTAAACAATCCCAAACAGGTTAGTACTATCTAAAAAAGTCATAAAGACCTCTCATTACAGACTTCATCCTTGAGTTAGTCACGGGACGTATTGAACGATATGTTAGCTGCAATAAATACCTGGGTATTGTATAAAGAAAAAAGGAGTGAAAACATTGCGATGAGGACATTTTTTTTACAAATTAGCTTCAGAACACGGTATTGCGTATCAAAAAATTACACGAAGAACAACTTTTACCAAAACCGTCTAAAAATGCAGATGCGTTCGTAAGAAGAACTCGTCAAATTTAGGATTACAAAACTACGAACATTTTAAAGAATAAGATAATTTGTAAAAAATGCAGTGAATGTATATCTACATAATGAATGAATATCTATATATCTATATATTGAATGTATATCTGTATATTTATGTAATGAATGTGTGGGGGATAGGTATGTGTGTCGGCAAGGACATGGGTTCATCGGTATTCCCACTTACTTGTTCCGCCGAGAGCGAAAGGCACCAAGTTCACCCGCACGCTTTAGAAAAGTAAAAGAAAAGTCAAGCACTGATATGTTGTTTGAATTAACGTTCATTTATTTAACATGTATTAACTTTACAAACTTCGTTTGTGTAAATTTCCCGCACTCGGACAAACTCTAATTCAATTAAGTTCGTGAATTTTAAGTAGTTGGTAATTCAAAATTACAGTGTCACAATCTCACATAACGGTGAGCCTAGTTAATCAAACACCTAGCCGTTTAAATATTGCGCACACACGTCGCGCGTGGGGATTCTGAACCAGGTGACACGGGAACAGCACAACCGTTTGAATTAATAACGCCGGTAAGTAGTGTAAAGACTGCACTCGTACCCGCTATCTTAAATACACGCCCGTTAATTTGCGATGAAGATTCGTTGAGCTCAATGACCCGCCTATTCAGGGATGCGCGCTGGAGGGTATGAAGTGACGTCTGTCCCCTGTGGTGGTTATTACTCGACTGACTAATTATTGGAAGAAAAAAGCTTATCGCGTCGTGGCAGTGGGGTCATAGCTAAGACACACTCACTGCCACTTACGCGGAATTTCGAGAAGAGTTGCTATGCTTGCATAGGAATCCAGTTCCAGTGAGTCCTCGCCGTATAAGCTGAGTTGGATTCGTTGGTTGTGTATACAGGTATTCTCCGACTTACGACCGAGATAGGTTCCTGGTCATCGGTCGTAAGTCGATTAAGTCGCAAGTCGAATTTCATATAAAAAAAATTCCGACTTAACTAATGTAATATATTATTTGTACTGAATTTTTTTTTTTTTAATTTTACTCATATATTTTAGGGATTCCCCGCAACTACATATTTGTCTTCTTTGAGTCTTTTCTATGAAAAAAATTGGAAAAAAAATTGTCGTAAGTGCGAATAGTCGTAAGTCGAACGGTCGTAAGTCGGGGACTACCTGTACTGGGAAATCGGCATAGCCTAGTATGATCAAGGACCTTGATCGCTGTGATTGTTTCGTGGAAAATTAGCCGTCGCTTGGTCGCAGACGAGAAGTACGATTTAAGGAGGAAATGAACCGAAGTGGTTTTCGGGGGAAATTGGAATTGCTTGGGTGCAAGCAAGGAATGTCGTTTAGATAAGATATTAACCGAAGTAATTTCGGGGAAATGTATGCGGCTCGGTATGGTTGGTGGTGATGGTTGATGTTCCGTTGTAGGTTTGAATATGCGCTTTATTACAACGTACGGATTTCGGGGAAATTAACATTGCTTGGTCGCAAGGATGGATTATGAAGTAAGTAAAGAATTGACCGAAGCAATTTGGGGAAAAATTCTATGTGGGGTGATGTAATTGAGGGAGACAATTTAGACGGTATTCAGTTGTGAGTTTTGGGAAATGCCTTTTATTGCAGATTGGGGGATGGATTCTTGCAAGTTCGGGATGGATGCTCTTGCAGATTGGGATTTGTTTTTGCATGTTTTGAACCCATAGGTTAGGGTAGGGTGACACGCTATTAGCGGTCAAAATTGGTTGGCATTGCGGGTTGGTTCTCCATGTGGTATAGAGAGCCCCCACAAATGTATTTCTGTATACCTATATAATGAATATTGCTCCTCGATAGTATAGTGGTTAGTATACCCGCCTGTCACGATGGAGACCGGGGTTCGATTCCCCGTCGGAGAGCCTCTGGCACAAGACTAAAGACCTTGCCCGGAAAAATCAAATCATTATGGGAAATTTAACAGGTCTCAGGACTTGCTAAATAAGGCCAAGTCCGGTCCCCGGTTGTAATGCCAATGATGATGATGATGATTATATGAATATGTATATAATGAATGAATATCTGTATATCTATATAATGAATGAATATCTGTATATCTATATGTTGCAAAAGCAACAGAGCAACACAGGATTTCATCGGTTGGGTCGGATAATCGAACTAAATCATTTGAATCGGCGATGTTCCAGTTACAACACCGAAAGTATACCATCGCATAATTAGTGCAATCAAAACTAATTCATTTGAATCGGCGAAGAGCCACAGTTACAACGCCCGAAAGTATACCCTATCGTAATTAGCTGTATCACTTAATACCATTCGAAGTGCTGATGTTGGAGAAAATTCAGCCAGATGATGTCGGACCCGTTGCTGGAACTGCTGAGGCGAAAAGGGTGCAATGATATTGTATAGCGGAGAAAATGTTTTTTGATTGCAACGGCTGCTACCATCAAAGAGTAAAATTAACTGACGACTATCGGAAAGGGTGCAGTTTTTTCTGTTTTTTCAACGTTTCTGTTAAAAACATTCGGTATATATTTTAATTTGATACGGCCGTTGTAAGGTTATAAAGATTGTGTATTTTTGATTGGGGAGAAACAAATTGTAAAGGACAAAGTGAACACCGATCCAAAATATATAATTTTTGAAATTGAAACATAATTCAGCGTTTTTTTTTGTTTCACATTGAATCTATCATCAACATTCATTGGCTGGGCGTCAACGGTGGTCCTATTCCGAATCAAATTTACGAGTTTCTTTGATAAACGATTTTGCGGAGTTGAAAAACACTAACACTATATAATGAATGTATATCTGTATATCTATATAATGAATGAATATCTGTATATCTATATAATGAATATCTATATAATGAATGAATATCTGTATATCTATATAAGGAATATCTATATAATGAATGTATATCTATATAAATAAAGGTTTTTTCCATAAATAACTTTAGATATGCATAGTGTTAACGTTACTTCGTTATATGTTAACTTTACTTCGTTATATGCTTCGTTAATAATTGCAATTATATAAACATAAAATTGGACGAAATTTCATGAAAACACTTCATTTCATCTACATTCAGCAATAAATCAACCATTATCAGCGTTGTATAATAAAATCGATAAGTTTTTAATCACTGGTTAATATGACCGAGTGCAGTAGAAATAGGTATAGAAAAATCTTGGTAGGTTTGAAATAAAATAAAATAATTTAAATATTTTATTTATATAGAAAAACTAAGGGGCTTAAGCCCCTACAGGCTATTGCCCGCGAACCCGCTGCTTGTGGCGCCCGGCCTAATGTGTTTTCAAAGATCTCATTTTAATTTCATTTAATCTTGACTTAATCTTCAAAACTTCCACAGTGAATCCTTGATTCTAGTTAATTAATTAATAGAGGTTACAATCCTTTATTCTGTGCTTACACACTGCATCAATTTTGATTGTTTTCCCACTTTCACAATTTGTCCCGATTTAATTCGATAATTACTAATTAAATCTAACCTCCTCACCAACTACAGAAACATGCAAAAGTTTCAATAATCATGACCCCTAACGTCTTCCCTATAGGGCCGTTGGCACAATTTTCCTCAGCAATGTATCATCCGCAAATCACATTGAGCACCTATTGCAATTAAATCTAAACTGCAATGGCGTCCACGATAACTGAAAATATTATCGCTTTTAAAATGTAACGCTATCCAAGACAAGCATAACTGGAAAAAAATGTTATTGAAATGTTCACCAGTCTGCTATTTTTCATCATCATCATCATCGGCACTACAACCGGGAGCCGGTCTTGGCCTTATTTAGCAAGTCCTGGGGCTTGTTAAATTTTCCATAGTGATTTTTTTTTCCGGGCAAGGTCATAATTCTTGCGCCAAAGGCTCCCCGACGGGGAATCGAACCCAGGTCTCCCACGTGACAGGCGGGTATACTAACCACTCTACTATCGAGGAGCCTGCTATTTTTACTTCGTTTATAATTCATAGTTAGGTCATAGTAACTCGTAATATGTTATATATTTGTAGTGATCCTAAATCAATACTCTCATCCAATCCCCATTAATATACAACAAAGGAAAAACAATTATCTTACCCCTATCCACAATCCCAATCATCATCCCCGATTGAACCATATGTGCGTCAAAGTAAACCAAACGTTCATTTGTCGCAGATTGATGCAATTTCCAATAATCCTAATATCATGAAATGCCTATTTTAGTTGCATCCATTAGATAAGGACAGCAATGAGTGAGTAAATTAATAATTTCAATTAAAACATAAGAATGCACTTCCAGTTTCAAACCCTAACGATTAACAAATTTAAATTGAACAAGAGGAACTTGCGAAGGCACATACTTGCCACCAGGGAGCTCGACCAACAGAGCAACCCATCCCTAAGGCTCCACGTTGGTCGCCACTTGCTACAAAGGAGCTCACGCCGACAAGCGCCCCATCCGGAAGGCCCCCACCAGAGGGAGCCGCGAGGGCAGACTTTTTACGCCGCCCCCACCCATACCAGCAGTCGGGACAGATACTCCCACACTATCAGCCGGAAGGATATAACCCAAAAGAACTACTTGCAACCCGAAGCGACTAGAATGGTAAGGTAATACCCAACAAGAAAACTAATGATAATCAAAAATAATATAACATATTGGTGGGAAACTTTATCAGATTCACAGTTTATGGGTCCCATAAACAAATTACTAATGTCAAAATGATCTTCAGGCAGAGTGCAAAAAGTACATTGTCACCCGGAGAAAATTACTTTATGTAATAGAAGTATATATATATATAACATAATAGGCAAACGATTTAATTGGATTGTGCCATATTAATAGGCCATTTATAAAAACTAGTTTTGTGAGGTTATGCGTCACCATTACTCCGCATTACGCATTATAAACTTAAAGCCAACGGTGTTAAAATTACATGGAGTACTAAAAATAATTCGCTAGAAAGTGGTCGCAAAAAAATCCGGCGACATCTATTAATCATTCATAGCCTAGATTGTCTTGGCAAACATTTTTATTCGCCAAATAAACTTAATCCAAATAACAATAATGGACATTATCTGTTTGTAGCAAACCCGAGAGTAATAGAGTCGGTAACGGTATGAACCCCTAAAAGACACCGTCATTAATTGTCTGGTATATATAATTGATTGGCAAGGAAGTAGTTGCCGATTTAACACATAACTGGTATTAGACATTTTTTTGAATGACTTCTTTCACTGTTATGATTTTTTCCTTTTGGCACTTGTTATCTGTCACTTTTAGGATACTTAAAAAACAAATTAAATTATTAAAAATGATGTTATTTCCAGATTAGGTTTGTCAACTTCAATATGAAGTGTAAAAAGAGCGTTTTTATCATATTTTACTTTTCTATTTCTGTAAAGGAAATAGCGCAGCACAAACTGCTGGAATGTTACGTATGTGTATGGTGCTGAAGCCTTAAAAGAAAGACGTGTCGAAATCGCTTTCATAAATTTCATTCTGGCGATTTTTCCATCAATGATGACCAATGATGACTGGTCGGCCAACTAAAGTGGATGATGACCAAATCAAAACCGTAATCGAATCGGATCATATACCTATCGGAGAGATTGCAGAACGGTTAAATGTATCGCACACAACAATTAAAAATCACGTAAAATGTGTTGGATTCATTAAAAAGCTTGATATTTGGGTTACACATAAATTGGAAGAAATTCATTTCACACAACGCATCAGCTTCTCCGATTTGCATTTCAAACACAGGAAAATCGAACTTTTTTTTCTAAACTAATCAATACCGGTGATGAAAAATGGGTTGTTTACGATAACATTGATCGAAAACGATGCGTAATGAACTAATATAAACCACATCTGAAGCTGAATTACATCACAAGAAGACCATGGTGTTAATTTGGTGGGATTATAAAGGTAGTGTGTATTTGGAGCTACTTCCAAGGAACAAAACGACCAATTCTGATGTGTGCTATCACAAGGTAAGTAAAGTAAACGCCGCCCTCAAAGAAAAATTACCAGAACGGGTGAATCGCAAAGGTTTTGTATTCCACCATGACAACACTAGACCACACATATCGTTGATCGCTCGATAAAAATTGTTGGACGTTTGTTGGAAAGTAACATGCATAATCCTTTGTTGGGAAGTCACATACATAAATCCCGACTTTGTACCATACGATTGCCATTTAATTCAATATAAAAGGTCAGACCACAAAATGGAATATATCGTCGATTGAAGTTCATTCATCATGTTTTATTTGTATGAAAAAATCGGCAGTTACTTCCTTGGCAACCCAATACAAGTATGATCCACCAAACCAGTAGATGTAGAACCACTATGATTGGGTGGTCGTAAGAACAGTATCATTCCATTGAATGGACATGTCGTTAATAGAGCAGGGATGCAATTTCTTTGGCTAGATGCCGAATTCTATGCCTTTGAGTTTTTTTAGTTCAACAACCGAGTTTTTTAGCCTAATCACACACATTTGGAATCCTCTACCCGATCAAGGTACATCTACACCTCCTTTCCTTATCCGCTTCCTCTTCTTCCGATCGCGCTGTGGTCTGACATTTAAGGATACTGTGGCATTTCTAACAGATACACACACAATACACAAGCAAATAGTGAAGGACGTCGAAAGTAAATCGAATAAGAAAACCCATCAGCCGTATACCAAACAATACCATAGCAATTCCACATCAGTTGAATGTACTTGGGTTTAGAAATCGAATTCGTACAAGCGGCCAGTAGCCTGACGTTTCAATGCATCGCTTCTCAGCCGTTTCGTCGTTTGTTAAACTTACCTTCTTCACTATCCTTGCTTAATGCAACAACCCCGATAGTGATCTGTACACACATCACACACTTTCCCATAGTAAACAGTACTACCACGATCCCGACTTCCGCATTGATTCTGACTTCCGCTCGCTCTACTCTCCGTCGTTGGCACACGAAGTTGATATTAACAAACTTACTGAGGAAGGAGTGGTGTGCCGTTTCTAACAGATACACATATAATACACAAGCAAGTAGTGAAGAACGCCGAAAGAAAATCGAATAATAAAATGCATGAGCCGTATACGAAGCAATAACATAGCAATTTGACATCAGTTGAATGTACTTGAGTCTAGAAATCGAATTCGTACACGCAGGAGTGGCCTGATGTGTTGAGCATTTTAGTGATTCTAACCGCCATAGCGTCAGTTCGAATCATGCGTTCTTCACTATCGTCGTTAAACGCAATAATACTCCAAAATCCCCGTTTGTGCGCGCGTTAGTGAAAAAAAACCTTTTCACCGAAGAGTTAAGGAAGTGGTTCCATTTGGCAGTAGAGAACCGCTGCAAGGGAATAGGGTAAGTATTTTAAGATATTGAAGGCTAGAGAATTGGCAGGTAATTATGAACTTCATAACCTTCGATCGTATGGAAATTGGTGCTAAGTGGCAATAGGAAAAGTAAGATGATGGTTCAAATTTTTTTTGTTTTTGGATTAGATTGAATATTTGCTAGCTTCCCAATTTCGGAATTGAGCAGTTGAATAGGGCAGATGGAAAAGTTTTCACAAGGGTTTAACAAATGGATGAGCGAAGAAGCATAACTAATCAAAGCAAAAATATAGATGGCACTCCATATGGATTAACTGACTTGAAAAAGTTGAGTTTTTGAATGATCAGGTAATTCAATAAATATCTCTGGCGCTAGAATAAAGACACAGTTGATGTAAGATCAGGAGACCGGGGTACGATTCCCCGTCGGGGAGCCTCTGGCGCAAGACTAATGACCTTGTCCGGAAAAAACAAATCATTATGGAAAATTTAACAAGCCTCAGGACTTCCTAAATAAGGCCAAGACCGGTTCCCGGTTGTAGTGCCGATGATGATGATGATGTAAGATCACGAAGGGTCGCTTTGTTTAGAAAATAACTGCCTTCGCTGTCATTGGGAAAAGCAGTGGACAAAGCAGAGTATAGGGATTGCCAACCCCACACCCGTAAGCGTATAAACACAACACGATTCCCGATTAATTAAAACATTTTTTCATTTGTTTCCAATCACCTTCATCAGCGTCATCATCATTGAAAGTTTTACCATCCGAAGATTTTTGCAAAGATCGAAATAAATGGTAATCTGATGGAGCAAGGTCAAGGCTATATGGTGGATGTAGCATCAATTCCCAACCAAGCTCCAATAATTTTTGACCAAATATGTATGTGGCCTAGCGTTTGTGTGGTGAAAATGGACACCTTTTCGATTGACCAACTCTGCCCATTTTCGTTGATCGCTGTATTTACTCAGTTATTGACAGAACACAGTCGAATTGATCGGTTGATTCCTTGGAAGCAGCCCAAAATTCACCACACCTTTCCAATTCCACCAAATTGAGAGTAATATCTTCTTTGGTGGATATCAGCTTTCGAGGTAGATTCTACTGGCTCATCAAGCCTGGATAAAAATCGTTTTGGATTGACGTTACTGTAAACAACCCATTTTTCCCAACCAGCCATGATTCGTTTCAAAAAAGGGGCGGATGCATTCCGTCTAAGATGCAAATCGCCAGCGTTGATGCGCTGCGGTAAATGAATTTGTTTCAAATGACGTGGAACCCAAACATCTAGCTTTTTAACGAGTTTCATACGTTTTAAATGTTTGTCAATCGCTGTATGTGACACAGTTAACCTGTTTACTATCCCTCGCACAGTTACATGGCCAGCCGACTCGATTATGGCTTTAATTTGATCATCATTAAGCTCACCTGGTCGACCTAATCGTTGTTCATCTTTCAGTGAAAAACCAATTCCGGCACTGTCTTTCTTTTAAGGCTTCTCCACCAACGTTACCACGTAACTTTTAAGTAGCTTGCCCTGCGTTCTTGCCTTTACGCAAATAAAAAAATTAAAATATGACGAAAATGCTCGTTTTTGCACTCCATATTAAAATTGACGCCAAACTTTTCACAAAAATATGCGCAATTTGCTTCAAAAGCAAAGTAAGACTGACAGTTAACAAATGTCAAAAGAAAAAAAAATTTCAATGACAGAAGTCATTAAAAAATATGGACAAAGATATCTATGTGTGAAATCGGCAATTACTTAGTTGCTAACCTGATACATCAATGCCTCTTTCCTGATCCACTTCCTCTCCATCTGCTCCCACGGTGCTCTGACATTTAAGGGTACTCCAAAATTCGCTGTTGTGCCCGCGTTAGTGTAAAAAAATATTATTTATTGTCATGAAATAACTGTTTATGTAATAAAATATAAGTATTTAATTCCAACCTGGCGCAAGACTTATGACCCTTCCCGGAAAAAACAAATCATTATGGAAAATTCAACAAACCTCAGGACTTGCTAAATAAGGCCAAGACCGGGTCCCGGTTGTAGTGCCGATGATGATTTAATTCCAATATAAAAATGAGTATTTTAATGGAATCTAAGGAATTTTAGCGCAATCTTGTATTTTTATATTATTACTTGTGATTATTTTTCCGTCTATAAAAAAAATAACAAGAAACATATAATGTCAGTTAATATTGTTGGCACCCAGCATGTTCATTAAAATGTCTTGCTCCCAAAAAGGTTGGCCACCCCTGGTAAAGCATGTCACAAATTCTGAGCAATTAACTCATTATTCCTATAAAAACAGAAAGGACTTTCGCCGTACGAAATGTATTAAATTCGAGGCAATTCTTAGAGAAGATTTTAAACGCCAGAATGCGAACTATGTTTTAGTGCCATTTTCAAATGATGTACAAGTTAATGTTACGAGGGCAGCTCAAAAAGTCTTTAGAAAATCAGGACTATTTTCTTTTATTTTCTCATTTAGCTGATCTAATAATGCCGAATTATACTGTCCAGCTATCGTCTATCCCTTTTCCAAATAGTCAATGAAGATAATACCACGTGCAACCCAAAACACAGTAGCCATAACCTTTCCAGCTGATTTCACCGACTTTGCCTTCTTTGGAGCCTGCTCGCCTTTAACAATCTACTGTTTTGTCTCGGAAGTGTAGTGGTGTATCCATGTTTTAACTACAGTTACTAATCTGTGCAGAAGCTCATCTGGATTGCGACGCACGCGCTCCTAACGTTCTCAGCTGAGAGCAAATACCGCACCCATCTCGCAGATATTTTTTTATACCCAATTTATCATGCAAAATTGAAACATGAAACAAATTGAAAATTGACAGATACTAGTGAGGAATGATGCTAACTAAAAACATACCATTCGCGATGCTACGAGCGTCATCGTAGGTGTTTCTAAGGACTTATTGACCTACCCTAAATTTCTGTTCCCAGTCCTTTTAATGTTAACCGTTTTCAACTGTCATACACATTTCAAACTTTTGTCGCATATTGATGGTCGCGTTTCCATCATTTAAAATCTAGTTTCTGTGACTTTGATTATAGTTATTACCGAATCTTTGGTGGCAACATCTACCATATAATACAATAGTTTTGCTCTCAGTAAGACGGTAAAAGCATGCGATTGGACAACAAACTTATTACTTGGTTCTGTAAAATTCTCGCGAGTTGTGGAATTTGAAATTAATGCAGAATATTTTGAGTTAATTACTTTTGGCACGTTTCTCTTAAATCCTAATTTTGCTCCCGAAAACGTTGATAATAATACATAGGTGAATCACGAGTTCGCAATACAAACGATTTATTGTGTTTCCCATAGGGTGGGTATATTTTTAAAATACCATGGCAGTTATAATTAATATAGTAGTTTACGAGTATAAGACGGCGCAACAGTAATAACCTTGCCCGTAAAAATAAATTATGATGGAAAATTTAACAAGCCTCGAACCTTGCTAAATAAGGACATGGCCGGATCCCGGTTGCAATGCCGATAATGATGATGATGATACAAGTATAAGGGGGTATGGGAGCGACATCCTGAGATTGGCGCAATGCTAATAACCATGGCCTTAAAAATGAATTATTATGGCTAGTTTAATAAGCCTAAGATATTGACCGGATACACGACGACCACCACCGAAACGAAAATAGCTAAACGATTTGAGAATTTACTCATGAAACATCCGCGCCCTATACAGAGCTCGAGCTGCATAGCAACTAGCCGATGCCCTGTCCGAATATAAGACTGACATAAGAGCATTACACGAAAGAAGATGGACGGGGAGTGGTGTTATTCAAAGAAATGAGTTTGACATTTATTACAGCTGCCATGCAAAACACCATGTGCTCGGGGTAGGCTTTCTAGTCAGCCAAAAACCGAAGCCTGCCATCATCGGCTTTAATGCAATAAACGAAAGGCTATGCACTCTTCGCGTACGAGGCAAGTTTAAGAACATAAGCCTCATAAATGTTCACGGATCTACAGAGAAGTCCGCTGACGACGAAAAGGAAGAATACTACGAGAACGTCGAACGGGCCCTCAATGCCTGCCCAAGATACCATATGAAAATTGCTCTTGCTGATTCGAATGGCAAAATAGGTCGGGAGTCGGTTTTCAGGGACTACACAGGTTCCCATAGTTTGCATGAGAACACTAATGACAATGGACTACGAGTCATCGAACTGACAGCATCGAAAAACTTGGTCGTGGCAAGTACCAGGTTTCTGCATAAAGATATCCACAAAGCCACCTGGGTATCACCTGGTCGTGCCACTCGCAACCAAATTGACCGCTTGTTGATAGATCGCCGCCTCTCCTCGCGCCTGATGACGGTACGCGGACTACCTTACGAATTTGCATCCGCGGATCAGGTTCGAATCAGCACGGCTGCCTTACGCAATGAGAACACCAGTACCACCGTTGGCCATGCGCTAGGACTTGCACTCGAAGAGCTCGACGGAGGGAGAGTAAGTCCTGGAGAAATACAAAGAGCTCAGAAGATCTGAAAAAAGACTTCACAGACAAAATAAAAGTGCCTGGGGAAAAAACCTTGTCTGGAAATAGAGAAAAGTAGATCGAGGTTCGCACCAGGTTCGGAAGTTCTACCAAATAATCCGCAGTATGATGGGGTACACACCACGCTCCACTTACTGCAAGGATAAAGAGGGCAATCTGGTCATCGATTCTGAAGGTATTCTGTAGCGATGGAAAGTGCACTTCAATGAATTGCTAAATGGTCAGCGCACAGAAGAAGACCAATGCACTAATGCAAGATCAAGACCAAATGCTGCAGCCACCAAGCATTGAGGACACATTAAAAGCAGTAAGACAGCTAAAATCAAATAATGCCCCGGAGCTGACGGGATACCAGCTGAGCTGATCAAACAGAGAGGGGCAGCGTTAAAACAGGAAATTCATGAGATCGTGGTGCACCTATGGTAGCAAGAGGATATGCCGGAAGATTGGCGTCGTGGTATAATTTGGGCCACACATAAGAAGGGAGATATCACACTGTGCAGCAACTATAGGGGTATAGCATTGCTGAGTACCGCCTATTAGATACTCTCCACTATCCTACAAGATCGGATAGCCCCATCCGCTAAAGCCATCATTGGTCAATATCAATGTGGCTTCATCCCAGGAAAATTAGCGATTGATGAGATATTCATCCTGAGGCAGGCGATGGAAAAATGTCTGGAATTTAGGATTCCATTATATCATATATTTATAGACTTTAAGGCCGCCTACGACAGCATAGCCAGGGTAGAACTATATAATGCCATTAGAGAGTTCGGCATTCCAAACAAATTGATACGACTTTGTAGGTTGACCATGACCAACGTAACTAGTCAAGTAAAAACAGCGAGATTGCTGTCCAAACCAAAAACCATCACTAGTGGACTCCGACAAGGAGAGAAACGCCAATCTGGCGTTGGAGAAAGCAATCCGTGACTCTGGCGTTACAACAAGAGGGACTATTGTCACCAAGTCCAGCCAGATACTTGCCTACGCAGATGACACCGACATTATCGGTAGAACCGAATCGGCGGTTCAGGAATCCTTCACCCAGATCGAGCAGGCAGCACAAAAACTGGGACTGCACATTAATTTTTTTTTTTTTTTTTAATCGATTTTTCTCGGGAGAGGCGAACCTATAGCACCGAGGGAAAAACCAAGTACATGTTGGCAACATCTGCGAGAGAAGATCTAACGTTGGTCAAACTATCAGGGTAGTGGAGCACGAATTTGAAGTAGTGCAATCCTTTAACTACCTTGGGTCAATAGTATCAGCCGAGAACAATATTGAAGAAGAAATACGCGGATGGCCGATCAAATCCAACAAAGCCTACTATGGTCTGTCAAGGCTCTTCAAATCCCGAAATTTATTCAGAACATCTAAGCTACTACTGTACAAGACCATGGTCATACCAGTACTCTATGTGTGGATCCGAGACCTGGGTGCTCAATAAAAGGCACTCTGAACTCTTAGCCGCGTTCGAGAGGAAGGTCTTAAGGAGAATTGTTGGCTCCGTATGTGAGGGAGAACGATTCCGGGGACGGTACAACTATGAGTTGTACGCGATCTACCTTGAAGCTAATGTTGTAAGAAAAATCAAACTCGGTAGACTCCGGTGGGCGTGACACCTAGCTCGAATAAGCGAAGAGTAGCCTGCCCGGAAAGACCTCTGTGGCAGGATGTATAGAAGGAGACAGCGTGGCAGACCTTGTCTGCGATGGGGGGATGGCGTAGATCAGGATGCCCAGAGCCTGGGAGTGCTAAACTGGATGACATCGGCTCGAAATGGGGACTGGTGGAGAGATTTGTTAAATAAGGCTTTTTTTAATAGACCGGATTCCGGTTGTAGTGCCAATGATGATGATGGTGAATAACCTGTGCAGAAACTCGTCTGGGATGTGACGCATGCGCTCCTAAGGTTCTCTGTTTTGGATTCATGATTATATGCACGGGGAGAATGTAGTACATCGTCTATTACTCTCCTCGACACATATTCACCACACATGCCAGCAACACGTTGACAGTGGAGAAGCTGTGAAGTCAATGCCTTGTTTACTGTTGTTGGTGCTCAACTATATTTACTGTCACTTACTGTGTTTTGGTGCGGATCAATGGATCGATGTAATTGTATAAATATGTGGATTGAATTTGCACGCCACCATGTTGCTGTTGAATTAATACTAACTTATTGGTGTTTAATAAAGAAAACTGTCTCCATCGAACTTTATCGATATTCGTCTTTATCTTGATTCGCTAACCTCGTGCTCATCACCATACGGACAACTCAAGTTGATTCACTTAGGGGGGATCGACAAAAAGGTATTGCTGTGCCGTTCTAAATAACCATTTGGTTTCAGGCATCATTGGGTAGGACGCCATTGCGTCAATCCTCTTTTAACATCAACGTGCTCACCGTCGCAATTCCCCCAACGACATTCCTCGTTCGGTGGAACAACATCTGCAACGATCTCGGCCGACGACATTCCTCGTGCGGCATCGAGACTCAACGAACATTCTCAGTTCATAGCAAATGTGGCACCCACGTCGCAGATATTTTTTTGATACCCAATTTATCATGCAAAATTGAAACATGAAACAAATTGAAAATTGACAGATACTAGTGAGGAATGATGCTAACTAAAAACATACCATTCGCGATGCTACGAGCGTCATCGTAGGTGTTTCTAAGTACGGGTTCTTATTGACCTACCCTAAATTCATGTTCACAGTACTTTTAATGTTAACCGTTTTCAACTGCCACATACATTTCAAACTTTTGTCACATGTAATTATCTTGATGGCCGCGAATTCACCATTTAAAATCTACTTTCTGTGACTTTGATTATAGTTATTACCGAATCTTTAGTGGCAACATCTAGCATATAATACGAGAGTGTTGCTCTCAGTAAGACGGTAAAAGCATTTCTGTAAAATTCTCGCTCGTTGTGGAATTTGTAATTATTGTAGGATATTTTGACTTAAATACTATCGGGACATTTCTCTCAAATCCTAATTTTGCTCCCGAAAACGTTGATAATAATACATAGGTGAATCACGATTTCGCAATAGAAACGATTTATTGTGTTTCCCATTAGGGACGGTATATTTTTAAAACACCATGGCAGTTATAATTAATATAGTAGTCTACGAGTATAAATATCACTAGTTGTCATCTTAACAGTTGACGTTTTTTAACGATTATGGATGAAGAACTTATTCCACCGCAATTTTTTAAAAAACACATCCCTTTCTGCAGTTTTCGATGAAAACATTACAACAGAAAAAAGAGGAAAGAAAAAACAGTGACACACTACGACTATGTAAACCAGTTAAGAGAGGATATTCTAGAATCTTAAATACGTCTATTTACATCTTTGCCGGAGATAGGTTGAATAATAAGCTACGTATTGTAAATGTGGAACACCGGGACTGTGCTGTTTGTTGTGTAAGTAAAACACCAGATGAAATGCGTTAAAAACCATATATAGTGAAACACTCAAAAATCAACCAACTATGCATATTGGGAATGCTTCAGAATTTACCATACTGTAGAAAATTATAAAAAAAATAAATTCGGATTTTTTTATAAATATGTATTTCACAATGTCCACAGACTCATCCTCGTATAAACCAAATTTCAGTTCTGTACCGTATTTGGTTCTACAGTTGTACTATATAATATCACGATGTACCATGATGTGCATATTCGCGACAGTGTCCTCGAATTGCCGGTAGGTAATGTTCGAAATGGTGCCAAGTGCAAAGGGGTAATATCCTGATTTTTTTAAAATAATAGTCCAATGTAGCGACCAATTTATTTATGAGGGTTTTGTCATAGGTAAATGCGATCGTTTTGAAATATGTTAATTAATACACAAATAAAAATGAGAGAAAAAGGGCAAACGTTTTAATAATATCCACTCTCAACAAACCCACTGAACACGCAGACTGTAGCAAAGAATTAAGATGCTCACGATGGCCTCATCCTGCTTTTTATAAAACACACAATAAATTCTTACGGAGAAATGGAACTCATATACATACTAAAACCAAATCTCAATGCTTCACAAATGTTTGTTACAAGCGAATATAGACAGTGTTTAACAGTTCCTTCGAAATGGATACATCACAACTAGTTATTCCATCACTTGACCCGCTTTATATTTTACACCTTCGTTGGCAATAACAAACCCAATTAATCAAAATGTTCAAATTATTACTACTTATAATAAAAGTTCATTTAAGAAAGCACTCACCATTTGCTCCAGCTTCAACAAATATCCCATTTCGTTATCCAAGTCGCACATCAAAAACTCACATAAACATATAAATTACCAACCGGACTATTTACGAGTACTTTCTAGAAACAGCACTTGCACAACATAGATGGTTCACAGGAAGCAAACCGCCACGGCAAGCATATCGTGTAACTTCTGAATTAACAAACAATTTTATAAATTTCTACAAACAATTCTAACAAACTCAAGGCTAGAGAATCTGGACGGACGAGCAAGCAAGACACTCCGAAGATCGTTTCTAAATTGAATTCAACTAAAAAGCGCAACGCGTCTATACTCTCCAATCATTGGGTTTTTCTTTTACTATATGTGAGATTCTTCTACCTGGAAGAGACTAACTTGAATCTCAGATTAGAACAATCTCTTCGACTTAGACCCAGAATTCAATGTTGTTTGTGAATGTATCTGGTGGTGTGCCTCCCGTCCGCACATCAACACACAACGAATAGAGGCTTAGAAAGATTCTTTCGCCGAAGATCAAGAAGAAAACATTTCGTTTAGAGGATCTGCAGTGCGATGCAGAGAAATGCTCGGATGCAAGGTTGAGATATTGTACGTCCACCCCTATAGAAATGCACCACAATGCGGATGACGAATAAATGATTTACGCCGGAGAGGAAGTATTCTTTTGAAGATACTCGCCAGAGTAGGCTTTCAGGAGGTGGTTTGAATGGTTTGATAAGTAATCTTCGGAGAGAAATTTGATAGGTTATCTTTGATTTTGAATTTGGCCCTTTTTTCTCGATCTTGTACCTTTGTCCATCCATAGGCATAGATCTCTAACGACAATCTACTCTTCGTGAGCCATTAAAAAAGTTCTGTCTTGTTATAAACATAACAATAGGAGACATTCATGTGGCTTATTGCTCCCTTTTGGTCTCTAAATTGAACTACAAAAGAGGGACTATTTATGTTAACTCTGGATAATGCTTTGTTTTCTTCTGTTTTACGAATTTTGTTGTACACGTCAAATACCTTGACCCAAAAGTATTTCAATGCAAGCCATTTTCCTTCTGTTACACTAATAAATAAGTTTGTTTTTAAGCTAGCTCTTTGATTTCAATAATTGCGTTCTGTTTTACTAGATAAATACAAATTCTTATATTGAACATTTTTATTTTACGTTAGTATAGATTACAACTATATATAGTATAATTTCATTCGAATTGAACTAAAATCGCACTTCATAGCCCTTTCCTTTAGTTCCTTTTAACCTAACACTTACTCTTGGAAACCAAATTTGTGAAGGACCTTGTGGGTTACGTGTTTTTAAATCAGTGTTTTAAATATGACAATAAAATCATACTATGTATTTTTAGCACTGGCGCAAGACTAATGACCTTGCCCGGAAAAAACAAACAAATCATTGTGGAAAATTTATCAAGCTCCCGGACTTGCTAAATAAGGCCAAGACCGGCTCCCGGTTGTAGTGCCGATGATGATGATGTATTTTTAGCACAACATATCGACAATTGGCAAGCCCAAAACAGCCAACAAAATATCTGATAATGGAACTGTAGTGAACAGATATACACAGTACACAAGCAAATAGTGAAGAATAACACAGAAAGAAAATCGAATAAGCAAGTATCTGCCATTTACCAAGCATTAACATAGCATTTCCCCAACAGTTGAGTGTATTTGAGTTTATAAATCGAATTCGTACACGTGGTGGTGTCCTGATGTGTTGAGCATTGGTTCAATCTTTTAGTGATTCTAACCGTCATAGCGTCGGCTCGAATCACACGTTCTTTACTATCGTCGCAAACGCTATAGAACCCCACTAACTGACTTCGCAGCGAAGCGTCATAATATCTCAAAAATAATAAGCGGGAAGGGTTTTAGTCCCAGCATTGGAAATGGTAATCTATAAGACGGATCATGAGACAGTGACCTCTAGCTAATTGAATATTAAAACACAGCTATACTTATCGATTCCTACGATTATTTTTCTGTGGAATCATCCAAAATAAGGATACGAATTTCCATTCCCATCCGATTCCATATTATAAGTGCTCTACAAAAAAATGTTATCATGCCATCAAGTCGTTTTTTTCCTTTGTTCGCACGTCTGTTGCTTTCCTTAAATATCAAGATTCTCGTTAAACTTTTATCATTAACGATTTAGCGATGGCAGGACCGACAAAATATTCGTTACAGAGATCTTGTGACCTTCATTTTTCCGGGATTGACTAGGGCAGTTTCTACAATACGGCAAAATAATGTTTACCCTGCCGCCAACGCTCAAAAGTTGTATATATATAATATGTCAGGTTCAAGTTGCACAAGGTAGGTGTATCTCATAACATATATGGTATATATACGTCGTAATTTTATGTCGCACACCGTATAGCGATTAACGTATGTATATAATCTTTAACACCATCTCGAATTATGAGAATGTCCTTACTTCCACTAGGAGCTTATATGAGTAAGGGTGATTCGTTTTTCTTACGGCCTCTCCGTAATGAGCACGGCAGTCAAGAGATAACTGGTAGGGTTCCACTAAAAGTGCGATGTAATATCCCATATCTTGTCCTGCATCTCCCTCAACTATACGTATATCATATTCCGTATAAGATATATTAAATATCGCATATCATATATCGCGCCCAGCAAATCGTGTATCATACGAGGGCAGGTCAATAACTCTTTAGCAAATGAGAACGATTTTCTTTTATTTTCCCATTTAGCTGAGCCAATAATGAGCCATAATACTGTCCAGTTATCGTCTGCCCCTTTTCCAAATAGCCAATGAAGATAATATCTCGTACATCTCAAAACACAGTAGCCATAACCTTTCCAGCTGATTTTACCATCTTTCCCTTCTTTGGAGCCTGTTCGTCTATAACAGGCTTTTGTTGTGTCTGCTCTTTTGTCTCGGGAGTGTAATGGTGTATCCATGTTTTATCTACAGTTACTAATCTGCGCAGGGGCGCCTCGGTAGGGGCTCCTCGGTATACGCGCCTGTCAAGCGGGAGACCGGGGTTCGATTCCCCGTCGGGGAGCCTCTGGCGCAAGACTTAATGACCTTGCCCGGAAAAAACAAATCATTATGGAAAATTTAACAAGCCTCAGGACTTGCTAAATTAGGCCAAGACCGGTTCCCGGTTGTAGTGCTGATGATGATGATGACTAAGCTGTGCAATAACTCATCTGGGTTGCGACGCATGCCCTCCAAAAGTTCTCAGCTGCGAGCAAATGCGGGACCCACCTCGCAGATATTTTTTTGATGAAACAAATTGAAAATTGGCAGCTAGTAGTGAGGAATGATGTTTACTAAAAACATACCATTAGCGATGCTACGAGCGCCATCCTAGTCATTTCTAAGGATTTATTGACCTATCCTCGTACCGCGTATATTGTATACCGTATATTCTATATCATAGGAGTTACAAGTCAACGGTCGGGGAAATAGTACGTGCAACTCTGCCTTCGAAATTTCCATTTTAGGAATGCGATCATACTTCAGCCTAAATAGACGAATAGGAATTCCATCTACATTTCAATTACATTTCTTTTGGTTCGCGAACAAACTAATGTGGAACGCAAGAAAACAAAGGATGCACGCATGTGCATCTGGTAAAGAGTGTTTGTGCATGACATCGTATAATAATATTCATAGTGCGGAGAAATTAAACCCAATTCATAATCGAGACGAATTTTGTGAATGGTGGTAAAGACATTAAGCCACTTGAAAATAAACAAATTTAAGTAGTGCGCGTCCCAGTATTTCAACCTTCCCAACTTACGTTATGTGTATTCTCGGGGAATTCATTTTTTCGAAATTAAGTAAACTAAAAATATAATATGCCATAACCACGAAAGATCTATACCGCAAACCTCCAATAGTAAGAGGAATCACGTCGCGAAGATTAAGTTGGGCCGGACATGTGCCGAGAATGGGCAACGATAGGACCGTGCGTAGAATTCTTGCCGGAAGACCAATGGGAAAGAGACCGGTAGGACGGCCGCGACGGAGATGGGAGAACAACATAAGGTTTGACTATGAGGAGATCGAATCACATTGTCAAGCGGGGAAGGAGAGTGCGCAGGACAGGGAGCGATGATGCAGCCAAATCAGTGAGGTTACGAACTTCCGGGTTCCTATAGGCCAATAAATTGTAATAAATAGTGGGCAAATGTAATATGCACAATAAGAAACTCGTACATTTTAAAAATAAAAAAGGCTCTCGCAAATGTTCTACTCAGTGAGAGTTAGGAATTTCAAACTAGAGAAAAATAATGCACGTGCCTATAAGCCGGCCGAGTAGGTGAACACTGGTGGCACCAATACTGGAGCAGATGGCTCCAAGCAATTGAATCAGCGTGCGCATCATGTCTCGATCCACGGTGGGGGCCATAACACTTCCATTAAGGGAAAAATCTATGCTTTATGTCGATGGTCGGTAAAGTTGATTTTAAAAGCACTCCGATAAAACTCAGATGTGAAAGCCCATTTCTCCACACCAAAGCAAAGCAGAAAGGTTAACTCAGAGGCCTAACGGCAGGCTCGTCGGCGCTTCTGCCGACCATAATGTACATAGTGCATTGTATATCGTAAACGTTATCGTATAACTCATAACATATATCGTATATCGGATTACATATATCGTAATTGTATTTCGCATATCACATATTATATATTGTGTATTGTATATATATATATATATATTGGTGGTATTGTTCTTCGCTAGTAGTCGGGTGTGTATCTGCTGGAGATGCCATATATGTACAAACAACATCATTTTTTTTAATCCTGTTAAAAATGCCGTTTTGTACCACAAAATCAAGAGGTCAAGATGACACTTGAAGTGAAAACCAAATGGCACAAATGTTAAATGTTGCACAACAAACAATTTCTGACCGTTTAAAACCTATGCTAAAGATCCAAAACTGTGGAAACTGGGTGTCACATGAATTGATTGACAGACAGATGGAAAAGCGAAACACCACATGTGAAACGTTGCTTCTACGACACGAAAGGAAGTCAGTATTTCATCGAATTGTGACTGGTGATGAAAAATGGATTTATTTTAAAAATCCTAAACGAAAAAAATCATGGATACATTCAGGAGAAGCGTCAACATTGACTACAAAGCCTGATCGGTTCGGAAAAAAGACAATGCTCTGTGTTTGATGGGACCAGAAAGGGGTGGTGAATCATGAACTTCTAAAACCTGGCGAAACTGTTGATGCGCAACGCTACCGACAACAAATGATCAATTTGAACCATGTATTGATCGAAAATCGACCAGAATGGGCCACGAGACACGGAAAGATCATTTTGTTGCATGATAATGCTCCGAGTCATACAGCAAAACCCGTCAGATAAACAATGAAAGCTCTCGGCGGGGATGTGTTACCCCACCCGCCGTGTTTACCAGACTTGGCTCCTTCCGACTACCATTTGTTTTCATCTATTGGACACGCATTGGGTGAGCAGCATTTCAATTCCTACGAAGAAATGGAAAATTGGTTCTCCGAATGGTTCGCCTCAAAAGACGACCGATATTATTGGCGTGGTATCCACAAATTGCCAGAAAGGTGGTCGAAATGTGTAGAAAGCAATGGCCAATATTTCGAATAAAATGTTTTTTACTTTCCCAATTACAATTACTGTTTTATTAAAAAAAAAAAAAAAAAAAAAATACTTCATACCGGTACACCCTATCTATATGTATATTTAAGTATATTATATAATTTATATATTTATATGAGGTGCGCAACTAAGTTCTCGCTGTTTTTTATAAAAATGCAATTTTATCGTCAAAAAATGGTTATAAATAAGTCATCTGAAGTATTGTTGCCCATCGCTAGCTACAACTTTGTCACATCTTTCTGGCAGACCTCGAATAGCGTTACAGTAAAAGGTTCATCTCTGAGGCTATCCACGAATCAAGCAATTTTTTTATGTCTTCATATGAGCGGAACTACTGATCAGCCAGACCATGTGCCATCGAACGGAACAAGTAATAAACAGACGGCGTAATATCTGGGGAATATGCTGGGTGGGTTAGGACTTCGCTTTTGAGTAACAGATTTGGCAACGTGAGGCCGAGAGTTATCCTGCTGTGGATTCACTTTTTCGTGCCTCTGTTCGTATAATGGCCGTTTGTCGGCCAATGCTCGGCTCAATCGCATCAATTGAAATCGATACCATTCCCCATTGATGGTTTCGTTCGGTTTCAACAGCTCATAATAAATAACACCGACCTGGTCCCACCAAATATACAGCATAACCTTCGCAGCGTGAATATTCGGGCGAGCAGACGACGTAGAAGCCTGATCGGGCAGCCCCCATGCCGTTTTTTCTTTGGCTTGTTGTAATGTATCCATTTTTCATCACTCGTTACGTTGCGATGAAGAAGAAACCCCTTTCCTTTTTGCCGCTGGAGCACTTGTTCACAGGCAAAAACACGACGCTCAACGTCCCTGGGCTTCAAATCATAAGTAACCCAAATTCCTTGCTTTTGAATCATTCCCAACGCATGCAATCTCTTGGAAATGACTGATGAAAGCTCTTGTTGCGTTTGGCATGGATCCTCATCGAGCAATGCTTTCAATTCAGCGTCTTTGAAGGTTTTTAGCCTTCAGTCACGCGGACGGTCATTAAAATCGAAATCACCGTCTTTGAAGCGACGGAACCAAGCATGTTGTTTCACTTAGAGCAGTATCTCCGTAAACTTTGTGGAGCTCTCGATGCGCTTCAGCAGCCGTTTTCTACGAATGAAAGAACACAATCAACACTTCCCGCAAGTGACCATTATTTAGCACAAAATCAAACATTTTCACACAACCAAAAGTACATGACTCCAAAATAAAATCACTACTGTGTCAAAGCGGTTTGTTTACCATAGGTCTGAGCTTGGTTCATGGCGTTTTGGATATGTCGAAATCGACCAACACTTATTCCTGGACCCATATATTGTCAAACTAACAAACTTAGTTGCGGACCTAATATATAAGTATATTATACAATTTGTACTTATATATATTTATACGCATGCTCCTTGATAGTATAGTGGTTAGTATACCCCCCTGTCACGCGGAAGACCGGGGTTCGATGCCCCGTCGGGGAGACTCTGACACAAGACTAATGACCTTGCCCGGAAAAAACAAATCATTATGGCAAATTTAATAAGCCTTAGGACTTGCTAAATAAGTCCAAGGCCGGCTCTCGGTTGTAGTGCTGATGATGATGATATTTATACTCTCTTTGTTTTGAATGCCTGCAGGAATTGAATAGTCCGCTGACCCTAGTTTCTTCACTGCATCTGTTCTCATTACGAAGGCAACTATCCTTGTGGACAGATGTTCATCAGTATAATATTTACCAAAACGATGGTGGCCAATTACTTTGCAGTCGGAAGTGTGTTCCATTACTTGCCACATACAAACAAAAACCTCACAGTGGTCTCAAGAATAAATTTACTTCTTCCTCAGTTAACCTGCGGGCATCGTCGCCGTACACGAGCTTCCGTGCTTGATGCTTCTCGTTCCATTCTCGCTCTCACAGCTTTATCTAGATAGTTAGCTGTGATAATGGTTTCACGAATAGTAAATTAAGAACCTAGAATGGTACGGAATATTCGCCAAAGAAAACGGAAAAAACAAAATTCTGCGAGACAAAAACAAATCGCGAAAAATAAACATAAATTCACGAGCACCCCAAGGAGGTGACGGTAGACCTCTGCAAAGAGTCTGTAGCAAAACGTCCATGTCGTGTTGCCATGTCGAAACCATTCTTGCGGCAACGCACTACACACGGTCATTTAATTGCCCATCGGTCCAGATTATTCACGTAGGTACTCCAAAGTCAGTCTCACATACGAGTATAGTGGGATTGATTCATTTACGATAGGTAGACATACGCCATTTGGAGGATGCACCACAATAAAACGTGGGGACGTGATTGAACTGCTGGACGACGCACGATAATTCGCCCAACATATCGATGGAGATGAAGACAAATAACCAAATTACTCGTGTTATAAGGGCATCAATATGTTTCTGTCAGCGTTGTCGGGTGTGCCTCCATAATATCGAAGAGAATCCGGTTTTCTTCTGATGCCGCTCACGATTAAAAATCAAACCATCGTGGGAGGCTGGGCTCCGTTGATGATGCAGCTGTTCCAATGGAGATTTATTTGATGTGCTACTGCAACAGCACACGCGGCGACGTTGTGGTCGGAAGTGGTTTTTCCGTTAAACAAATTTCATAACGCTTATTTTCATACCAACAAAACATTTCTATTTTGTGGTTTCAGAATTCCGCAACATTTTTGCGAAACAATTGAAGTCTTGTAAGTAGCCGAGTTAGTACTCTTATTTCCGTTAACGTAGGGTAAAGCGGAAATTACGAGACGTGCTGGCGTCATATTCCTTTACAGCAACCCGGGGATCCAGTGAATATAGCGAGCTAAATCGTCTGTCGGTCATTTGCCGATGGGAAGAAGTTTCCCATTATGCCGGAAGTGATACTAGCGAATGGTTAGGTATTATGTCGAACTAGGGAAATATCCGGTTGAATGGCATATTGCGTTCGCAGGGAAATACTTTCTGTTTTTTATTGAGAGGTTATTTTATACAAAACGTACAGTTTAATCAGCTATATAAGTTCTATTTGTTCAGTAATAATTTTTTTTTTTTGATATCTGTCTTACACGATATCAAGGTTTTAAAAATTGTTCGTCTTTGTCAACATTAAAATAAGCCGAATGTGATCAGAACTTATGAAAGTTTTGCAATTTAGGGAGGATTGTTATCCAATGGGGGGATGGGTGCGAACATATAGGGCAAAGTCTCTGATTGCCTTCAACCCGGCAAAGGCCAGGACGATCCTTGTCCCTGTTCAATCCAAGTTGACATGCAGTCTCCACGTGACACCCCTGGGTAGCTACTTTGACACCCGCCAAGTAGTGAACCAATTCATGCAGCGACATCCTGAAAAAGGTTGGCTCAAGGCTAATAACCAGGACCGTAAAAATGAATTATTATGGCAAATTTAACAAGCCACAAATATGGACTGGATATACGACGACGACCACGGAAACGAAAATGGCTAAATTATTTAAGGATTTTTTCATGGAACATACGCTCACTATACAGAGCTCGAGCTGGACAGCAGCTAGCCGATGCCCTGTGCGAATATAAGGCTGAAGAAATAAGATGGACGGGGAGTGGTGTTTTTCAAAGAAAAGTGTATGACATTTATTGCAGCTGTCACGCAAAACACCATGTGCTCGGGGTAGGCTTTCTAGTCAGCCAAAAACTGAAGCCTGCCATAATCGGCTTTAATGCAATAAATGAAAGGCTATGCACCCTTCGCGTGCGAGGCAAGTTTAAGAACATAAGCCTCATAAACGTCCACGGACCTGCAGAGGAGTTCCCTGACGACGAAAAAGAAGAATACTATGAGAACGTCGAACAGGCCCTCAATGCCTGCCCACGATACGATGTGAAAATCGTTCTTGGGGATTTGAATGCCAAAATAGGTCGGGAGCCGGTTTTCAGCCACTACGCATGTTGCCATAGTTTGCATGAGAGTCATCGAATTGGCAGCATCGAAAAACTTGGTCGTTGCGAGTACCAGGTTTCCGCGTAAAGATATGCACAAAGCCACCTGGGTATCACCTGATGGAGCCACTCGCAACAAAATTGACCACGTGCTGCTAGATCGCCGCTACTTCTCGAGCCTGATGATGATACGAACGTACCGAGGTGCCAACGTCGACTCGGACGACTATCTTGTTGGTACAGTTTTCCGAGCGCGGATTGCCTTACGGAGATGTATTGCATCCGCGGATCAGGTTAGAATTAACACGGCTGCTCTTACGCAATGAGAATACCAGCAACACCTTTGGTCATGCGTTAAGACTCGCCCTCGAAGAGCTCGACGGAGGGAGAGTTGGTCCTGGCCCCAGAATGCCGGGCGTAGAAGAGAAATGGACACGCCTTAAGAATACTGTCATTAGTGCTTCCAACTCCATCTTAGGCAGTAGTCGTAGAGATCGGAACGACTGGTTTGATGATGAGTGCAAACTAGCGACTGAACGTAAGAATGCTGCATAACGGGCAATGCAGCAGTCTCATAGGACGCGGGTACGCGAAGAAGAATACAAAGAGCTCAGAAGTTCCGAAAATGGACTTCACAGATAAAAGAAAAGTGCCTGGGAAAAAAAGCTTGTTTGTGAAACTAGAGAAAAGTAGAGGGCGAGGTCCGCACCAGGCGCGGAAGTTCTACCAAATAATCCACAGTATGACGCAGTACACACCACGCTGCACTTCCTGCAAGGATAAAGAAGGTAATCTGATCACCGATCCTGAAGGCATTCTGGAGCGATGGGAAGTGCACTTCAATGAATTGCTAAATGGTCAGCTCACAGAAGAATTGGAGGCTCCACCAGTGCAAGACCAAGACCAAATGCTGCCGCCACCGAGCATTGAGGAAACATTAAAAGCCATTAGACGGCTAAAATCAAATAAAGCCCCATGGAGCTGATGGCATACCAGCTGAGCTGATCAAACAAGGACGAACAGCGTCACATCACGCCATTCACGAGATAGTGGTGCACGTATGGGAGCAGGAGGAGATGCCGGAAGATTGGCGTCACGGTATAATTTGCCTCATACATAAGAAAGGAGATACCACACTGTGCAGCAACTATTGCGGTATAACATTGCTACGTACCGCCTACCAGATACTCTCCACTATCCTACAAGATCGGATAGGCCTATACGCTAAAGCCATCATTGGCCAATATCAGTGTGGCTTCATCCCAGGCAAATCAGCAATTGATCAGATATTCGCCCTTAGGCAGGCGATGGAAAAATGTCTGGAATTTAAGATTCCATTATATCATCTGTTTATAGACTTCAAGGCCGCCTACGACAGCATAGCCAGGGTAGAACTATATAATGCCATTAGAGAATTCGGCATTCCAAACAAATTGATACGACTTTGTAGGTTGACCATGACCAACGTAACTAGTCAAGTAAAAGTAGCGGGATTGCTGTCCAAACCAATAAACATCTATAATGGACTCCGACAAGGGACGGTCTGGCCTGCCTCCTCTTCAACCTGGCGTTGGAGAAAGCAATCCGTGACTCTGGCGTTACAACAAGAGGGACTATTGTCACCAAGTCCAGCCAGATACTTGCCTACGCAGATGACATCGACATCATCGGTAGAACCGAATCGGCTGTACAGGAATCCTTCGCCCAGATCGAGCAGGCGGGACAAAAACTGGGACTGCACATTAATGAGGGAGATCCAAGTACATGGTGGCAACTTCTGCGAAAAGAAGATGAACGTTGGTCAAACTCTCAGGGTAGTGGAGCACGAATTTGAAGAAGTACAATCCTTTAACTACCTTGGGTCAATAGTATCAGCCGATAACAATATGGAAGGAGAAACACGCGAACGACTGATTAAATCCAACAAAGCCTACTATGGTCTATCAAGGCTCTTCAAATCCCGAAATTTATCCAGAACATCCAAGCTACTACTGTACAAGACCATGGTCTTACCAGTACTCATGTATGGATCCGACACCTGGGTGCTTAATAAAAGGCACTCTGAACTGTTGGGCGCGTTCGAGAGAAAGGTCTTAAGGAGAATTGTTGGCCCCGTATGGGAGGGAGGACGATTCCGGAGACGCTACAACCATGAGTTGTACGCAATCTATCTTGAAGCTCATATTGTAAGAAAAATCAAGCTCGGTTGACTCCGGTGAGCGGGGCACCTAGCTCGAATGAGCGAAGAGGAGCCTGCCCGGGAAGTCCTTTGTGGCAGGATGTATTGAAGGAGACAGCACGGCAGATCTTGTCTGTGATGGAGGGATGGCGTAGACCAGGACGCCCAGAGCCTAGGAGTGCTAAACTGGATGACATCGGCTCGAAATCGGGACCGGTGGAGAGATTTGTTAAATAAGGCCAAGACCGGATCCCGATTGTAGTGCCGATGATGATGATCTTATCCAAAATAAATGGTAATCAGACCTTTCCAGGATTGCGGGATATAAATCATCATATCCCATTAAATTTTAAATATTTCTATGAGACACTAAAAATGTCTGAGACTCTGCAGCCATCATCGTAGGAGATATTTCTTATACTTCTTTTCTTTCAAGCACATCGGTCGGTAAACCGATCGACAAACACTAGCATCCTATAAGCAATTCCCCTAGGGGCATGCCTGCATACAGCGCAGCATGTTCCTAAAATCCAATTCGGTTACGACATTACGTAACCGACAGAAATCCTCGAACTTGCCCAAGCATACAAGAAGAAAATGTTTTCCCCACACACGTGCAGGGCAAGTCATATCAGCAGACGCCAACGATATGTGCACGATCAGTGTAAATGCTGTACGCAGTTACTGATGGGGTAAACACCCCATGTATCGTCTTCATGATACTTGCCCAGATGCAAACATTTCCTTTTATGGAATTTGAATATCCACGGTTCGCATGCTCATGGACATACAGCACGAGCGTGTGAAGTAATCATATCTGTGTGCGTGCACATCACCAACCATGAAAGATCATCCCCTATCGGTAACCGAAACGATGGATGAAATTCGGTATTCTGTCTTTTCGGAGGGAATCTTCAGTGTTTAAACAGATTCCGTGGAGGCAAGCCGTGCCCTCCACGGTAAATAACGAGTCATCTTACAGCCGCTGTGGTGTTCGCACGCGTTTATAGTTTCTTCCTTGACGCACATTTGGACAATTATCATTTCCATCCACAATAAACAACTTTCTAGTCTGAACTCAACCCTGTCAGTGGACGTGCACAGTCGAATTACTCAAGTCGCCTTTTACGATAGCTAAATTGTTTACGTTAAACCAGTACCTTGTGTAATCTATTATTTAAATAAACTTGTTGTGTTTTGAATTACTTATATATCCATAGACAACGTACAAACTAAAATCACTACAGTTACCTTGTGCAAGCGTAAATTAGTTTCCGACTAACGAATTTATGAACCTTCTAAACATGGAGTCGCATTCTTTGGTAAACTAAGAAATATTGTTCCAGTTAGTTTACCGGTTATTGTGTAAATAAATAAAGGGATGAAGGAGATAAAGCGAAAGTGTTGTATTTAGTGAAAAATCAGAAGACTTCCAGAGACACTAGACACCAAAAATAAAAACCCTCTATGGTGACAGGCTAGGAAGGGTTATGTGAATCTGTGCCCCTGCTGCCACCTAACATAGAACTGTAGCGGTTCTACGAACCACCACAACCAACTACAGGTTGAGGTGTCCTTCCGTCAAGGAATATACTTACCTGTATTCATTACACGTGCTCACAGACACGTGTCCCAATAGCCGGTGATCATACCTATAAAGAGGTTATAAGGAATTGTAACAACGTTGAACCGATATCAAAAAGCAAGCAACTTAACGTTCCAAAATCTTCCAATATCCAGTTCAAAGTTTCATCCATCATATTCAAAAAACAATTGAAAAGTCCAGAAATGCACAATCTTCAATTCCGAAGACCTACACGATGTTTCCATGGAATACCATGTCGGTAATTAAACCGAACAAGGGATGCATACTCGGGTAGCTAAATGCAATTAGCACCTAAATCGCTTGTAGGACCTAATGCAAAGGCACGCGTATGCAAACAAGGCATATCGTTTAGCTGCCGTCCCGTGGTCATACAATCAGAAACTCTTAACACTATCTGTAAACTAGCTTTATTACTTTCGAAAATTTATTCTTAACCTTTAAATATAAAACAATGCAATCTGTTGATCTCTTTACAATGTTGATGTACAGCGTTTGACTGCTTGACTTGTACTGATACCAACTCCACAACTGCCGTTGCTTATATTCGCTTTTTTGTCTCCTTCCCCTCGTTCGCATGTTGTCACAGGAACAAGGAGCCAGAGTATAAAATGTGCGATGCTCAGTCTGCCAGTCGGCCGTCGTGTGCTGCTCCGTCTCCAAGATTCCGCCCACCTTGAACTGTCGGTTCAACCGTCTTATCTCCCGGAACCGGGAGTAGGACCAACTTCGTGACGGGTCGCTTAAGGGTTCCCCCCTGAATCTTTACAGTTGCCACCCGCACCTTGCCATCTCTGACCCTTCCCATGGGCCAATAGGTCGGAGATAGTTGCTCGTCCTTCAGAAGCACCACGACCGGATTTCCTAGGTTTGGTTCCGGATGATACCATTTGTTGCGGGCCTGCAACGTGTGGAGGTATTCGTCCCTCCACCGGTACCAAAATGCTCGATACAACGCCTGCAAGTACTTCCACCTGGAGCGCCAAGTGATTGTTGTCTCTCCCGGATCGACTTCCAGGACGCTCATAGCTGGTCCTCCAACTAAGAAATGACTGGAGGTCAACACCTCGGGGTCGCCAGGCTCCGTGGGCAGGACGACCAGCGGTCGGGAATTCAGACAAGCCTCGATCTGGGCCAACACGGTAGTAAGCTCCTCGAACCTCAGAAACGCAATTTCCAATAGCTCGCTTCAGGTTATGCTTCACGGACTTGATTCCTGCCTCCCACAAGTCACCAAAGTGGGGAGCTGCCGGGGGAATGCATCTCCAAGTGATGCCGTTGCTGGCCAATTCCGTCATGATCCGGTCCTGGGTAGCCTTCCGGTTTATGTGCTCATAAATTTCTCGCAGTTCTCGGCATGCCCCAACGAAATTGGTACCATTATCACTCCATAAAGTGTGACAAAAACCCCTACGCGCGAGAAATCTCCTTAATGCTGCCAGGAAACCCTCGCTGGACAGCTCGCTAACAGCTGCGAGATGTATTGCCTTGGTTGCCAAGCATACGAAGAGACAGGTGTAGCCTTTGACTCGCTTCGCGCCGCGTCCTTTCCATGTCCGAAGAGTGATAGGACCTCCATAATCGACGCCGGTGTTACTAAATGGCCGTGGGGGATTAATCCTACTGGCTGGCAATGCGGCCATTTGTTGAGATAGCACCCGTCCCTTGTGACGAACGCAAACCGTGCATTCAGCGATGACCCTCCGGACAAGTTCTCGACTCCCTATGATCCAGTACCGGGAGTTAACTGCGGATAGCAGTAACCGGCTTCCAGCGTGCATCAGTCTCAATCTCTCACGATAATACTTGCCAGGTGATGTTGCCGATGTAAGATTGGTGGATGTCGGCGTTCGTATTCCATCTTTGCTGCTTCTAGTCTTCCGCCCACCCTGAGGGTACCTTGGTCATCGATGAATGAGTTGAGCGCAATCAGTTCGCTTTGTCTTGATACTTGCATTCCGGCTCTCATGGCCGTTAGGTCCGCCTTCCGCCACGCTAATGTTCGTACCGTTCGAGTGAAGCTGGAGACTCTTCTTGTTATAGACAGCTCCTCTTGCTGTATTACGAAATACGATGCCCTTCGTTCCTGGAGGTCTACCGGTGTTCCGGTGTCCGCCTCTTGGACTTGATGAGCGGGCGTCCGGGGCAACTTCAGCTCCTTGTCTCGCAAAAGGCCCGGCCCTCGCCACCACAGCTCTGCTCCGGCGAGCTCCTTTTCCTTAAGCCCCCTTGATAGGTAATCCGCTGGATTGGACGCAGTCGGTACATGATGCCACTGACCCCTTGGCAGCCCTTCCAAAATGTACGACGTACGATTCGCGATGAATGTCTTCCACCGCCTGGGATGATCCGATAGCCATTGTAGAACTATAGTGGAATCGGTATATGCGAAGCATTGAACCTCGCTAAGTTGAAACGCCTTCCTCACGACCGAAAAAAGCCGGGCCAAGAGATGGGCACCACATAACTCGAGTCTTGGGAGTGGCACCTGCTTGACTGGGGCCACCTTTGCCTTTGCCATGATGATACGTACTTGAGAAGCACCGTCCTCCTCAAATCTGACGTAGAGGACCGCTCCATACGCCTTCTCGCTTGCTTCCGAAAATCCATGTAACTGAAGGGTTTTCGGATGTCCCGACCATCGTGGGATCTTCACCGACTCCCGCGCTGGCAAATCCTTCGAAGTACTCCTTGCACTCTCTCCGGATCTCTTCATCCAGTGGTTCATCCCAATCGACACCTCTAAGCCACAGTTTTTGCAATACCAGCTTGGATTATGTAGTCTGGAGACGTGTGACAGGACCTTCTTCTTCGTGAGCGATGATACCTCCGGAATCTTCTACACCTTGTAGCTCAAATAGTCCGGTACGGGATGCCAATTCACACCAAGTAGCTTCGTTTCTTCGCTCGTGATGAACTGGTACACTTCTTCAGAACCCGGTGAATCGGCGGACAGCCAGTTCAATGCCTTGTGGCAATTTGATTTCCACTTACGTAGCGGGAATCCGCCGCCTTTAAGAACCTCCGTCAGTTGATTCACCAA
Source organism: Microdon myrmicae (assembly GCA_963931805.1). NCBI lineage: Eukaryota > Metazoa > Arthropoda > Insecta > Diptera > Syrphidae > Microdon > Microdon myrmicae. The sequence goes on from CAWVOU010000013.1 coordinate 263,473, forward strand.
CTGGATCGCCAATTTGGGTTGGCCCTTTGAGTGGTGTGATTGGTGTGGTATAGATTGCTGCCCCATAGGTTGTGGTGCCAAAGACTGTTGCGGAACAGATTGCTGCTGCATACTTTGCTGTGTCATATGCTGTTGTGGCACCGATTGCTGAGTCCTAGGCTGTGGCAATGTCTGATGAGAGACATGCCGCTGTGCCATAGATTGTTGTGGCATGGATTGCTGTGGTACAGACTGCTGTGCCATTGATTGCTGTGGTACAGACTGCTGTGGCACAGACTGCCGTGGTACAGACTGTTGTGGCGCCGACTGTTGTCGTACAGACTGTTGTGGTACAGACTGTTGTGGCACAGACTGTTGTTGAATAATTTGTGGTTGCAACGACTGTGGCTGTTGCAAAGTTTGATGCTGTTGCAGTGGTGGTGGTTGTTGTTGAATTTGCATTTGCCCATTCGGCGAAGTCCCTGAATTTGAATAAGGTTGTGAAGATACCTGATAAGAACTCTGTGGTTCATTTGTTACTTGAGAGGTTATGTACGTAGTGCCCATCATTGTGTTTGTGGCGCCAGAGGAATAGGATTGCTGAGTTATATTAGAAGTAGGTGGTGAATTATAATTTTGGAATTTTTGTTGCTGTGGTTGTGTGGAAGATGATGGAGAAACGCCGAGTTCATTTCCACCTTGATACACCGATGTCGGCACATAAGGAGCTTGCTGATAATTCGTATTCGCAGATTTACCGTTGCCGACATCGTTATATGTGGGCATATTAATTGGCAGTGTACCCTCTAATGGGTCGACTTGTTGGGTGACAGTGCAGCAATGTTGTTCCTGATCGAGCAGAGCTGGTCCACTCCCTGCGATTACCCAGCCGAATATGGTGTTCTGCGCCATCATTTTACTGTCGGGATTCATCAGTCGTCCATCGCGCAGGATCTGGAAGATAGTGTCCGAACCCAGCAACAAGTCAATGGGTCTTGATTTGTGGAATAGCGGGTCGGCCAACGCCAGCGATGAAAAGCTTCTCCAGTCATGTTTCAGTGACCTTGACGGCAGATCCGAAGTCAATCGTCGCATCACCAATGCCGTTATCCGAATACTTGTTTCCCCTGTTCGGCCTTTCAGCAGCATCTCGACCTTTCCTCGGCTGAGTTGTGGATTCGCTTCCCCTATGCCACTTATCTTCACCTTCGCCTGCGTGCGTCGCAGGCCCAACTGCTGAATGAATGATTTTCGGACTAAGGATGTGGTCGAGCCTGAGTCCAGCAGCACCCGGCAAGGAACCAACTGGTTTCTGTCGTCCATCACCGTTACTATTGCTGTAGGTAGTGGTGAATCCTGGGTTTGTACTGTCGCGCACGATCCCTCTGATGGTCCAACCTTTGGTGATAACGTCGGAACGTCTACGGGTTGATGCAGCAGAGAGTTGTGCCGTCCGCTACACTCTCGACAGTTACCTCTCTCACATTTGTCAATGCTGTGGTCGGGGCTGAGGCAATTTCTGCATAGCTTGTGGCGGCGGACAAACTGATCTCGCTGTAGAGCTGAGAGATTCCTGAATGCACTGCATCGGAACAATGGATGCGGCGGCGCGCATCTGGGGCACTTAGCCGTCCCTGGTGATGTGATTGCCGGGTACGCCTTCCTGGGTGGGCCGGCTGCTATACCTCTGTCCTAAACAAAGTGACCGTTTGAATAGTTCTTCGCTGTCGGGAGGCTCTCTAGCTCAGTGAGGCGGGCTTCCAGGAATTCAGTCAGCTCCTCGAATGTCGGCATCTCGTTCCTGCTGGTTTCTCGAGCCCATAACTGCCTAGTCTCACTATCGAGCTTCTCGACTGTGGTGGAAACTAGCCAACAACTCCAATGCTCCACTGGTAGCTCCAAGGCTGGCAAAGCCCGAACCTGCTCGAAGAGGCCGTTGATGAATCTGCGGAACTCCGTAGCACCTGGTGATTGAATAGCTGGAATCGTCATTAGTGCTCGTAGATGTGCATCCACGATGAGCTTCTTCTTGTCATACCGCGTGACCAGTGCAGCTCAGGCCTCCAGATAGTTTGCCGCCGTGACCGGAACATTGCGAACCACTGATAGTGCGTCCGCTCTTAACGAAGTCCGGAGAAATTGGAATTTCTCGACTGCTGATAACTGGGGGTTGTCGTGGATGAGTGGTTGGTACAGGTCTCGGAACGTTACCCACTGCTGGTAATCCCCATCGAAGGTAGGCACGTCGATATGCTTCAATTTGACAGCTCGGGTGGTCGCTCCACTCGTAGAATCCGTTGCTGTCGGTTCCGTGGATCACGTACCCAATTGTTCCACCAAGCTGTTTATGAGCCTCTGGCTGGCATTCATGGTGTCAAGCAGCCTTTCCATTCCTGGTTGCTCCTCTGTTAACGTTGTAGTAGGTGCCGTTCCCAGGGTGTCTCCTGAAGTATCCAATGCGGTGGCGTCCGTGCTTCTTGACACGTTCAAACGCTGGGTGAGTCTGCCTTGCAGCGAAAAGTATCGCTCCTCGAAGGCTGCTCGCTCCTCGTTCTCCCTGTCGATGTCCAGGTCCGGGTCGTTTTCTTCGATACATATCTGAAGGTTCTCAAAAGATTTGAATGAGTCCTCCAGTTTGCGCAGTCTGCTTGCGACTTCCTCCCTGGTCACCTCCTTTGACTTGTCCGCGAACTACTCCAACCGCGTGAGGAATCCCTTGATGACCCCTCGTCTCCGTTTCATTGTCGGAACAGTCATGCCGGCGGTAGCCATTACAACTTAATTTGCCCCTTTTTTGATGCTTGTGCATCGAAGTGCCACTAGTTACTTGATTCCGATTCTTGTGGATCGGCTGTAGGTTGGCCTTAGCCTTCTACGCAACTGAGTGCGCTGCTGGTTATGGCTGGCTTTAATCGGCTGGATGACCGTCTGCTTTGTTGCTTTGCGTTGCGGTTGAAACGCTTGGGTCACACGTTGCACTGCAGGAGAGGTTGTCTAGTCGGCAGTTGCTGTGTTTACCTCGGATCGTGAATCCTCCAATATGCCGTGATGTAAGAAACTGCAACTCGTTTGTCCACTGCGAACTGGCAGCAGTGGATTGGATCCACAGGCTGGATCCGGTTCAAAGGACCAATTTGTAAACTAGCTTTATTACTTTCGAAAATTTATTCTTAACCTTTAAATATAAAACAATGCAATCTGTTGATCTCTTTACAATGTTGATGTGCAGCGTTTGACTGGTTGACTTGTACTGATACCAACTCCACAACTGCCGCTGCTTATATTCGCTTTTTGTCTCCTTTCCCTCGTTCGCATGTTGTCACAGGAACAAGGAGCCAGAGTATAAAATGTGCGATGCTCAGTCTGCCAGTCGGCAGCCGTGTGCTGCTAGTCTCCAACACTATCCCTGAAAGATGTATTTAATGGAAAAGGCAAACAAAGCATTACCGATCCCATAGTCCTTTCTATCCACCTGAATAGCATGACAACCTTCGTTTCTCAGGCCAGGTGGGAAAAACAAACAATGCATAGAAAATGATCGAAAAATAAGCAGCGGCATCCGACCAACACACAAAGGGACGAGATACCGACCACCAACGACCAATGGTAATGATGATGATAATGATCATCAGAAAGATTTCTCCTTTTGACGTGACAACGTCATATAAATCGGTATACCTTGAGAGGCATTCCGAAAAAAGTTTGTAGCGTTACGATAACGATAACCGATAACGCACGAGCCGCAGTGATCGAGAGCGCGACTCTCTTAATTGCTCCTAATTCAAATGCAGAGAGACAACGGGAATACAGACAGCTCCTTGCACTGGCGAGAACAGCTGTACAGGTTGAAAGTGTAAAGATAAAAATACACAGAGACAACGCAAATACAGGCAGCGCCTGGCAGCATTAAATAAATCGGATATAGCTAAGAAAAAATTGTCTGTTCATAACGGTTTCGCAGCGGCAAGTTCAAACAGCGTTCAAGAACTACAGGTTGTAAACCTACAACAGCCTTCAGCAGCAGAACCCGTGTATTTTACAATACAACCAGTTATATCGGCGCGGACATGAAATGGACCAAATCAATATCAAGATTTAAATTGATGTTTCTTGACAATGACTTTTTTTTTACAGAGACTATGGGAATTGCCGCTAACAGATACTGTGGGAACTTCTGTTAGCAGATTGGATGGGGAAATCTTCCGGATGCGGGTTGATTAATGTGAACGGGATATTTTAGTTAGGAGATACAATTAGTCTATATCGAGCATCCGCCCAGGAGAGAACAGAGAGAACCCCTACGAGGAGGTCGATCCGCGAGTTTTAATCCAAAAAAAAAAGGGTGTACATATAATTAAATCGCGATTGTTAGAGGTCGATAAGTTGTGACGGTGGAGTGTGTAATGGAATATCTAGTATCACATAAGCCAAAGTAATTTTAAACCCTATGTAGTAATTTATGAAACAAAAATAGAAACAAAAAATAAAGATTCGAAAACCACTTCTCTGTGTATCATTTATGTCTGTATTCGCCCCAGCGTATTTCTTTTTGGTTTGCGACCGGTGTTCGGCAGAACACTTCGGTGACACTTCGGCAACAACATTCTAATCCGCCAAAGAACTACACTCCACAACCTCACCGGTTGGACTCCGCCATCGTTCCTTGTCCTGTGCGCTCTCCTTCCACGCTTGGCCATCTGATCCGATCTCCTCAAGGTCAAACCTAATATCCTATCTCCATCGCGGCCGTCCTTTCCCGATGGTCTACCGTCAAGAACTCTACGCACGGTCCTATCGTTGCCCATTCGCGCTACATGTCCGACCGATCTTAATCTTCGAGACTTGACTACTCTCACTATTGCAGGTTTGCGTTATAGCTCTTCCAATTCGTGGTTGTGGAGTTTCCTCCATTGTCCTCGCTCCTCGTCATATTTACCTGCAAAGATACCCCTCAAAACTTTATTCTCGAATACGCGGAATTTGTTTTCTTTCTGTTTTATGAGAGCCCATGTTTTGCATCCGTATAGAACAATCGGCAGGATGATGGTTCTTTAGACACGGAGCTATATGTTACGTGACAGCAGTTTGGATTTCAGCAGTTTACTGACTGCATGCCAATTAGCGTTGCCGGAATGCAGTCTTTCGTTAATTTATTTCGAATTGGGGGAAGTAGTATTTAATTTATTTTTTACATGAAAGTAGATAAAATCTGCGTTTTTAAACAATTAAAACAAGCACATGGTTTAATGTCACTTGAAGTTGGTTGAAAAAGTAAAAAATAAAGTTTTTCGGTTGGATGGCTCTTAGGAATTCAAAACACAAACCCATGCAAGTATTTTTAAACAAGGTTTAAAAAATGAATTGTATAGTATTTACAAGGCTCCTCGATAGTATAGTGGTACGTATACCCGCCTGTCAAGCGGGAGACCGGGGTTCGATTCCCCGTCGGAAGACTAATGAACTTGCCCGGAAAAAACAATTCATTATTGAAAATTTAAAAAGCCTCAGGACTTTCTAAATAAGGCCAAGACCGGTTCCCGGTTGTACTGCCGATCATGATGATGATGATAGTATTTACAAACAAATGAAGGAATGAAAAGAACGAACGTTTAACCCAAAATATTAGAAGAAACTACGCAACGTAATACAAACTGATTGGCTATTACATCACCCATTTTCATAAAACACCACTTTTTCCATCAATATGTTCATTAGAAAACGAATCAGGGAAAAAAGAAAAGAAACCATGATAAGCAGTAGTTCGGAAACTAGGTACAGATCAATTTAATGGTTTATAACAAGAGATTAAAAAAAAAAATTACGATCACAAGAATACATATTTTAAATCATAAAAATAGTGCAAATGAGAGAACAGCGAAAATTCTCACGCCACAAAATAAAGGAAAGCTAAGATGTATATCTAACTTTCAATGAACATTCCTAAAGACAAATTATATTAAGATCAACAGTGGCTATATCATTATAATATTATGTTTATAATGATGTCCTGACTGCCAAAGTTATACGAGAAAACAATGTCAACAGAAATAGCCATTGGTGGACCTCTGAAAACGAGAGAAAGGATTAATTAATATTGGTCTGAAAGAGATCCAGACAAAACAGAACCCCAACCTTAGGAAAACCTCCTGCATCATCCCCTTACACAAAAAAGGACCCAAATGTGCTATAACGAACTATCGCCCTATTATTAAATTTTTTTCATATACCCGACCTATTTGAAAGGTTTTTGTACAAAAAGCTATGCTTTCATAGCAAATCTCTTATTTCTCCTAGACAACACGGATTCTTGCTGGTAGGTCAACAACAACCAGTCGCAGCGAATTTACATCTTTCACACTGTCGACCATAGAGAATGACAAGAAGGTGGATATGGTTACGATCAATATCAACAAGACTTTTAATAAGATTTTCCATAAACTTATACTTCTTAAATTATTCATTCTCGGCTTCGTACCCATGTTGTTAAAACGCACTGCTCCCTACCTCTACAGTGCACCTTAAGCCCCCCAAGACATCTAATCCCTTCCTGGCCACCTCTGGGGTTCCTTAAGGCAGCCACTTAGGTCGCCTACCTCTCATACTAAACACGACCGACAATGATAGGATTATCACGCACTGTTGTGCGCCTCTCTATGCTGACGACAAAAAATTCGAAAGGACTATCATATCAGCTCTTGATTCTGCATTTATTCGATTAGATCTTGACCACCTCTCGGTTTGGTGTCGTAAAAATTGTTTGGAGCTAATATCGCTAAATGCAAATCTAGAACTTTTTCACAAAGCGCATCTTTTCCGTTCCCCGTCTTTTTCCCCTTCATAACCAATCCCCCGCAATCGTCTAATCGATCCACGACCTTGGTATTTTATAAGATAGAAAACTTAATTGGCGAGATGACTTTTGAGGTCAACTCAATATCGGGTTTATAAAACGATGGTCTAAAGAACTCTTCAAATCCTACGCCACCCGATCTCCCCACATTTCCGTTGTCTGTCCACTTCTCGAATATGCTAGTTAACAGACTCACATTGAAGACACTCAACGTCGTTTCATAAGTTTCGCTCTCCTTCGATCGGGCTGGAAACCGTTTGATTCTCCCCCCATACACTAAACGTCTCAAGTTAATTTATCTGAAAACCCTGGAAGAATGCAGAATCTTGTCGATATTATTTTCATTCACCGACTTTTTTTTGGTTCGGTCGACTGCGCTAACCTTTTGAATTTCATCATCATCATCATCATCGGCACTACAACCGGGAGCTGGTCTTGGCCTTATTTAAGCAAATCCTGAGGCATGTTTATTTTCCATAATGATTTGTTTTTTCCAGGAAAGGTCATTAGTCTTGCGCCAGAGGCTCCCCGACGGGGAATCGAACCCCAGTCTCCCGCGTGACAGGCGGGTATACTAACCACTATACTATCGAGGAGCCATGAATTTAACACGCACAATATATGTAATCGTCGCGTGCTCTACATTTCCCTTCACCAATCTGGTAACGAGTCCAACGAATCTATCTCCCGTATGCTGTCATGAGTGTGAACTCCTATTCATCGATTATTGACTTCAATATTAGCAATATTAGAGTGGGGCTCTAAAACATCGTCTCTTAAATGTCCCCCTCTAACTTCTCTCCATCTCCCATTCTACTCCTCACCATCGTAGTTAAGGTATTAACTCAGATTATTTAGCTCGTCAACTAGCCCTTAAGAAGCTCTTGTAAGCTTGCTCTAAACTAATAAATGTGGTGGTAGCTCCACTAAACTACTATTTCCCACATTCCACTCATTCAATAAGTTTCCTTTTTAGAACCCGGTTTTCAGGACACTTAGCGCACCTTATTCCTGATTTATTCTTAGCTGTTACTTTGTTAGGAAAACTTTTCAAAAAACTTTTTTTTTTTTAATTTTTTGTGAAGTCCTTTCATTACATTTATTCAAATAATTTTGTGGGGTATTATGATACGAGGGGTGTCCAATAAAGGCTGACACAACTGTCGTTCTGAGCAAATAAACAACATTACCGCAGTTGTCACATTCGTTGCTCAACTGAACATGATGGATGCATCTAAATATTGTTTGCAATCTCCAACGATTTTTTACCGTAGTTAATAATCAGAGATGGCGTAGCTTGACTTTAAGGAAGACTTCTGACGAATGTGCACATATAATCAAACAGCGCTTCAACCGTGTATGTATCATGTGTTACCTCATCACTACAGATCAGATATTTAAGTCCAATCAACATCAATGCGTAAACTCTCTGTGCTTTGACATTTACCAGCAAATTCGTTTTTGTTGATATAAAAACAAAAGAGAAAAATAACCAAACAAATAGAAAGTATGCCATGGTCACAGGTTTTATAGATTATGTTTACTTTCGTGCAATTTTATTGGTACTTGTTTAGCTTCATAGCATCATCAATTTCTGATGGCTTCAATAGGAAAGTTCCACAAAATTCATTCATCCAATCTAATCATTTGCATTTTTTGCTTTCGAAACAATATGCTGAGTTCCATCTTATCGCACCCGCCGTATTAAGGCGGATTCAAATGAATATGGAACACGTTTTTCGTAAACATCATTAATCCACCTCATGTGAGATTAGTTAATGTTGAACTCCTGCAATGTGCGAACAGTGTAACCGGAGAAGGGAGTGATTTTTTTGTTTGGTTGGTTTTTAATCGTACGCTTAACGTTGTTTATTACTGAATAATCCTTCCGAGAGTTGTGTAGCAAAATTACTAGTAACTTTTCAAGTACTTGGAGAATAAAATAGCACATTGTGAATCAATGTCGAAATCAATACACAATTTCCGGGTTTTCAACTTGAGCTCAACTTAGTGCTGTTTTGAGTCAAGTTGAAATTCCTCAGTTTTCACCTTACGGCGGGTATTTAAATAAGGACACACGTTTTTTCTCAAACTGTTGTAGAATCCGGTCGAAGACGTTTCGGTGCTTCACATGATCAAGATGCCTCAGTGCTTAAGTTAATTTAATCTTGTGAGCGCGCAAGCTAAAATCTTTTCTCAAAATTCGCTACCATTTAAATTGAGAGATTTTCCGTGAATAGCGTGGAATCGATTGATTTGGCTCATTCCGAACTGAAGCACAGTTAGCACCGATATTTTCGATACTCCGACCGATGCGTTACCTAACTGTCACACAAACATCGAATAACGAATATTTTGACGCAAATTGATCCATTACTCGTATATATATATATATATATATATATATATATATATATATATATATACATATATATATATATATATATATATATATTTACTATACTAACTATAACTAAATAATACAGATATTACCTTAGTACAAATAGAAATGACAAAATGACATAGATCTACACTGGCCGACTTTGTCAATTTTTTTTTAGAAAAACAATTTAATGTATATTTTTGCAAATATAAATTGTTTCCCAATAAGCACTATTTGTTTTTAAAATTAATTAATAAATTTTCAATTAAGTATTCTGGTCTAGACGCACGAATTTAACGCAATTTTTGAAGTGCTGTAAAAAAAAGCAATCAATATTTTTACTATTAATTTTTTTATGGGATGTTTATTAATATCTCAAGAATACCGTAAAAAAATTGAAACTCAAAAATTCTAAATTCAAAAGTTAGCAGCTGATGAATGATCTTCGCTATCCCTTTCGCTTATTCACATGATTGGAAAGAGAAAAATATCCAAATTTATCCGTAAATTGATCAGAAAATTGGACGCCAATCTTTCTTAGTTTTCCTACATTATTAAAACCAAAACTAAATCTGGAAGCAGATTATCTTTAGTTCCTATTTGTTAATGTTCACTAAAATTTTAAACTAGATAGACATGGAAGGGAAAAGTGGTTTTTCCAGCAATAAACAATAGACGAGGTTTACTGATTTGGATTTATAAGAAACAATCAAACCTGATCCTACGCATTCTGCTTCAGTACGACGGCCTTCGGAATCAGATAGTTTTTCAAATGAATTCTTCTTTTACAAACAACCAGTCTCTATTCATTGCTATCAAGCGATTTTTAAACGAGTTTAACCTTCAACCGCATGCGAACCCCAATTAAATTACTTGACAATGCACTAACTAATTTGAATTATGTCATCTGTTTGCCACAATGGAAAGCCATGTTTCTAGTCCATTGTTTACCAACGGATTTACTGCCAGAAGTAGGTACTGCTACGCGCTGCTGTCCAACTAACCTAATCTTGTATTTGGCGTTAGTGTTTGCTTGTCGCTAAAAACCAAAAAAGAAAAAAAAAAAAAAAAAAAAAAAAAAAAAAAAAAAAAAAAGAGCCTGATAAGCGCCGGTATAATGAATTCATCAAGTATATCTTATCGTCTAGTTAATTTATTGTGTATTTAATTCAGTTTATTACAATATCAGCTCCGTTAAATGTAGATGTAGACCTTACCAGTGTCACGTACGTCGGCCACCACCATCATTTGATAATTTGTATTTAATATAATTTTGTTTTAAGATAGTATGATGTTAAGGTGGTGGAGGAATTGCACGATCCAGAAGTGAGTTTTTGAACACGCCCCGATTCGGGTGTGGATCGTGCAGTTCTTCGAGTTCGAATTCGGTTTTCGAAGTGGACGTGAGTGGAGAGCGAGAGAGACGGTGGAAAAATGTTTTTGGAAGACGGTTTCGAGTTCCGTTGTTGACGTCCGTTGTCAGAAAAAAAGAAAAAAACAGAGTCCCGTAAAGAAAAAAGAAACGTTTTTCTTTTTGGTGAGTGCAGTTAAAAAAAAAAGGAAGAACAAGCAAAAACAAAGTCCGAACTGTGTGAACCGTTTTTGTGACGGGATATAATTAATTTTTCGATTGAAATGGAGATGTAAAGAAAAGAAGCGCAATTTAATGTGTACGAAATAAAGTGTGAAGTTGTTTTTTGAGTTTTGTTTCTTTTGTTGCTCGGTTGGAATTCAATGGAAGAGGTGTAATCGAAACCTCATTCATGCCGTATATCTGAAGCTTAGCAGTTGATTTTCCTTTGTTTGGAATTGAGAGAATTCAATGGAAAAGGTGTAATCGAAGCCTAATTCGTGCCGTATATCTGAAGCTGGCAGTTGATTTTCCTTCGTTTGGAATTGAGAGAATTCAATGGAAGTGGACACATAAGGATCCCTCTACAGCATTAAGCCACGGTAGCAGCCCTCCCCCGGAAACAGCTGGCAGTTGATTTTCCTTCGTTTGGAATTGAGAGAATTCAATGGAAGTGGACACATAAGGATCCCTCTACAGCATTAAGCCACGGTAGCATTCCTCCCCCGGAAACAGGTAATCGATTTAACATTTAAATATATATATTAAATTTTCTGTGGCTACACATTGCCACAGTGGTGCAGCCGGTACCCATTAGTTGGATCTGCACTGGCATTTTGCCTTAAATCCTCGACCACGTTTAGCTTGGAGGTGCACGACCATTGGTGGGTGGAGCCCAGAGGCTCCATACGCCCCTATACTTGTACAGGAACGATTGTCGGGAGAAGGAATCGAAGAGTTGAAGAAGAAAGAAGTGCCGCAGCGAAATTTAGCGGAGTAGCGGAAAAAAAATTTTTTTTTTTTTTGTTTATTTGGATTTGTTAAATAATTTGAATGTGGACATATTTCAAAGTTTTGGAATTTGTATTTGTAGGATTGTTTAGGTTTTAGTGTTAAGCTGTTAATGCTTTATAGTCGCATTTGTTTTTTTTTTTATTTATTATCCAACTAATTTATTTATTTATTACCTAGATTTGATATTAATAAGTCTCTTCGGTTAAATAGTAGAGATATTTTTATATTATTAATTGCTGGCTTTATCGATCTCTGGATTTTTGTTTGGAATCGGGATTCTGTTTTTCTTCCTTTTCAGCTGCGAGGTAGATGTTGTTTTTCTACGCGACGGGTGGCGCGTTGAGGTTTTTATTTCCTTTTTCTGTCTCTCTCTCTCTCTCTCTTCTCGGGCGGTGTAGTGATCATTTGTGTTGTTCTCGCGTGATCTTGTTGCTGGGAGAAGAGTTTGTCCCCTGTAGGAGTGTTTATTTGTCCGTGTGGGGGTTGTATTCATTGTTGTTTTTTTTTTGCGCCCCCTCGATTCGTGTGCGGCCTTTTAGCGATCGGAACTTTCGAAATAAAACGTTGATCGGAACAGACGTTGTGGGTTGGTATCCGATATCCGGCCGGCTCGTGTACGGATTGGTTCTGTTGCGATCGGGCTGATTCTCTCGTTGGACGAGTTGTGTTTGTTGTTGTGTTTTTGTTGGATCTCGGAGTTGGACTGTGTTTCCTACCACTAATTTTGTGGTTTTTTTTCCTCCGGCTTTACTGTTTGCCATAGGGTTTGTTGAGTTTCCGATTTTGGTCTTGATATCTTGGGATTTTAGGTTTGGTCGGACAGCCGGCAGATGCAGACAAGGCAGCGACAAGGGGATGCCCGAGGGGACACCCCTGCACGGGCACGGCCCGAGGCATTTCCCGAGCCGCCGGTTGACGAGGTGGATCCGGAGGCGTTCCATGATTCGAGGGACGAATTTGTGGACGACCGATCGCCAGCGCGCCCCCCACCCACCGTCGGTAGAAAGCCTGTCGGGAGCATGGAGGACACGCCGATGCCCTCGTATTTTAAACTGGGCCCACAACCATGTCCTGTACGGACCATGCTGGGCACAGATAGGGTTTTCGACCTTGTGTCGAAGGCGGTCCCCGTGTTTTCATTGAAGCGGAACAGCGTCTTAGAGAGGCCTACAAACCCCGGGTGTCGTATGAGGAGTTGTGTGCGCAACTTTCCAAAATGCGACAACTTCCTTCCGACGATGCCACAGGTTTCGTTTCCCGAGTGAAGCGGGCCGTGGTGCGGTGCGAGGAGGCAGCTGAGCGCTTTTATGGTCGCCAGGGTAGGTCCGTCTTCGCCAGCCAGCTTGAGGGCATGGCCAAACCGGTGTTGGTAAGGGGTCTGAGGGAGGAAGGACTTAAGCACTTCCTTCTCACGTTGGGTAATGTCCCTTTTCGAAGCCTGGTGGACCACCTAACTGGGTTTGAGCGAGCTCGAAAGGAAATGTTGAGGCAGGACGACTTGTCTGTGGATGCGCGGCCCGGAATCGCCGATCCAGCGTCTGAATCATTAGGTGTAGGACTGGGAAGCTCTTCAACTTTTGTGGAAAACACATCCTCCACTTTTTGGGATTGTACCGCGGCGCCGGCGCCGGTTTTATCGCATTTAAATCCCCGGGCGGTGTCATTCGTGTTGCCGGCCGTAAAGCCTGATAGTCGTGAACGGGGGGAGGATAGTTTCGGGCGGGAGCGGTCGTGCGGACCTCTCAATTATCGACGGGGTGCTGGTGCCTATGCCCCGGCCTCCTCTGGCGAGGGAGCGTGGTCAAATACCGTGTCTTCCTCGAGTCGGAGTGAAGGGTCGAAGGGTTTGGCTCAGGGGACGTACGTGCCACGAGGTCGATCGGGTCGGGACAATCCAGTCCGGGATTCGGTTGGTCGATCGGCTCACCCCCTAGAATCCCAGACAACATGCAGCTTCTGCAAAGTGAGAGGTCACATATACGACGAGTGTCTACAAAGACGAAACACTCCCTTCTGTCGCGAGTGTTGGCGGTATGGCCACGACATAGTGGACTGCCCGGGTCGTCCGACGAGGACGCGCGGTCCCCAGACTACATACAGGGGTAGAGGTCAGCAGGGCGGTTTCGCACGGCAAGAACCGCCTTATCAGCGACCACAGTATCAGCGGAGAGCCCTACCAGAGCCGCAGCCCCCGTCTACGGGCGGCGGACCGGCGACATCAGGCCCCAGAGTATTCAGCGTGCGGTGCTGTTGCGAGTTTTGTGGCCGACAAGGTCATAGCTTGCGCGGGTGCGAATACAGGCAAAGGTGGGAACAACAACAGAATTCCCAGGGTTCTCCCCATAAGCGGCACGCCGGAACAGCACCCGTTGCGAGCCGAGAGCAAGACACCCGTGTGCGAGACTGGGGGAAGCGCGAGAAATAGACGCGGAAAGTGTCGGAGGCAGCGTCGGCGAAATCGGAAGGCCGGTAATAGTGGCGCGGAGAGTGAGCATTCCCGGAAAGTAGGTAGAGATGATGGGCGACGGTCGTCCGTGTCGAGCGGTGGCGGTAAGCGACCCGACTCCATGGACTCAAAATCCTCAAAGACGGATGCGAGAAATGATGCCGCATCAGGCAGCGCGGGGAGCCGGGAATGGCAGCCCCGGCGCATTGGGCCCAAAGTGGGCAGAAAGAATAGCTCCAGTTCCGCTAGTTCGGAGTCCAGTGGGACTCCTGAGCGGAATATTCCTGAACGGGGGAGCGGAACATTGTGCGAGTTTTGCGGTCGACACACTCACAAGGCGGCAGAGTGTCGACATAAGGCAAAATGGGAGAGTTCGGGAAACTCCCCAAGGTCGGGTCGGCAAGATCCTACCCGACCGCACTAAAAACGAAACCCAGCTCCAGCTGTTCTCAGTTTTCGCCGACTCAGGTCCCGATTGTCGCTCTCTCTTTAGACATTGGCCGTAGGAACCCTACGCGCCTAATCGTGGACACCGGCGCTGAGATCAGCCTGTTGAAGCTGAAGGCACTCCATCCTAGATATGGTATGGATGTTCATAAATCGCTCCAAGCGCTGTTTGTCAAAGGCAAGTCGAGGGGATGCTGCACTGGGAATTTCAAGTTGCACCATGAGATTCCCTGCAGTTTCCAAATAGTAGACTCCTTGCCGGGTTTGCAGGAAGACGGATTGTTGGGGTACGACTTCCTCTCTCGGAATTGTAAGGTAGACGGGCCGGGTGGTTGTTTGGTTTTTCCCCGAACGACCGTAAATTCCGTGCCATTCTCCATTCAATTTGTCAACTATGGGACGGGAAGGGTTGAACATGTGGCAGCCAAACGGGGAGACGTGCGAAAGGGACCTGTTAAGGTCGATACTGCGGCAGGTACTCGCCCGGAGACCCTACCCATACAGGGGAGGGCTGCAAAAAGCTGTTCGACTACGTGCTACCCAAAGGATCATCTGGATGAACCCCGAACAGCGGACGTTGATAACATAGTTATAGACAACACCCTTTATAAAAAAACAAATAAGGAAAGGATGAGCCTTCCTGTAACTTGGAGCCCCTGATCCTAGCTGGCCAGACTCTGGTTACCCTCCGGAATCTTCGTCCTTGTAAAGGACCTTCGTCGAGGGATACCAACTTGAGAGTCTGACGAAAGGTTTTTAAGGCCAGGCCTAATGCTGCAGGCGCAGTCCCAGCGCAGACTGCAGAGGAATACCCCAGTGCTGGGGGTTGGATCGCAAATATGCAAGTGCGAAAGCGCACTATAATATCGGGTGATGGTAGGTTTTGCCGCCGAAACGGGACAAACCCCCCGATCTACCAACCCATGGACCGGGACAAGTTAAGGAGTCCAAAAACCGAGAATTAAAGTGAAGATATATAAGAGCGGGACGTTTTCGCCGGCCGGGTGACATTTCGGCGGTTGGGCGAGAGGGGATCTCCTCGCCTTAGCGAGGGGGTCTTAACCGGGTCGTGTGGGCGGTCGAGCCCTCGGTCCGACCATCGGTTTAAGTGTCGGGCCCACCGCGGGCGTTTGTGTTGTCATTGGTTTTGTGGAGCGCTAGTCTGTTGTTCCCCCTCTTATGTTAATACCTACGTGTTATTTATTTATTTATTTAGTTATTTATTTGTACTAACCCTCATATATAAGTAGTATAATCCTTACTAACATTAGCACTTAAGCATGATTTATTTATTTCCTACTAACAATAATATATAAGTAGTATAACCCTTACTAACATTAGAACTTAAGCATGTTTATTTATTTATTTATTTATTTGTTGGTAGGTTTACTGATTGTTTGTTTGTTTGCTCTCCGCCGTCCACTCTCCGGCGTGACATTCCTCTCCATGTTGGGGGGGGGGGGGGGGGGGGGGGATGAATTCAATGGAAATGGACACATAAGGATCCCTCTACAGCATTAAGCCACGGTAGCAGCCCTCCCCCGGAAACAGCTGGCAGTTGATTTTCCTTCGTTTGGAATTGAGAGAATTCAATGGAAGTGGACACATAAGGATCCCTCTACAGCATTAAGCCACGGTAGCATTCCTCCCCCGGAAACAGGTAATCGATTTAACATTTAAATATATATATTAAATTTTCTGTGGCTACACATTGCCACAGTGGTGCAGCCGGTACCCATTAGTTGGATCTGCACTGGCATTTTGCCTTAAATCCTCGACCACGTTTAGCTTGGAGGTGCACGACCATTGGTGGGTGGAGCCCAGAGGCTCCATACGTCCCTATACTTGTACAGGAACGATTGTCGGGAGAAGGAATCGAAGAGTTGAAGAAGAAAGAAGTGCCGCAGCGAAATTTAGCGGAGTAGCGGAAAAAAAATTTTTTTTTTTTGTTTATTTGGATTTGTTAAATAATTTGAATGTGGACATATTTCAAAGTTTTGGAATTTGTATTTGTAGGATTGTTTAGGTTTTAGTGTTAAGCTGTTAATGCTTTATAGTCGCATTTGTTTTTTTTTTTATTTATTATCCAACTAATTTATTTATTTATTACCTAGATTTGATATTAATAAGTCTCTTCGGTTAAATAGTAGAGATATTTTTATATTATTAATTGCTGGCTTTATCGATCTCTGGATTTTTGTTTGGAATCGGGATTCTGTTTTTCTTCCTTTTCAGCTGCGAGGTAGATGTTGTTTTTCTACGCGACGGGTGGCGCGTTGGGGTTTTTATTTCCTTTTTCTGTCTCTCTCTCTCTCTCTTCTCGGGCGGTGTAGTGATCATTTGTGTTGTTCTCGCGTGATCTTGTTGCTGGGAGAAGAGTTTGTCCCCTGTAGGAGTGTTTATTTGTCCGGGTGGGGGTTGTATTCATTGTTGTTTTTTTTTGCGCCCCCTCGATTCGTGTGCGGCCTTTTAGCGATCGGAACTTTCGAAATAAAACGTTGATCGGAACAGACGTTGTGGGTTGGTATCCGATATCCGGCCGGCTCGTGTACGGATTGGTTCTGTTGCGATCGGGCTGATTCTCTCGTTGGACGAGTTGTGTTTGTTGTTGTGTTTTTGTTGGATCTCGGAGTTGGACTGTGTTTCCTACCACTAATTTTGTGGTTTTTTTTTCCCCGGCTTTACTGTTTGCCATAGGGTTTGTTGAGTTTCCGATTTTGGTCTTGATATCTTGGGATTTTAGGTTTGGTCGGACAGCCGGCAGATGCAGACAAGGCAGCGACAAGGGGATTTGTACTAACCCTCATATATAAGTAGTATAATCCTTACTAACATTAGCACTTAAGCATGATTTATTTATTTCCTACTAACAATAATATATAAGTAGTATAACCCTTACTAACATTAGAACTTAAGCATGTTTATTTATTTATTTATTTATTTGTTGGTAGGTTTACTGATTGTTTGTTTGTTTGCTCTCCGCCGTCCACTCTCCGGCGTGACATTCCCCTCCATGTTGGGGGGGGGGGGGGGGGGGGGGGGGTATGTCACGTACGTCGGCCACCACCATCATTTGATAATTTGTATTTAATATAATTTTGTTTTAAGATAGTATGATGGTAAGGTGGTGGAGGAATTGCACGATCCAGAAGTGAGTTTTTGAACACGCCCCGATTCGGGTGTGGATCGTGCAGTTCTTCGAGTTGGAATTCGGTTTTCGAAGTGGACGTGAGTGGAGAGCGAGAGAGACGGTGGAAAAATGTTTTGGGAAGGCGGTTTCGAGTTCCGTTGTTGACGTCCGTTGTCAGAAAAAAAGAAAAAAAAAACAGAGTCCCGTAAAGAAAAAAGAAACGTTTTTCTTTTTGGTGAGTGCAGTTAAAAAAAAAGGAAGAACAAGCAAAAAAAAAAGTCCGAACTGTGTGAACCGTTTTTGTGACGGGATATAATTAATTTTTCGATTGAAATGGAGATGTAAAGAAAAGAAGCGCAATTTAATGTGTACGAAATAAACTGTGAAGTTGTTTTTTGAGTTTTGTTTCTTTTGTTGCTCGGTTGGAATTCAATGGAAGAGGTGTAATCGAAACCTCATTCGTGCCGTATATCTCAAGCTTAGCAGTTGATTTTCCTTTGTTTGGAATTGAGAGAATTCAATGGAAGAGGTGTAATCGAAGCCTAATTCGTGCCGTATATCTGAAGCTGGCAGTTGATTTTCCTTCGTTTGGAATTGAGAGAATTCAATGGAAGTGGACACATAAGGATCCCTCTACAGCATTAAGCCACGGTAGCAGTCCTCCCCCGGAAACAGCTGACAGTTGATTTTCCTTCGTTTGGAATTGAGAGAATTCAATGGAAGTGGACACATAAGGATCCCTCTACAGCATTAAGCCACGGTAGCAGTCCTCCCCCGGAAACAGGTAATCGATTTTACATTTAAATATATATATACCAGTAACCGCTGCAATGTAGACCATTCTTGTCCACAATCTTGATAGATATGACTCATGAAATTTCGTAATTAATTGCATTGAAAGTGCAATGAAAAGAGCCACTGGTGTTTACTATCACTGAATTTCTTTGATTACCAACCGATCATAAAAATGTTTTGCGGAAGCTAAATATAGTCGCGTGTTTTTTTTGGACAATACACATTCTGATCTTCCATGCACAATTAACGATTTTGGATTATTTTGAGTTCAAATTATTTATTAATTAAGACATTAACAAATTAATTCCAGCCTTACTTTTACTAGACAAAAATCCGAAATGGTTTATCATTGACAACAAATTTCCGACATTCGAAAACAAATGCGTTCAATTTTTATTAAAAAACGACAAATATGTTTTCTTGGCCAATCTTTGCAGGCCAATCAGCAATAGTTTGTTTTTATAAGAGGAAATGCAATTTGATTGCTCCAAAGAGACCGATGTAGAGTGAATCGGATTGGACTGCATTCGACAGGTTCGATTCTGAAAATATGAAACTTATGGGATAAGATTTTCATACTCTAGGAATGTCCGCACAGATGTCAAGAAAGTGGGCTCATTAATGTAGAGATCGGATAATAACAACATTTTATAGAAGAAAGCAATTGATTTGCTTTCACTATTATGTACTCATTGTGCAATCTGACTTCCAGCTCTCACAGATGGCAATTAATCAGTAAATACAAAAATGGGATTTCTATCTGTTCTATATGTCCGGGGGAACATCATGCAAATATTTTGATAAATAACCCATATTTAAGAAATTCGTCTTCGCGTGATCGGGTTCCTTCTCGAAACTCTATCGCCGTTCGACTGATAAAGACATTTCGTAACATCAAGGGCATCGGTCTCACTAATGCAAATGTAAACGCCGTCCACCATTATTTGCAATCAGCGAAACCTGATATCCTTGCCCTAATTGAGACCCAGGTCGATTCGTCATCTGATTCGACATATCTTCGTTGCTCAGGATACGAGTTACATTCGAGATTCCGTTTTTAGGGAGCAGTCTGCTTCTGAAATTGTCGTCCTTGGCGATTTTAATGTACACAACTCCGTCCGCTTCGTACATTCTAACCGACGAGGCTGGAGGCTGGCGGAAATGTTTGCTGTTAGCCGCAATTTAACTCAACTTGTGGAGGAAGCTACGCAAGTGCTGGATGCCCGAGTTGATTATTCGAAACCTTGGATCTGTTTTTGACGTCTGAACCGACCATTTATACCATGATGAAACTCCCATCACTGCTTGGTATTGTGGCGGTTCCGCCAAACCCCACTGTTACTTACCTGAAGAACCCGCATTGCTTCGACCCAACCGTATGCAATCGCATTAGCACCTTAAATACTTCACGGATCAAATTTATATAGCCTAAAAGCCCCTGTAAAATAATTCTTACCTTTTATGCATTTCTTCGCATACACATTCCCTACAAGAACTTTTTCCATTATATGGGAGCATAAAACAAAACCTATTCGGTACCTTCGGTTGCCAGGCAAATACCAACACCTGCACAGCAATCTCCCCGCAGCAAAAACATTTCCTTCCCAAAGATAATTAATGCTTTCAATGCATTACGTGGAAATGCCTGCAAAGAATTTTTCCTACAAAAGCATTCATACATGTATCAATGCATCTCTGCATTAGCACCCAGAACCGTATTTCCAATTAGTGTAGATATTAGTTCGATCCTGGCGTCACCATAGATGCCATGTACAATTGACACAGATGGTATATACAAACCGTCATTGTGTAATCATCTGAATTGCTTCACAATGACTTGCAACTATCGATACAGCTACAAGCACTTCACCCAGAAATGCTCCTTTGTTTGAATCTCCAAACAATCATCGACTCCGCGTATAGCCGCCGGATTGAATTCAAAGCATAAACAATGCAAATATAGAATCCGTTTCCCACAAACGAATTTCCCCGCGTATACAAATGCAAGCAAGGGATTCGTTTCGTCCACCAACCCATTAGCACCTTTCCCAATGTCTGTTCGTATATTTACACAAGGGCATCACTCATCTAAGACTTTTATGATGCGCTCGTCTCATCTTTTCTCTTACCACATTTCTTCGATGCATCGTCGTCTATTTATTTAGACGCGATGCACTTCATAGAGAACGATCTTCTCGATCCCTTTGTCCTTGCCGCCTGCCTGCTTTCTTTCGCCCATAGATAAACAACACAGATCTAAACGATCACACACATACCACTGTGATCTTCATTAAGAGATCTAGTTTTCTATTCCACCAAGAGAGACTTTGCGTTTCTCTGGTGGTAAGCAAAAAGATATCCTTAGTGTAGAGGATATCTACCACCACACCACAAACTCACCCCATTAGCGAATCTTATTACATCCGCCGACCACCACGGTCATGCGCCCCCGCTCTCCGTTGCGCGGCGGAGAAGCGTAGATATACAAAAGTCGTGTCGAGAAAGAAGTGTTTCATCTTGTTTAAAATTTATAAAATTCAATTTAATATTAATAATAAGTTCTAAGTAAAGACCATTGACAATAAAAAATGTTTATGCATAAACAACATCGCCTGAGTGTTTTGTTTCTGTGTTGTGTCCGCCCGGTTGCGAAGGTCAACCATCGTTTGCTTCCTCCTTGCATTGTGAGCAGTGTCCGCGTGAACAATAGACGATGTGGATGGAAGTGAAGCTAGTACCCGTATCTAGCACATACTTCCTCCCCACAGTATCAGTCGCACAACCGTTTGCATTTCAAATAATCGAATAATCGACCTAACCACCTTCGCCTAGTGTGGAGGTATGGGGCTGCTAACTGGGACGGTTTGCGAGATTTCTTGGCGACATTTCAGTGGTCGGAGATGTCCGTTGGAGACTCCGACGTTAACGCATGCGCGAAGTCGGTCACAGATATTATTCTTCTCGGGATGGAGATCTACATTTCGCATTCCATCAAACGAAATTCAGCTAATAAGCCTTGGTTTAATGAAAACTACAGGCATATTACAGCGGCGAAAAAAGAGCTTTTAAACAATGGCGCTCCAATCCCACCCAGGGTACCAGAACCAATTTTGTTAGAATCAGAAACGCGTGCAACCAGGCCCTTGATACTGCGAAGAAGGCCTGTGGCGTTTATAACAAATACACACACAGTACACAGGCAAATAGTGTAAAGCACCGAAGGGAAATTCGAATAAGCAAAAAGTATCAGAGTCGTATCATCTTCATCGGGACTACAACCGGCACCCGGTCTTGGCCTTATTTAACAAGTCTGTCCGCCGGTATCCGCTCCATATCCGAGACTTGTTAAATTGTCCATAATAATTCGTTTTTCCGGGCAAGGTTATTAGCCCTGCGCCAATCAGAGCGGCATACCATAGCGATAACATAACAATTCCACATCAGTTGAGTGTACTTGAGTTTAGAAATCGAATTCGTACACGCGGGAGTGACTGGATGTGTTGAGCATTGCTTCAATTTTGCAGAACAATCGCCGGTTCTTGGCAGACTCTTTCGCCTATCTTGCGCCAATCCCAAAGAGAGGAAAAAGTGTCTCCAACAAAATTACCAACCTTTCATCTTATCTAAAGTGATGGAAAATCAACGCCAAGTTAATTAGGTACTTGAAGTGCATCGGACTTCTGAATTATCGTTAATACGGATTCCGTGGCAAGCCGTCCATAGCAGACTTTTTGACCCTTATAACCGATATATGAACATCTGCAATTGAGGAGTATGGAAATTCAACGCCTGTCACATTGGATATCTCCAAGGCTTTTGACCGCGTCTGCACAGAGCATTGCTGAACAAATTTCGTCATACGGACTTTTCCAGCAGCTTTTTCGAGTGGACGAAGAGCTTTCTCGAAAATCGATCGATCCGGCTCGTTGTGGGCGGCGAGTGTTCGAATCTGTATCCTGTTAATTCTGGGATGCCTCAAGGTTCTATTTTGTCTCCAACCTTGTTTTTGCTTCACATAAATAATTTTTTGAAGACAACGGATAACAAAGTGTTCAGTTTTGCAGATGATAGTACGCTTCTTTCCTCTTTTTCGAGTGATCGGCCTATTAGTGCATCAACGTCGCACCAGCTGAGATGTAGCCAGATCGCCTCTCTGAATTGGGATCTGGATAAGGCCCTGCAGTGGGGAAATGTCAATTTCGTCGACTTCAATACAACGAAGACACAGTATACAACATTCACAAAAGATCATGGGTTCCACAGCTGATGATGAATGGCCAAGCCCTCGAATCTTGGGAAGCTTGAAGTTACTCGGTCAGGTCAGCCTCAGGGAAACTGAGTTATCCTTATAGAGCTAAGAAATATTTTACTCCGGCCCAACTTCTTCTTCTGTATAAATCCCAAATTAGACCTAAACTTTAGCGATGTTATCGTCAGTTGTTGCAGTTTTTCGACGTCCCGAACGTTCATCTTCTCCCAAGCTCTCGCGGCCACGTTTAAATTCAGATGCCCGAAATTTCACTGTGGTAAATGATGGTGTAGAGTCCCCATTCAAAGAGTTCAACTCATCTTTGATTTCGATACTCAATTTTGTCCGTTTTCACAAAAACACTCACATCGACTCACTCAAACGACTGTCAAATAAAAACTACGCGTCTAAAATGGCCGAAATTTTGATGAGTAACCGTCAAAAGATGCACAACTACATTCAGTAGCTTTTATTGATAAGTGCTGCTATCTTCACGTTGAGGTTGAAAACATTTCGTATGTAGCTCGTATATAGCTCAGTTATTGCTGTTTTCATCACTCGATTTTACTCATTTACAAGCTGCCACTCCGTGTGTATCAGTTGTATAATAGATACGAGGGTTGCCTCTTATGTTTCGGGATTTGGCAACCCGTGTTGCAATCCAGCAATTGACAGCTCTGTCGTAAAGTTGGACATTTATGAGGTTATACGCACTCAGAACGTTTTGACATACGAGCGCTATTTGTGTTGTTTACAGTAACTTAAAATATTCATCTCGGCCCAAAAGATGGAATTAAATCGTCAACATTTTCGTGCGATTATTTTTTACAACTTTCGGCGTGGATTAACTCAGCAACAGTGCATGGATGAACTTAATTCAATTTTTGACGATGAAGCTACATCAAGGACCAGTGTTTATCGATGGTATGGTGAACTCAATCGTGGTCGTAGTTCACTCCAAGATGAATTTCGTGAAGGTCGTCCAAAATCAGTTGTTGTTCCGAAAACCATTGATGCTCTGCGCGAAAGACAACCTTAGGCGTTAGTGGGACCAGCATGCATTCAGTATTGCATAAACATTTGACTGTCAAAAAAATTTGTTCGCACAATTTCTCAATCGCCCCAAAAAAGCGTAGTGTCAATTGGTCGAAAGAAATGCTCAAAAAATACGGTCGCGGTGCTTCGAAACACGTCTATGACATCGTGGCAGGTGATGAATCGTGGTTTTACGCGTATGAGCCTGAAAGTAAACAGCAGTCGACTGTCTGGGTGTTTCAACATGATCCAAATCCAACAAAACCTGTTCGCGCACGAAGCACTTCCAAGCAAATGGTCGCCTGTTTTTTCGGAAAAACTGGACATGTCGCAACCGTACCACTAGAACAACGCAGAACAGTCAATTCTGAGTGGTACACAACCATTTGTTTGCCAGTTGTCTTCCAAGAAATCAGGAAAACCAACCGCCGAAGACGAATCACTCTTCACTACGACAATGCGAGCTCTCACACATCGGCTGCGACAACTGCATTTTTGAGCACCCAAAACATCGATTTGATGGGTCATCCGCCGTATAGTCCTGACTTGGCACCGAATGACTTCCTTTTATTTCCGTACGTAAAAAACAAACTGAGGGGTCAACGTTTTTCGACACCTGAAGAAGCGGTTGCTGCATTCAGAATGCATGTGTTGGAGATACCTCAATCAGAGTGGCAAAAGTGCTTCGACAATTGGTTTAAACGCATGCAAAAGTGTACAGATCTTCATGGAAAATATTTTGAAAAACAATAAAGTGGTTTTCGATGATCAATATTTGTTTTTCTTCTGTAATCCCGAAATATAAAAGGCAACCCTCGTAGATGTCGATAATCAACATTTACGTCATGGGATTCTATTCTGTTTTTAAATGAAAAACAAAATGCTACTCAAGCTGTCTAATTTATTAATTCGACTTTGGCGGAACATTCAAATTCAAATCACATTAACTGTGAGTCATTCAACAGTAAAAAAGTAATTTTCAAGCTTTTGTGAAGGAAATGTTAGTCTTGAATACGCTCCACGCCCAGGTGCAGTAAAAAAATTTAATGACGAAGATCTTCAAGTATTACTGGATGCAAATCTTGGTCAAACTCAAGAAAAGCTTGCAGAACAGTTACGAGTTTCTCACCGAACAATATCAATCAATCTTTGTGTAAGTATCTTTTCCAATAAAGATGAATTTAATAAAAAAAAAACCGATCAAAAATGTATAAAAACAAAAAGTCACTTTGAAATTTCGTTTTATAATTGGTAAAAGTATTACTAGTGATAATTGTCTATCTGAAACACACGTGTTTGTGGGGATTCAACGATTTAAGAAAGGCTAGGAAAATATACATGAGGATAACTATATGGGCTGATGTCATTACCAAAGAAAACAAGGAGAAACTTCCAAGAAATCTTTAGTGAAGAGGCTCATGGAAACCGACCTTAACAAATCGAAAACAACAATTCATGGCATTTTAACTGAGAAACTTGATCAAAGACGATTGAATTCAAAGTCTGTTCCACATCAACTGAATGATGACCGAAATACCGAGAACTTGCCAAAAACGATTGTAACTGGTGTTTTTACATCTCTGTCTTTAAAATAATCCATAAACAAAACGTCAGAGTTCTGGGAGTCACCAGACAAACGAAATCCAAACAAAGGTGGAGCACATCTCAAAAAACGAATACCATTCTCAATAACATCCCAATCAAGACGTACTAGAGTCACTTGACCATGGTATTTCAGTTCAGGGAGATTATTTCGAATAAATAAAATGAATTTTGTAAAGATTAATTAAGTATTCGGGTTTCTTTTGTTTTTATTCCATTCGGATTTATTTTGGGGCAGGGGGTGTATAGAAAATTGACTCGCTTTATTCAAAAGCCAAATGAATAGATGAAAAGCAATGTTAACTCCAATGATCTCAAAAATGACCCTAAAACATTCTTCCAATTCGTCAATCATAAACGTAGATCCGACGTATCGCTCATACCTCATCTGATCCTGTTACTATTGGCAACTCCTTCGCCACTCAATTCAAGCAGTCATTCACTAATGACTCCTTTGTTCCTGACCCGTCCTACTTTAACTACCTACCTAACTTTTCCCTCGGTCCCCTTCTCCACAATTCCTTTGATCCGACCCTAATTGAATCCGAGCTACTGCAACTCAAAGACGAGTTTACACCGGACCCTGGTGAAATCCCTGCAATTCTTTTCAAAAAAATTGCATCCATTCTCCCTGCACCCCATCTCACTGATCTATAATCTCTGACTCTCTCAATGCCTATTCCCCCACATTTGGAAGACCTCTTTCATCACCACCATCCACAAGAAGAGTCCCAAAAATGATGTCGGGAACTAACGCTGTGGTGTTTCTAGCAGATACACACACGACTAGGAAAACAAGACCACGAAAAGCACATCCATTAAAGCCGTATACCACAGCAATAATATACCATTTCCACGTTAGTCGAATGTATTTGAGTTTAGAAATCGAATTCCCATACGCGGCAGTGGCCCGATGAGTTGAGCTTTGGTTCTATATTTTAGTGATTCTAGCCGTGATAGCGTCGGTTCGAATGACTCGCTCTTCACTATCGTCGCAAATGATATAACTGGTGACCCCGACGTGATCTGTACGACATAACACACACTCCCATACACACACAGAACTTTACCACTTACAATCACACGACTTCTACGCAGAAGACGGCTCACTCGCCTGCTCTGACATTTTCTCGGTCGCCCTCTCGCTCGCTCTTCGTTCAGTCGTTCACATCACAAAGTTGATGCTAACAAAAGTTACTGGGAGGGGAGTGAAGTGGCGTTTCTAGAAGATACACACACGACTAGTGAAGAAACCCACCACCAAAAGCACATCCACTAAAGCCGTATACCATAGCAATAATATACCATTTCCACGTTAGTCGAATGTGTTTAAGTTTAGAAATCGAATTCCCATACGCGGCAGTGGCCTGATGAGTTGTGCTTTGGTTCTATATTTTAGTGATCCTAACCGTGATAGTGTCCGTTCGAATCACCCGCTCTTCACTATCGTCGCAAACGCTATACCGCCCTATCGCCAAACTGTCCCACTTCCTCTCTCACATTGATGACACGATCCGGAAAGCCAATTCTACCCTCGAATTTGTGAAACGATAGTCTAGGGAATTCTCCGACCCTTACGTTACTCGATCTCTTTACCTTACCCTCGTCCGTCCACAGCTTGAATATGCTAGCAGGTCTCCTTATCACAAGATCCACATCTGTAGAATAGAAAGTATTCAACGTCCCTTTCTACAGTTCGGTCCCCGAGGGCTAGGGTGGGAAAGCCGCTTAATCCTTCCCCCGTACATTAACCGCCTCAAATTAATCAACCTCGGAACCCTTGTGGAGCGCAGGATCGTGGCTGACATAATAGTCATTCATCTGGTCCTCTCCGCCCACCTCCTCAACTTAACTCCTCTAAACACAAACTCTCGAAATACGCGTAATCTTCGGCTTCTGCCCCCCCCCCCCCCCCCCCCTCCCGGCGGCCCGGACCTCTTATGGTCTGAACGAAACGCTTTCGCAGATGCTGAGAAATGTCAACTCCAATTCCGCCTTGTTCGACTTCGACCTCTCTACCCATACTCTCAAGCACCGTCTCCTAAACTATTCTCACCACCAATTTTAAGCGACGCTTCTACACTCTACTATAACCTACCCCCCCCCCCCCCCCGCCCCCCACCCCCTACCTCCCACGATCCCTTTCGTTCCTTCTTATTTTGTCCTGGTTACCTAAAGTTAAGCCTAGTTAAGATAGTTCTTAAGGTCTCTAGTTTGTCATTTAGATATACTTTTGATGTAGGTAATTATGTTGCTGAATTAAGCCCCAGTGGTTGCCGCACTAAATTAAACTAAACTAAACTTCAGTAATTAAGTAGCATTGGAATTTCTAATTAAAAACACTGTATTCCATTTTCAGTCCAAATTGTAGATATGAACTATCTTGAAAACTGGTTTAGTGTTTAATTGCTCACATTATTCCAACTAAATTAAAGTCAATGCTATGATATTATAGACCAGCCGGGGGAACTTCATGAAATTAAATCCAGATTCCGCTACTTGCTTCAATTTTACAAGAATGAGTAATTCGTTTTATTTTTCAAATGCGTTATCTGTCTCAAGTTTTCAATTGGAGTACCGCATGTTCACATACTTACAACATATTTTAAAACATGATGAACAATTTTTATGAAAGGTGAAAAACAAAACCTGCAAAGTACCTCTTAAATCAATTAATTTTGCTTTCTTTATCCTTAATAGACTACTATAATTTGAATTTCGCCAGCAGTTTGATACATCCAAAACTTGAATTCATTACAATACTTTAAGTTTTTAACCGATTGACTTTGTTTTATTCTGTTTCGAATAAAGGTATTATAAAGTCTACGCCATTTGCACCGTGAATGACTATGTATTGTGTATACGTTTCGAATGCATTTAATTAGCTTTTTAGCCATGCTTAATTCATGGATGTGGAAAGCATCTCGAAAGATATATAAAATGCGGTTTTTGCTTCCTTTCGTTTGTTTCTCTCTTTACAGGTCCAACTCGAGTGTTTCGCAACTCTCCGGTTTTGATTAAGAAACAAATTAAAAATGATAGGCTTGAGTATCTGAGCCTAATAAAATAGTTAGTCAAGAAGACCCAAAAGTCGAAATTACAATAGAATCAAATAGTATCATCGTCGAATATATCCAACAATGT
The DNA here is from genome assembly GCA_963931805.1 of Microdon myrmicae. Lineage (NCBI taxonomy): Eukaryota > Metazoa > Arthropoda > Insecta > Diptera > Syrphidae > Microdon > Microdon myrmicae. Next base: position 291,898 of record CAWVOU010000013.1, read on the forward strand.
TTGTACCGTTCACCCTTTAGTTTAATCTGTTATATCAGCGCTTCAAAGCACATAAACTTGATAACATCCAACACAGAAACCGAAAATGAAAATAATCAACAAAAAACGAAGAATGAATACACGCTAAAAATCTTATAGGTTGCAGCTAGTTATAAATGAAGAAATTGGTTTGTGGAATTTTGAACCAACTATAAAAAGATCGTTATTGACCCCATACTTTCAACGGCGTCGCTCCATTTTATTTTGAAATTCACATTTGTAAGGTGTTGATGTTGGGGGCGCACAATTATATTATTGTCAGTTTTTTCGATTAATTTCATTTCCCGACAATAGAAAAGAAAGTATTCAGATGCGCAGTTTCTCTATCATATTATATCTGAATTTTTAAATTAAGTTTCATGCGTGTGAAAAAGGAAACGCCACGAAAGTGAAGCTATTATCTATCAATCAATCAATAGAATGAAAAAAATCCCGACTACTCATTCAACAAAAATTTGTATACCACTTGAACAAATAATTCTACTGTCTAGGTATGACTGTCGGTAGCAGAGGTAGGTGATTTATATACATACTCTGGCCGAGTTAGCGACGCTTTATAAAAGGCGGCGGATACATCACAGCTTGCCGGAGAACAGCATTTGTTGAATACACGTTTTTTTTTCTTTTCCCAATAATTTACCGTGTCTGTTTTCAATCACAATCATTTACAAACTAAATATCGCCAATATTTACCAGTAGACTATTGACTGACAATAACTTTTCAAGTTACAACGCGGTAAATAAAATTCGATTGTTGTTAGGCAAAAAAAAAACTGAATTATTTGTCTTCCGACACATTTTTTTAATAGCCGAAATTACTTTTAAAAATACTTTACCGCATATGTGAATATATTACAACAACTGCCTTACCTTAAGTTTACACCAGTAAACAGTCAATCTGTTGTCATACACACAATCGAATGCTTATTGAAACCTATATCATCATCATCATCATCATCGGCACTACAACCGGGGACCGGTCTTGACCTTATTTAGCAAGTCCTAAGGCTTGTTAAATTTTCCATAATGATTTATTTTTTCTGGGCAAGGTCATTAGTCTTGCGCCAGAGGCTCCCCGACGGGGAATCGAACCCCGGTCTCCCGGGTGACAGGCGGGTATACTAACCACTATACTATCGAGGAGCCCATTAAAACCTATATACCAAGCATATATTTGAATCTGCCAAATTACTATTACTATTTACTACTATTTATTGGCCTGTAGGTACCCTAAAGTTCATGACCTCACCGAGTCGACTGCGCCATTGTTCCCTGCCCTGTGCGCTCTCCTTCAATGTTTGACAATCCGGTCCGATCTCCTCAAGGTCCAACCTAATATTGTCCTCCCTTCTCCGTCGCTGCCGCCCTGTCGGACTCTCTCCCGTCGGCTTACCGTCAAGAATACAATGCGCGGCCCTATCGTTGCCCATTCGCGCCACGTGTCCGGCCCATCTTAATCTTTGGGACTTGATTACTCTCACTATTGTAGGTTTGCGGTATAGCTTGTGGCGGTGCCGCCAAACCCCACGGTACACTTACCTAAAAACCCCCATTACCTTATCCCAAGACGCATAAGTTTTCGACAATGCAATCGTATTAGGCACCTGAAAATGCTTCACGCATTAAAGAGATAAAATCGATGATCTTTAAGTCCCTGTAAAGAAAACTTATCTTTCATGCATTTTCTTCGCATACCAATTCTCTGTAAGATTTCTTTACTAGCTTATCAGGAATTCCAAACCAATTTCGGCATCTACGTTGCTAGACAAATTCCCCTAGACGAATTCCTGTAAATGTATGATTCGGTTTACATACAATGTAACCTTCATGACAGGGATCATAAATATTGCGCCGTATATTTTACCAGCCTCGATGTGTGTACAAAAAGCTATCTATACACACATCGGCTGGCGACCCCTTTTAGCGAGCGATACACAGTCCAACGCAGATGCATGTAATTAGCACCATCTGCCTTGAGACTAATGCCTTACCAATGCACTACGTGCAAACACAACAACGCTGTCTACCAACAAGTATTCTGGCGATACACAAACAATCCAATCACCAAGTATCCCAGACGCATCTACCATTTAATCAGTTGCAACTTGATTACTCATAAATCTCTTTTATCCTACATAGTTCTGGATCCGTTTCCCAGTAACCTTCCACATAAACAAAGATCTCTACGATCCTTTTCCCTTTCTTTGTGTTTCAGGTTCTTCATCGTGGCTTTGATCTATGAAAAGAACCGACGTACACACACACTTGTGTATCGTGAAGATCTCCTCTATGAGATTGGTTTGGTTACTCCAAAGAGAGACCTTACGTCTCTCTTGGAATAGGAAAACGCGCCCCTTAGTTAAGAGAGCCAGTTTCACTGGCCAAATTCCCTAGTCAGCGAATTAATATCGCTGAGTCCCTTTCCATCTGCCCACGACAATGGTCGTGTGGACTTCCGCTCTCCGCCGGCTGTGGAGACGGGATAATACACCGCGAGTCGAGTAAGCGCGCTAAAAAAGTAAAAAGTCGTACAAGTAGTACACACCAGCCTTTATTATTTTTCTTGTACATACGGATCATCTTCAGTAAATTAAATCAATGATGTGCAGTGTTTGCAACCGCCATGTCGAATATTATATTTGCCGCTGTAACCAATAATTGTGTTTTTTCTTTAATATAACAATAACACTAAATAAAAGAAATAGTGCGTTTTATTTTTGCTTGTCCGGTGTTTGTGCCTTTCCCTTGGTGTTGTACTTGTCAGATACCTTAGTGATTTGTGGGGACGAGGTAGAACTCTCGCCCGCGCTGGCGTCGCGAAATCGTACCCCACAAAAGCTCTTCCAATCCGTGGTTATGGAGTTTCCTCCATTGTCCTGCCTCCTGGTCATATTTGCCGCCAAAGATACCCCTTTGAATCTGCCTAATAGACGACGAAATGTCGGGCGTCTCTCAAGAGATACAAGAAGCAATTCACGCCAATCGGGTCACAATTTACAATGGCAAATAGTCTTTAACCGGAATTCAAATCCCACATTTGATGAGACGCATCTAAAACTACACTATATGTGTTCCATACAATTCAACCCAGTGAAAACCACCGGGGGCATATGTCTTTCGATACTATCATTAGAAAATATAGGCAACGTGTCCTACCTTTTCCTTTGCTGTAAGCATGTTATATAATTAACCCCCAAAAAACACCAAAACATGGGTAGACGACGCTGTTTCTACATAGCCAAACAGTTTAGTCCATCTTCAAATTCTTTTTGCAAATTCCAATGTAAGAGTTTATCCCAAGCCAAAGATTCCCTTTAATATAAATAAAGTATAGGCTATTCGCTTGGGAATAGTTTCCGTCCATTGAAAAGTGCACATGAGTATACCTTTCAACCTTCTTCATTTCTCCTTCTCGGGTGCACTTCGTAGTTATGCATTCCGAGAATTACCCAAGCTATTAATCAAGGTCACGCGGTCGCTCTTTTGGTTTCGCTCTTCGTTGCAGTAAAACCTACTCAACTCCTAAACCAAGCTGCGCTCCTTTGGAATTTTCGCATTCTTCCTGTGTACATTGATTGCTGAGTAAAGTCGAGAGAGTTTATTCCCATTTAGTTGGCAGGGAAATGCGAAAATAAGTATGAGTGTGTAATCGGGAATGGGCGATCGGTATAAAAGGGCGTAAATGGTCAGAGAATCAGTTGTTGTGATCTGCGTTTACTGCCGCACTCAAGACCCACCGGCCTTGTACGATATCTTTCCCACCACCCCCCCACCCAAGTGGTTAGAGAACAGCTGAACTAACCATGTCCACAGTATCCTTAGATACCGCCTCCTCCTTTTTTCTTTTTCAGATATCTCGAGACCCAGCCCAACATCTTCACGGATATGGGTGAATTTCGTTATCACAAGATGACTCGCAACCAAATTGACTACGTGTTGATAGATCGCCGCTACTTCTCGAGCCTGATGACGGCACGAACGTACCGACGTGCCAACTTCGACTCGTATCACTATCTTGTTGGTACAGTTTCCCAGCGCGGATTCGAATCAACACGGCTGCCTTACGCAATGAGAATACCAGTAACACCTTTGGCCATGCGATGGGCTCGACGGAGGCAGAGTAAGTCCTGAGGCCAGAATGCCGGGCGTAGAAGAGAAATGCATATGCCTTAAGAATACTGTCATTAGTACTGCCAACTACATCTTATACAGTAGCCGTAGAAATCGGAGCGACTGGTTTGATGGTGCGTGCAAACTAGCGACTGAACGTAAGAATGCTGCATACCGGCCAATGCAGTGGTTTCATAAGACGCGAGTACCCGAGGAGAAATACAAAGAGCTCAGAAGATCTGAAATAAGACTGCACATACAAAAGAAAAGTGCCTGGAAAAAAACCTTGTCTGTGAAATAGAGAAAAGTAGAGAGCGAGGTCCGCACCAGGCGCGGGAGTTCTATCAAAAAATCCACAGTATGACGCGGTACACACCACACTGCACGTACAGAGCTCAAGCAAAAATAAAGGGGGTAATCTGATCAACGATCCTGAAGGCATTCTGGAGCGATGGGAAGTGCACTTCAATGAATTGATAAATGGGCAGCTCATAGAAGAATTGGAGGCTCGCGAATACAAAATCAAGACCAAATGCTGCCGCAACCAAGCATTGGGGAAGCATTAAAAACCATAAGACAGCTCAAAGCAAATAAAGCCCCGGATCTGATGGCATACCAGCTGAACTGATCAAACAAGGAGGGACAGCGTTACATCACGGAACTCACGAGATCGTGGTGCACACATGGGAGCAAGAGGAGATGCCAGAAGATTGGCATCGTGGAATAATTTGCCCCATACATAAGAAGGGAGATATCACACTGTGCAGCAACTATAGGGGTATAACATTCCTGAGTGCCGCCTATAAGATACTCGCCTCTATCCTACAAGATCGGATAGCCCCACACGCTAAAAGCAGCATTGGTTAATATCAATGTGGCTTCATCCCAGGCAAATCAGCGATTGATCAGGTATTCATCCCTAGGCAGGCGATGGAAAAATGTCTGGAATTTAAGATTCCATTATATCATCTATTTGTAAACTTTAAGGCAGCCCACGACAGCATAGCCAGGGTAGAACTATATAATGCCATTAGAGAGTTCGGCATACCAAACAAATTGATACGACTTTGTATGTTGACCACGACCAACGTAACTAATCAAGTAAAAAAAGCGAGAGTGCTGTCCAAACCAATAAACCTCTTTAATGGACTCCAACAAGGGGGCGCTCTGGCCTGCCTCCTCTTCAACATGGCGATGGAGAAAGCAATCCGTCACTCTGGCGTCACAGCAAGAGGGACTATTGTCAAGGAATCCAGCCAGATACTTGCGTACGAAGATGACATCGCCATCATCGGTAGATCCAATTCGGCTGTACAGGACTCCTTCACCCAGATCGAGCAGGCGGCACAAAAACTGCGACTGCACATTAATGAGGGAAAAACAAAGTACATGGTGGCAACTTCTGCGAAAAGAACACCTAATGTTGGTCAAACTATCAGGGTAGTGGAGCACGAATTTGAAGTAGTGCTGTCCTTTAACTACCTTCGGTTCATAGTATCAGCCGATAACAATATGGAAGAAGAAATACGCGAACGGCTGATCAAATCCAACAAAACCTACTATGGTCTATCAACGCACTTTTAAATCCCGAAATTTATCCAGAACATCCAAGCTAGTACTGTACAAGACCATGGTCTTACCGGTACTCGTGTATGAATCCGAGACCTGGGTGCTCAAAAAAAAACGCACTCTGAACTCTTAGCCACGTTCGAGAGAAAGGTCTTTAGGAGAATTGTTGGCCCCATATGGGAGGGAGGACGATTCCGGAACGCTACAACCACGAGTGGTGCGTGATCTACCTCGAAGCTAATATTGTAAAAAAAGTCATGCTCGCTAGACTCCCGTGGGCGGGATACCTAGCTTGAATGAGCGAAGAGGGGCCTGCTCGGAAAGTCCTCTATGGTAGGATGTATGGAAGGAGACAGCGCGGCAGACCTTGTGTTTGATGGAGGGATGGTATAGACCAGGACGCCCAGAGCCTGGGAATGGTAAACCGGATGACATCGGCTCGAAATCGGGACCGGTGCAGAGATTTGTTAAATATGCCCAAGACCGGACCCCAGTTGTAGTGCCGTTGATGATGATAACTTGTATTCCATCGTGGATATAATAGTTGCAAAATTGAGAGCTTTTTCCTTATCTATGACCACATTTTCAGGCATACAAAAAGGGAACAGCATCTCTCGAAGTGGTTGCCTAATGTCAGTTGCTGCTCTTGATTGGATTATTTTGGTTTACCCAAATTTCGTAAGTTTGCATATAGCAGTTAGTACCAAGACTTTCTCTGTTGAAGAGATATCAAAGTGTACCGTGTGACTAGGGTAATTTGGTATAGGCGTTGGTTCAAGGATAGGCTTATTTCAGTGTCGTTCATATTTATTTTCTTTACACGTTCGACAATTTCTAACTAATTTCTTAATTTTAGCTGACATTCGTGGAAAGTAAAAGTTTTCGAGCAGTTGCTTACGGTTTTCTTCTGGATTTCGGTGTGCTCTTTGTATGGTTGTAAGACTTTTGTTTTCCTCTTCTGCTTCATCGACAATGTCCTCGACCATTGTTTGAGTGTACCTAACTTTATAACTGGCAAAGTGTGAAGGATAAATATCGAATACAGAATATTTATCCTTCCCATAATGTCTTCTTTTGTAAGTAAACCATTTATTGTGCTAGGGCTAAGATATTATTTAAATATGTTAATGATGTCCGTGTCAGTATAACGGGCTGAATGAAAATATGGCTATGATAAGATGAAAATGGAATTCGAAATTGGTAGTAGTTTCGTTTCCTATTTCGAGAATGAGTTGGTTGCGGAAGATATCGGAGGTATTTCTACGGTTGGAATCAAATTATGTGATGAACTATCATCAATACGTTGTGTTAATGTCATTGAGTTTGAGGTGATTGCGGCTTACGAGGTTTGCGAAGTAGTTACGGGAAGAAATCGCGCCTAGGAGTAGGAATGGGTGTTAGGTTAGATGTAATATTTCTTCTGGGAGGAACCGGCGGTGGAATTTGTTGAAAATTTCTTCGACTGAGAGCTGTTAGCGACTGTACGTTGTAAATGAATGTACGAAATGTCGCGAAACTTCATAACTTTATAAACTACGGACAGATGAGCCTCTCGAAATGAGTCATGTTCATTTACCATTGAAAAATCCCGGACTTTTCAACCCAAGTAGTATGAGCGTTTTGGCGTTTTCAATAGATACATACGATACACAACCTATAGTGAAGAACAATACCAAACGAAAATCCAAAAATCGAACCATCAGAACCATCAGTTAACAGTAGTTTAGAACAACAATTCATCTCCTACACGCAGCTGTTGATCTGATGAGTTACTGGTCGGTCTCTTCGTGGGCTAGATTCCCCGTCGCAATAACCTTCCAGTATCATACAAAAAGGGGTAATGAAACAGATTCTTTCACATTTATAGGACCCCGACTGTTTTCAGTATATATAGATTGCAGAGCTTTGTGGAGGCAGTATCGGGTGGAATGGAATCCTCGCTGCGTTCGAATCTCTGCCCGGGTTCTGTTCCATACGCTATACGATATATTGTAAAACATTCCTTTTTAATGTATAATAGCATCGAATCTCTGCTTTATTCCTGCAACTTTACCAACAATGAGCAAAGTGCAAATCTACGATTCCTTATGTTCAGCTTATTACTATAATCTCTACAGTATTTAAATAAGATACACAAATTTATATAAACCAGCAACCCTTGGTAAAATGAGCTGAGCACTTCAAATCCACAAGTCCATGATCAGCAACAACTAGCCCAACCGCACTTGTTGTGGCTCACATTACATTTGTGATCGTGCAAATCAACTGAATCTCACCCTTTGCTTGGGGTGCGTCGCCCTAACTATTAACACGATGTGAATAACCGAAACAAAAGTACCACAGATGCGTGACCAAGATTCGTTGAATCGATGTCGGGGCACCAAACTAGACGTCCAGTGGCCAAACGAAACACGGTAACAACAGTACATCGTCCACAATTTAGAATCATTCGTTTGTAAAACAAAAGGAAAAACTTGGCGCATCGTGCAGGTGAGTTGAAGTTTTGTCAGCCGTGACTTGGCAGTAATTAAGTAAACGCTAAGCACTCCAACATTGACATGGGGAGTGTTAATTCAAGACAGAAAAGAGCAAAAGAAAGCAAAAACTTGAGCTCGCTGAGAAGAGTACGCGTTTTTACGATTCGCTGACTCTTGTGGAGGAAGGTTAAACACCTGCTAATTTTTTTCGGTCAGTGCCTTCCGCACTGAATGCAATAACAACGTAGAAGAGGCCTAAAAAGCGAGGGTGTCATGCCGGTAAGGTGATTTAATACGAAGCTAAGATGTTATGACGCAGAAAGATGAGTCTTGGACAATTTCCCTGATTACATCGTAGATGGGATAAGTATTTTCGGTACCTGGAGAGTATAATAAGACGCAATGGATCGCTAAAAGGGGCTGCGGAGTTATTGTTATTGCAATTTATTATATTAGACCAGACAATGAACCATGTTGGGTAGATTCGTGATATTATTCTTCACGTTTGGCCAGAAAGAGTTTAACGTTTTATTCAGCTTGTGAAGTAAGTATCCTTTGGTATTCATTAGCTCCTCATTCGATAGTTTCAGTTGAAAAGCATGTTCATTGATCATTTAAGTAAAGCTGTGTTTATTGAAGTTGAGGTGGAAGTTGTTAAATCAATCTATACCTCCTATACAGGCAAAACAATTACCGGTAGCAAACAAACGCATATAGCAATAAAGTTATTCGACTGTTGTTCATAACAGGTCACAGTAATACTCTGGAATCAATCCCAGGATGCCTATCCACTGGGGCTGTCTCCTATGAAATCCGGAATCGTTTAACACGAATTTCCTTGTATTAGTTAACTTTAAATTAACCAACAGATCAAATTATTTCTGAGTAATAAAACCATACAGTCTAGGTACATATATGAGAAAAAGGCTGAAAGCACTGCTCCCATTAAATCGTGTTTCAGAAAATAAAATTCCCCTCCACGGGACAAACCGTGCCACCCATGGAATAAACAAATGTATACCATTAATTCCATAAGGTGATACAAAAAATTGAATAGAGGGTAAACACATGTGTTTAGCAAATCATTGGGTCGTCCCGTAGTCCTATTGGAAGTGAAAGTTTTTCTTTTTTAAATATCTGTATTTATGACATCGTTATCTAACGCTCGACTGTGTTTCCTGTTATCTGTTATATGTATATTCATTGGCAATCGTTTTTTCACGCTACGAATTTGTGCATATATCAGAAATATGGTAAATTTCCAAAGTACATTTATTACATCCAAAAAAAAAAGTATGAAGGAATATGCCTTGGAGGCACTCACCCCACAGAAATACTTTTCCAAATTTAGTTCCGAAGACACGAGTCTCAACATTCAATCAAAAAGCAGCCGATCTACCGAAGTTATTTCAGGCTGTGTAAAGAAACACACTTTGCGAGAAATTACGAACATTCTGAAAATAAGACATAAAACTGTTCACAGGTATCTGCAAGAATTTGGTTACATATATATATGTTTGACAGAAAAATATTTGGCAAACTACAGGCTTATTTACAATTCACTTCCTAAACAACGCGAAATGGATCCGTTTCTCTAGCAACTAGTGGCGGGTGACGAGAAATGGAACACTTATAATACGACAACATATTCCATAAAAAGTCATGAACACATTTTAGTAACCAATAACATGCTGGGTTCAATAGTAGAGCATCTCTTTCATCCACCCAACGCGGAGTGAAACGTTGTCATAAACTCTTATACCGAGGCCATACCAGCGCTGTCAAGAAAAGAGAAGCGGAGGACATGCGACAGAATACGCGATCAAAAAGTTCCCGACCCTGACAGGATCCTAAACACAGCGGCTCTTAAAACGAGACAAGACGTATTCCAAACTCCAATGTGGAAATGCCTTGACGAAGGAACATTTCCCGATGCGTGGAAAATTCTTGACAAAAGGAAGAATTAAGCCACTAGATAGTTCCTCGCCCTATCGGCCCATACACTTCCTGGATTCAATGGGAAAAATTCTTAAGAAGATTATATATGGTAGATTGCTCGCCATAGCGAAAAACAACGAAGAGCTATCGATTCATGAAAATGACTTCAGGAAAATGCGATTGACCATCGACGCCATCAAAGCAGTGGTCGATATGGCAGCCGAAGCAATAAGAGATAGAAGATGGAAAGGGAGAATAAAGAAATACTGCGCCGTGATAGCATTGGACTCCAAAAACGCCTTTAACTCGGCCAACTGGTTACCCACCAAAGGAGCCTTTAGTCGAATGGACACCCTGCCCTATCTCGTAAAAATCGTCATAAGTTATTTAACAAATAGCAACCTGATAGACGATGCGAACAAAAACAGCAAAATCGATAACATTCCAGTAGGTCTTCTTCAAGGCTTAGTACTTGGTCCGCTATGCTATGGAATAGTATGTACGATGGAATTTTACAAATAAATCTATCACAAGGAGTGAAAATTATTGGCTTCATAGACGATATTGTGGTTGTAATAATCGCTAAACATGTGTACGAGGTAGAAGCGGCCGCTAATGAGACAATTCGACTAGTTCAAGACTGGGTACAATCTGCCGATCTAGAACTAGCCGACTACAAAACGAAGACATAACTAGTCGAAGCGTATGGGATATGCTAATTTCCAGATCGTAAATGAGAACATACGATCGAAGGAAGCGCTTAAGAACTTAGGAGTCATGCTCGACAATATACTAAGATTTAAATTTCACGTAAAGCATTGAGTAAGAAAATCGCAGGCTTACAGGCAGCTCTATCCGGTATATGCCGAAATATCCGTGGAACAGATTATCCGGTAAATTGCTAAATTCCGTGGAAAAGAAGTATCCTACCAAGGGTGGTCACATCCGTGCTAGTCCATACCCTGCCAGTGTGGACAGAAGCTATACGAACAAAACGCCTGAAGAGAATGATGAGAGCAACACCTCCTCCTGAATCACCTCCGGGGAAGCAGCATTCATTATAGCCGGATTACTCCCCATAAACTTCCTAGCTGAGGATATTCTTCGGATCTATAAAAGGAGAACCACAAGGGAAGAAGTGCCTGGCGGAACAATGACGATGAAACTAAATGAAAGAGAAGTTACCATTTCTTTATGACAGGCTAGATGATACACGACCTTAAACAACAGATGAACCATTAAACTCATCCCATCTGTAGAAGTTTGTGTAAAGCCCTCACGCGGAAACTGCAACTACCAACTTACCCAGTTTTGGGCACGGTGAGTACTGAAAATATCTAAACCGCTTTGGACACGGCAGTTGACCTGTCTGTCCCCAATGCGAAGAGCGAGAGGACGATGCTGAACATGACATTTTTGTATGCAGCCGTTTTCCTCAGTGGACAAACAGCTTCTCGGGCTCAAGGCGTGCTTGACTGTATGATACGATCAGAAGAATGTTGGAGCAAAATCTGTGTTGCAGTCATCCTAGTACAGAATGAGCAGCGCGAACTCGAAAGAGAAAAACAGGAAGACTCAGAAAGCAATAGGAGACCAGCCTATAGAGTTAACCAGCCCCGCAAAGGAAAATCCAAAGTCTGTGCCGTGAAGAAAGTGATAGGAGATGAAAAGGTGTGTTTTAGTACGTAGGCGTAGTTTTATGACATAATGTACAACTCTGTGAATCGTGCTTGCCAAAGGCTCGAGCCCGTGTTATCTTTAGAAGATTCCACATCTTTGGGGCAACTATTAAAAAAATTCTAGCAACCCCCGAACGCTTATACTTTCATTCATATGGCGGGATTATCGAAATATGCTATTTTAGTAGCAACTTTTTTCAGCGAAAAACAATCGATGCCAATGTCTATTAAACTCACGAAACGCCCGAGCTAATCAATTGTCAAGGTGCCGTATTCCATCATGGCAAGCCAAACCACACACTGCAATAGTCATACACCATATTTACCAGAGATTGCACCATCACTTGAACTTGTTCCCGTCACTACAAAAACCCCTCAACGGAAAATCATTCACTGATCGGTAAGGTAGAAAAATATATACCGCCCTGTTTTTTACGTCTAGGTCCAAGACTTTAGTCGAGGAAGAAGGTATCACAGGAATGATAGCAAGATGTTATCAATAAAACCGGACAATATACCAATGTTTAAAATGCACTATCTGTAAAAACAAATTGCATCATTTCGTTCTTCAAAAACCGAACAGAATTATGGAACAACCCAAGACTTGCGGCCGTAACCTTCAAAATAATACACCTAGGATTCTCATCAGACCTCAATAGTTTCCTGGTCATTATACCGTTCGCATTAGATAATCACCACCCCCCGTCACAATAATATTTCTATATGGTTCTAAATACGATTGCCCTACTCTGGTAGTTCCTTTTATAAATTTATCGAACTGTACAACTTCCTCTACTCCAACTACCTCACAAAAACACAATCCAATTTGATCAATAAACCCAAATCTTTTTTCCACGTTATGAATTTCAAACATTCGGCGCAAGGCTAATAACCTTTGCTGTAAGAATAAATTATTATGGAAAATTTAACATGCCTCGACACTTGCTAAATAAGGCCAACAGATCCCCGTCACAGGGCCGAAGATGATGATGAAATTACAAACGTAAATTCGATGGCTATCCTAACTGCCTTTCTTATGGCGCGACTACTTCAACCGACCCCCTAACCATTGCCAATCTATTCGGTTCGTTTTTCAATAAATCCTTCGCGGACATCTCATTCGAGCCTAACCCGCCTTACCTCAAAGACTTCATCGAATTCTCCCTTGGCCCCTTCACACCTCAAATTATTCAGCATCACGTAGTTGAGGAGAAATTAAACTTACTCAAAGACTAGTTCAGCCCTAGACCTGATGGACCCCCGGCTGTCCTTTTAAAGATTTGTGGGGGTTCTCCGCATGACACGGAGTACCAACCCACAACCCTAACCTGCAAACAGGCAAAAACCCAATCCGCAATAGCATACATCTCACCAATAGCATACATCTCCCAATCTGCAATAAAACATTTTCCAAACCTCCAACAGAATATAATTCAACCGAATATATTCTAATCATCGCGGCATTCTTTTCCCAAAATTGCTTCGGTCAATTATATATATTTCCCCATTGTGACCAAGCAATAACCATTTCCCCGAAATTACTTCGATTAACATTCTACCCAAATAACATTCCTTGCTTGCACCCAAGCAATCCACATTTCCCCGAAATTCATATGCCATAACAAACGCATATCCAAATCCTCAACGGAACATTACCAACTAACGAAGCCGCGCACATTTCCCCGAAATTACTTCGGTTAAGATTTCACCTCAGCGGTATTACTTGCTTGCACCCAAGCATTTTCAATTCCCCGGAATACCCAACCAACGAATCCAACTTAGCTTATACGGCAAGGATTCGCTGGAACTAAATTCTCAAGCAGGCATAGTAATTCGTCCACAATTCCTCGTAATTCGCAGCGACCCTAATTTCGCAATGACGCACCGCCACGACGAATGAATGAATTATTTTCGTTCATAAGTCAAGCGCTTTACAACCACCACCCGGTCAAGAGTCGAGTCAAGTCTCCACGGAGTTGGAAGTTCCCCTTCGTCGTTAATACAGCGTCAAGCTCCTACTCAACTTGCGTCAAATAGAATCTTCATTCGGGTCGTTGGCTTTCTATTTTCGCGCCTCTCTACCGCTTGTGCTGTGCCGTTTAATTGATGCTAAGTTTACACGGTACGAACATATCTTTCATAAACAGTGACTGGTATATGGAGTGGCGTGCTTTCTAACTCGGGTGGTATGCAACGGTTACAAAAGACATAGTAAAAGACAACGGTTGTGAGATCAATTTATTGGCAATATTACGAAAGGGAGTGTTTCGGCAAACAGTTGACATTTGTTAAAGAAAGAAAAGTATAGTAACAATATTTAAACGAATGCCATTTGTGAACACAAGTTTTAGTTCTTAAATCCGGTTAACACCCATTACACAAAAATCCTTTTCCTTCACACCTTGGCAGAATTAGAACCTCAGACTTAACGAATATTTATGCCCCTTTAAATAAAAAAACAAGTATACACAGCGACACCGTAGTGTTTCATTTGGTTTCTCCGGTTGGACATCCCGCATCTATTCGCCGTTCCTTTGATTTCCGTCGGTGGGTGACAGTGGACACGTGCCATATGTTGGCGCACAACCTACCACCTACACACTGGTGACCCCGTAAAAAACGCGCAACCTTCGAACATTAGTGACCGGAGAGCAAACACGCACCATTAAACACCGACTTACCCTTTACCAAACTTTACAATAAAAAAAAAAAAAAAGTTAATAATAATAATAATAATAATAATTAAAAAAAACTACAACAGTGTCAGTGCCAACAACAAAAGTTCTTCAAAAAACAATTAACATTCAGTGACAAACAGTGCCAGCGGAAACCGCGAAAAATAAAAACAGACCAATTCCGAGTGAAATCCGACAAAGATTTTCTATTCAAAAGTGAAGTAAGACAGGCAATACGGTTATTGAGCTTCGGTCGATTTTGTTTACCATCACCTTTCATCGGACTATCAAATCGAAAACACCAAAAACAGCATGCGCAGATAATTGTTTCAATGCACATTAACCCAAAGCAAGTGCAACAAATCTATGTTAAAATAAATAAAACTATACATACGAGAGACTACAAACGCCGCAATCTACACTTTCTTACCGCATATATTTACAAAATGGCTCCCCTTGCCCAACAGTAATCAGAAGCTGCAGCAACGGCATCGACACAACGGTCCCGGATAATCAGGTTTTCCTTTCTTTTATTATACCAAGTGTCATTTCTCCTTGTGACGAGCTCCTTCCGAGTCACCAAAAATAAATTTTTAAATAATATTTCAAAATTTAATCAAATTGTGAACTTTAAACTAAAATTTAAAAATAAGTTAAAAATGTCAAAAGAAACGCAAACTAAAGTTTTATGCTAAAGACAGCAGTTAATATTTAAAGAAGCATAATTAAATAATTACAAAAGAAGACAATTAATTTAAACGACACAGACTTATGACTAAATAATTAAAGCTAAATAATTACACAATTGATATCTTTCTGTACACACGCACAGTAAAGAGAAACCAGTCGCCAAACACCAATTTTATAAATCATTAAGCCTTACTAAGAATACCTAAAAGCTTTTAAACAAAAATAGCAAAATATTAAAACAAACATACAAACCTAATTCGTTACAATAGCAAAATAGGATATATATAACCAAACACACTCACTATCTTATCAAACATCGAAAGTACTAATAAAAAGCGTATTACACAACATTAAAGATCAAAAACAAAAGAGCGAAAGAACAACTAAAATTTTTTTCCTTTTTGCAAACATAAAACCGACCAAACAAAACAGAAGCATTTCCCTTTTAACAATAAAAATTATAAATTTATCGAGATCAAAAATTAAAATAACAATCGGCTAACCCGAAAATATTAAAACCAAATTAGGCGAAACAATTCTATCAAAATTACAAACTATTGTAAGTCCCCCTCCGGGCCCAAAACCAAAAACAAGATCACGATTAAACCATACTTCAAAACCACCGTGTCATAATAATAACAAGCAAAAAAAAAAACAAAAATATTAAAACTAAACTAGGCGAAAGAACCTTATCAAATTATAAACTGCCGTGCACCCCATCTGGGTACAACCCACGCACACTAAACATAGAAGCAATTAAAATAAAAACCGTGACAATATCCACGACTCCACTCGACCTTACGCGACTCTTGTTTGACTCCCCTCGACTCATGCGTCCGCTCCACGCCTCTTGGCTTCATCCACAGACACACCCCGTCTCTCCTCAATCCCGACTACCCTTTCCGACTTCGGCACCACTATGCCCACCACACGAGCCGGTACTACCCAGCAGGAACAACCGCGATCCACCTCCCCCCCAAGTTCCAGGACGCTTCCGACGTCGAATTCCCACCCCCTACCCAAAATATAAAGCTCCCTCCATTCGACGAGGAGCATCCAGAGCTTTGGTTCGCACAGCCGACCGTTTTTTTCGGTTCGCCAACATTCACGATGAAGAACATCGTGCTATCGAATTGCTGCGGGTGCTGGGTGGGACGGAGCCGATGCATATTGCGCACGCGATCAGGTCACCAGGCTCTGATTCGTACACCAATATGCGGGGATTGCTCCTTAACGCTTTGGACGAGCCCATCAGCACCAAACAGCAACGATTGGCGAACGCGACCAATTTCTCGGGTATTAGACCACCCCTGTTCCTGACCCATTTACGCTCCATAGCGGGGACCAGTATCTCGGATGAACTAATTAGGCCATATTTTCTGAGAAATCTACCTCAACATGCCCGCTCGGCATTAATGGCCCAACCTAACCAAAGTTTGGGCTATTTATCAAAGGTGGCTGACGCGATCATGGAAACCTTAGACCCACAGTCTGAGCTCCCACCATATCAGGTCCCTGTGGTTAGCCAACACGTCGCACCGCCTACACGGCACTCTCCTACAGCCCCTTCAGAAGCCCACAGGACCCCGCTCCGCGGAACCCAATTCCCTCAGCGGACCCAAGACAGCAGGCCCAACCAGTTTCCCACAGACAGCTCCCCTGCGCCCGCCACCATATCCGACCTCCACGTGTGGCAGGCCTCACTCCGCCGCGAACTAAACCAAATGTGCGCGAAGATAAGAAGCCCCCACCGAACCGCGCACACCCAACGGACAGATCGACCTCCGCCCCCTCACAATACCACACCAGTGGATCAACCCACGAGGGATCAAGGCGCCCATCGATTGTACTTACTGACCGCATGCACCACGTGCAGCTTCTGCCATAAAAAGGCCACGTGTACGACGAGTGCCTAAAAAGGCGAAACACGCCTTTCTGCCGGGAGTGCTGGCAGTATGGCCACGACATTGTAGAATGCCGTGCGCACCATATCCCACTCACACAGAATAGACCACCACGCCAGCAGAGGCAGCCCCCAGGGGAAGCACACCCGCGAACACACCAACCCCCTACCTCCCCAAACCCCACTATATCAACCATCCGAGTGACTAGCGGCCCAATCGGGTGCGGGGTATGTGGCCGCACGGACCACACGTGGGATCAATGCCGAAAAACGGTGAGGGGATCAAAACTTAGGAGTCCCCCATCAACACCCATCCCAACACCAACCCGCAAGGCCAAGACTCCACGTCGACGCCAACGCCCAGGAAACAGCACTGCTACCAAGAGCGGCAAACAACTCCCCATACCACCGTGTGGACGAAGAATGGCGACCCTCAAACCAAACCTTCTCCATCCGGCACACGGCACCCCGTCACTGCAGAGAAGAATAAACTCCGCCCTCCAACCTCCCCCATCCACACACGCAATTTCGGCACGGTAAATGTGAGAGAGCTACCGACAGGCCACCACTCACCCAGCCATCATACCTGCTGGTCAACGCAGACCACAACAGACCACTGGATCACACCGCAGCCCCTTTGCCCCTGCCGGCAACACACGCGGCACCAACAACCAGGTCCACTCCCAACGACGACCCAATCCCTACCACCGCGCCTTCAGCGACAAACCAAACCCATCAGACCCCTAGCTAGCTAACATTCCTCCCGCCACAGACCAACCTACTCTTTTCGCCCTACCCTTATTTCGTGACTACGTCACTGGGCGGGGAGTACTGTGGGAGTTCTCCACATCACTCGGAGAAACAAACAGCCAAAAACCCAATCCGCAATAGCATACATCTCACCAATAGCATACATCTCACCAATAGCATACATCTCCCAATCTGCAATAAAACATTTTCCAAACCTCCAACAGAATATAATTCAACCGAAATTACTTCGATTAACATTCTACCCAAATAACATTCTTTGCTTGCACCCAAGCAATCCACATTTCCCCGGAATTCATATGCCATAACAAACGCATATCCAAATCCTCAACGGAACATTACCAACTAACGAAGCCGCGCACATTTCCCCGAAATTACTTCGGTTAACATTTCACCTCAGCGGTATTACTTGCTTGCACCCAAGCATTTTCAATTCCCCGGAATACCCAACCAACGAATCCAACTTAGCTTATACGGCAAGGATTCGCTGGAACTAAATTCTCAAGCAGGCATAGCAACTCGTCCACAATTACTCGTAATTCGCAGCGACCCTAATTTCGCCATGACGCACCGCCACGACGAATGAATGAATTATTTTCGTTCATAAGTCAAGCGCTTTACAACCACCACCCGGTCAAGAGTCGAGTCAAATCTCCGCGGAGTTGGAAGTTCCCCTTCGTCGTTAATACAGCGTCAAGCTCCTACTCAACTTGCGTCAAATAGAATCTTCATTCGGGCCGTTAGCTTTCTATTTTCGCGCCTCTCTACCGCTTGTGCTGCGCCGTTTAATTGATGCTAAGTTTACACGGTACGAACATATCTTTCATAAACAGTGACTGGTATATGGAGTGTCGCGCTTTCTAACTCGGGTGGTATGCAACGGTTACAAAAGACATAGTAAAAGACAACGGTTGTGAGATCAATTTATTGACAATATTAAGAAAGGGAGTGTTTCGGCAAACAGTTGACATTTGTTAAAGAAAGAAAAGTATACTAACAATATTTAAACGAATACCAATTGTGAAGACAAGTTTTAGTTCTTAAATCCGGTTAACACCCATTACACAAAATTCCTTTTCCTTCACCCCTTGGCAGAATTAGAACCTCAGACTTAACGAATATTTATGCCCCTTTAAATAAAAAAACATTTATACACAGCAACACCGTAGTGTTTCATTTGGTTTCTCCGGTTGGACATCCCGCATCTATTCGCCGTTCCTTTGATTTCCGTCGGTGGGTGACAGTGGACCCGTGCCATGCGCTGGCGCAGAACCTACCACCCCCACAGATGTGTTCCTCTTCTCTTTCTCTAACGCTATCAAAAATCGTCCACCTATCCCTTACACATCTTTCCTAGTATTTGAAAATCCTCCTATGTCACCCCCATACATAAAGGGGACCTAAAACCGATATAAACAACTACCGTCCCATCGCCCAAACTGTCACATATCCCCAAACTGTTCGAAGGGATTCATTACAACGCGTTATCTTTCCGTTGTAAATCCACCATCTCACCCAAGCAGCATGGTTTCCTTTCGGGTAGGTCGACGACAACCAATCTGGTCGAGTTCTGATCCCATATCCTCCGTGCCTTAGAGAATGGCAACGAAGTCGATGTAATCACCATCGATTTCAGCAAGGCCTTTGACAAAATCTCCCATAATCTCATCTTTTTTAAGCGGTCCTCCCTGGGTTTCAAACCCCTATTGATTAAGTGGTTATCTTCTTATCTGAAAGATCGCTCCTATCGGGCCAAAATCATATCCCCCTCTCCATCCTCTTATTCCCGTCGTATTTATCCTTACCATCAATGACGTTGACTCCATTATTAAATACTCATCCATCTCTCTTTATGCGGGCGACACCAAACTCTACAAAACAATCATCTCTCCTCTCGATTCCTCACTTCTCCAACAGGACCTCGACAGCTTCTCAACTTGGTGCCGTAATAACTGTCTCGAACTCAGCGTTGTTAAATGTAACTCCATCGCATCCTCGGATTCTCCCCCCATACACAAGCCGGCTCCATCTGACTTACCTCAACACACTTGAGGAGCGCAGAATTCATACCTATATCCTTTTCATCCATCGTCCCCTCTCAGACACAATCAACTGCCCAAGCTTGCTCTCCACCATCGCACTCCACACTAACCTCCGTAACCTGCGACACTCCCATCTCTCTACTTGCCCAACCACAAGACTTCTTACGGCTCTAATGAACCCATTTCGCAAATTCCGAGGTGGTCACACTCGTACCCTACCTCCTTCGATTTCTACCTTAGATGTACTGCACCCAATCTCCGTCTCCTCTCTTTCCTCCCCGACCTTGCGCCGCCTATCGTCTATACCCTTACAAATCGTATATATTCCAATACATATGCCGTTCACTGTCTCTGTCTCACAAATACCAGATTTGCCACCCCCATATACAGTCGCTCTTCTCCAGCCTCCTACGCCCCCCCCCCCCGCATGTCCGCACCCATCAACCACAAATAAACACACCGGACGTACATACAGCCGAGCCTCAGATCACAGAGCCCTCTTTCGAAGATGTTGTAGACGCAATAAATCGATTGAAAAATAACAAAGCCCCCTGAGTCGACTGCATACCGGCAGAGCTTATGAAGCATGGGGGGAGGCAACCGCTCGAAAGATACACCAGCTCATCAAAACAATGTGGGATAAGGAAACCACTCCGGAAGAATGGAAAACCTCATTAGTCGTCCGCATTTTCAAAAACGGCGACAGATCTGACTGCGAAAATTACAGAGGAATATCATTGCTCCCAGCCGCATACAAAATACTAACAAATGTCATACTGGCGAGAATCACACCATGCGCAGAAGAAATACTGGGAGACTACCAATGCGGATTCCGTAGGAACCGGTCAACGAGCGACCAAATGTTCACAATAAGGCAACTACTGGAAAAAAAGTCGTAATACGGAGAGACGGTTCACCAACTGTTCGTGGACTTCAAAAAAGCCTACGACTCAGTCGCAAGGCAAAGACTCTACCATATTGTAGTTGAGCTGGGAATCCCCAAAACGCATACCGCACTCATTCAAATTTGCATGAACGAAAACAAAGGGCGACTTAGAAGAAAACCACCTCTAAGAACCATTTGAAATCCGGGATGGACTAAAACAGGGCGATGGTCTCTCGCCAGGTCTTTTTAACGTTGTGCTCGAGTATGTCATCAGAAAGGCACACGACGACAACATGGCCGGATCATCCCTGAACGGGGTGAAAACAGGTGCTCGCGTATGCGGATGACATCCCCGTTCTGGGCGATAATCTAGAAACTGTAAATAAAAACAGTGAAATCATCATGCAAGCGGCAGAAGAAGTGGGCCTGGAAATAAATGAAGACAAAACAAAATACCTGAATACGGCGAGAGCAGGTGGAACTCAGGGAACATATATAAACGTCAGAGGCAAGATAATTGAAAAAGTTAAAGAATTTAAATATCTGGGAACGATACGGACGGCCAGGAACGAAAATTAACAAAAGACTACACTCCGGCAACGCTAGTTGGCACGCAGTCAGTAAACTGCTGAAATCGAAACTGCTATCACGTAACATTAAGCTCCATGTCTATAGAACCATAATCATGCCGATTGTTCTATACGGATGCGAATCATGAGCCCTCAGAAAATGGGAAGAAAACAAATTCCGCGTATTCCAGAATAAAGTTTTAAGGGGTATCTTTGGAGGTAAATATGACGAGGAGGTAGGACAATGCAGGAAACTCCATAATCACGAATTAGAAGAGCTATACGCAAACCTACAATAGTGAGAGTAATCAAGTCGCGAAGATTAAGATGGGCCGGACACGTGGCGCAAATGGGTAACGATACGACCATACGTAGAATTCTGGACGGTAAACCAACGGGAAAGAGACCGGTAGGACGTCCGCGACGGAGATGGGAGGACAATGTTAGGTATGACTTTGAGGAGATCGGATCGGCTGGTCAAGCGTGGAAGGCGAGTGCACAGGACAGGGAACGATGGCGGAGTCGAGTCGATGAGGTCATGAACTTCCTGGTTCCTACAGCCCAATAAATAATAGTAATAATAATAATATAATAACTTATAATGATTACTACTATAGTAATTACTATATAAGTTAGTCTGTAAGATATTATATTATATTAACTTAAGCTTAGGTTAAGCCTAATAAAATAAATTTAAATACCAGCAGCGCCATCTCTGGCCTAGGCCATGTACATATCATACAGCCCCCGTATCTCGATTATTTCTGTTCTATAAGTATTACCACGATCGTTGCTCAATTGAATTTGCATTCAACCTCTCCATATACTTTCCCGTGAAAACCGTCAATCGGAGAGTTCGCATCAACTCCGGGCGGCTGGGCTTTGGGACCCTACCTATCACTCAGTAATCGTCCCGAACTTCACAAATGCAAGAGTCATCAGTTTAACTTAGGTTTGCACAATCAAACGTAAGACACAACCTCAACTCAGCCATTGATTAATGCCCAAAACATTTAGAAATGACTCAAATTGTGTTAAATGTGTTACTCTAAACAATTTTTGTGAGGTTCAAAATTTTATTTTGACAGGTTGATAACTGTTAGGTAACATTAACATCGGGCTACGGATTCCGTTTGCAGTATATCAATCTCAATCGCTAAATAGTCATAGAATTGAAAATGATAAAACTACCTAAATTACGATTCAGGTATGGCACACGAAGGTGCTGCGGAGGCAAGTGTATGTGACTACTATAACGACGAGAATGAGAATTGTTGCTAATGAATCATTAACCCCGTCTCTCAGATAGAAATTCACCTCAAAATGAGAAATTGTGTACATTTACTCTTGTAAACGAATTGGGAAACAAAATGTAACCATATTAAATATAATATTGTATTATCGAGCATTTATAACTAGTATATGGGTTTAATGAGCCACACAGAGTCACAGTAAATCTATGCCAAGTTGTAACTGCTGTTGAAAAAACGAAAGTCTCCGAGATCATAGTATTACTAAAACCTTCACATATTAAATAGTCCGTTAAGTAGTTAAAAATAGCTAATTCCTACGATATTGATTCTCTGAAAGTTATCATCTGATCAATGAACAAGTAAACAACTAAAACGTTAACAATATATTTGGTAAAGTCCTAAACAAAATTGTTGTGAACAGGCTATCATTACATAAATCTAAAATAATTTGGGGTAGTGGAAGCTTAGAGGAAGGTTGAGGGCATTGTGTACCCCCGACGATCGGGCTTCCCATTTTCAACAAAACAAGTCTGAGTCAATCTGATCGAAAGTAATCATATGTCCGAATATAAATAATTGAAAACACATTGAAATATAAACTTTAAAGTATTATAAACAAAACACTTGAAAAAATGATTTTCAGAAAACACAACTTACCCTGACAAAGCAGAATGACAATTGGTCGGAACTCTTATCTGAAGTTTCAGGTGTATCCATGGTATCCTTTTCCTTCCGTATTTTCTGCAATGCTCTTCGAGGTGATTTATTTACGCTTTAAGAAATTAGGTTCACCTTCACTAAATCATTTTAGTTACGAACGCGCTCGATTGAATTTATGTTATTTCAAAATAGAGGCAATTTCAACAACATTTTTTTTAAATCAACTTCATTAATTTACATATTCCGCACACGATATCGCCATCAAAATAAAAAACGAAACAAACAAACATTAAAAAACGAAGCGAATGATGAAATTTTATAAAGTCATGTTTGGCGCAAGCAACAAATGAACTATCGTCTACAATAAAACCCCGGAAGATATCAATCACGCACACACTCGATCATAAACAACGAAAGATCGTCACATTCTGCTTAGGCTTTTAGCTTCAGGTGTTATTTTTCACTTTCGATATCCGGAGTCATATTCATTCACTCGTGCAATGGATTCGGGTGACTCTTTGAATAATAATCGCACAGATTAACATTCTACTTCATCTACACAAAGGGAATGTCGATTAATTGATGATAGGACACGTTGGATTTGATCGGATTTTCGTATCTGAAATGGGAAGAATTCGTAAGATAATGGACGTGTCTGTTAAAGGCGAAAGTTCTATATACAATAACAAAGTCGTATAAAAAGAGGACAAAAAAACAAAACCGAAATAGGATAACGTATCAGTTTACTGCTATGAAATGTTAGATATATGTCGGCGAGGAATGTACTAAAAAGAACGTGAACGTTTAGTAGTATGGCAAATGCCTTAAGAGCAATAGAGCTTTCAAAAACTGCAATTCTTCATTGACTTATAAAATCTTTTGATCCTTATAGAATAAGGGACAAACGCTTTTAAACTGCCCAAAATAGTTTTCAGCGTTTTTCCAAGCTACTCCGCAACAATTATCTGCCGTTATTAGTTAGCTACGCTGTAGGTACAGCTTAATTAGTTACCATTCAATTTCGAATTGATTTAATACAATACGGCAGATGTCACTAGATGCATTTTCTTCAGAAAACCTGCCAATATTATATCATGTTAAGGTTATTGAACGTATCGTCGAAAGGCAACAATTTTCTCAAAGACGAACACCGTGTACTTCCCATTAAACGTCTGAGCAACGACGAAGTAAAAAAAAAATTAAAAACAGACCCAGAGAAAGAACCAGTAAATTCTGGCTATAGACATTGTTTAATTAGGTTTTTTAGCTGTTTTTCTACGTTCAGTGAAATGATGGAGCGGAAAGTCTGGAGGAAAAGTGATTTTTGTGAATCGGGAATTCGTAGCCTTAGATTAAAGTTATTCGTCAATTGCGAGAAATGCAATCATAAAAATGCGTATGCAGTCAACGGCAATATCATATTCACAATAAGAGTCCTTGCGAAGCCTACATCGTATAATAGACCTCCCGAAAATTGTCAGCAGAAAATTGTATGGTCTCTGATTGCCTTCAACACGGCGAAGGCCAGGACGATCCTTGTCCTTGTTCAATCCAAGTTGACATGCAATCTCCACGTGACACCCCTGGATAACTACTTTGGCACCCGCCAAGTAGTGAAGCAGTGCATGCAGCGACATCCTGAGAAAGGTTGGCGCAAGGCTAATAACCAGGACCGTAAAAATGAATTATTATGGCAAATTTAACAAGCCTCGGATATGGACCGGATACACGACGACGACCACGGAAACGAAAATGGCTAAATGATTTAATGATTTAAGGATTTTTTCATGGAACGTACACTCACTATACAGAGCTCGAGCTGCACAGCAGCTAGCCGATGCCGTGTCCGAATATAAGACTGACATAACAGCATTACAAGAAATAAGATGGACGGGGAGTGGTGTTTTTCAAAGAAACGAGTATGACATTTATTGCAGCTATCACGCAAAACACCATGTGCTCGGGGTAGGCTTTCTAGTCAGCCAAAAACTGAAGCCTGCCATAATCGGCCTTAATGCAATAAATGAAAGGCTATGCACCCTTCGCGTGCGAGGCGAGTTTAAGAACATAAGCCTCATAAACGTTCACGGACCTACAGAGGAGTCCCCTGACGGCGAAAAAGAAGAATACTATGAGAAGGTCGAACGGGCCCTCAATGCCTGCCCCAAGATACGATATGAAAATCGTTCTTGGGGATTTGAATGCCAAAATAGGTCGGGAGGCGGTTTTCAGGCACTACGCAGGTTCCCATAGTTTGCATGAGAACACCAATGACAATGGACTACGAGTCATCGAATTGGCAGCATCGAAAAACTTGGTTGTTGCGAATACCAGATTTCCGCTATCCACAAAGCCACCTGGGTATCACCTGATGGCGCCACTCGCAACCAAATTGACCACGTGCTGATCGATCGCCGCCACTCCTCGAGCCTGATGACTGTCTTGTTGGTACAGTTTTCCGAGCGCGGATTGCCTTACGGAGACGTATTGCATCCGCGGATCAGGTTCGAATCAACACGGCTGCCTTACGCAATGAAAATACCAGCAAACCTTTGGTCATGCGTTAAGACTCGCCCTCGAAGAGCTCGACGGAGGGAGAGTTGGTCCTAGGGCCAGAATGCCGGGCGTAGAAGAGAAATGGGCACGCCTTAAGAATACGGTCATTAGTCCTGCCAAATCCATCTTAGGCAGTAGTCGTAGAGATCGGAACGACTGGTTTGATGATGAGTGCAAACTAGCGACTGAACGTAAGAATGCTGCATACTGGGTAATGCAGCAGTCTCATAGGACGCGGGTACGCGAAGAGAAATACAAAGAGCTCAGAAGACCTGAAAAAAGACTTCACAGACAAAAGAAAAGTGCCTGGGGAAAAAACCTTGTCTGTGAAATAGAGAAGAGTAGAGAGCGAGATCCGCACCAAATAATCCGCAGTACGATGCGGTACACATCATGCTGCATTTACTGCAAGGATAGAGAGGATAATCTGATCACCGATCCTGAAGGCATTCTGGAGCGATGGGAAGTGCACTTCAATGAATTGCTAAATGGTCATCTCACAGAAGAATTGGAGGCTCCACCAATGCAAGACCAAGACCAAACGCTGCCGCCACCAAGCATTGAGGAAACATTAAAAGCCAATAGACAGCTAAAATCAAATAAAGCCCCTGGGGCTGATGGCATACCAGCTGAGCTGATCAAACAAGGAAGGACAGCGTTACATCACGGAATTCATGAGATCGTGGTGGACACATGGGAGCAGGGGGAGATGCCGGAAGATTGGCGTCGCGGTATAATTTGCCCCATACATAAGAAGGGATATATCACACTGTGCAGCAACTATAGGGGTATAACATTGCTGAATACCGCCTATAAGATACTCTCCACTATCCTACAAGATCGGGTAGCCCCATACGCCAAAGTCATCATTGGTTAATATCAGTGTGATTTCATCCCAGGAAAATCAGCGATTGATCAGGTATTCATCCCTAGGCAGGCGATGGAAAAATGTCTGGAATTTAAGATTCCATTCTATCACCCATTTATAGACTTTAATGCCCCCTACGACAGCATAGCCAGGGTAGAACTATATAATGCCATGAGAGAATTCGGCATTCCAAACAAATTGATACGACTTTGTAGGTTGACCATGACCAACGTAACTAGTCAAGTAAAAGTAGCGGGATTGCTGTCCAAATCAATAAGCATATTTAATGGATTTGGACAACGGGACGGTCTGGCCTGCCTCCTCTTCAACCTGGCGTTGCAGAAAGCAATCCATGACTCTGGCATTACAACAAGAGAGACTATTGTCACCAAGTCCAGCCAGATGCTTTCCTACGCAGATGACTACGACATCATCGGTAGAACCGAATCGGCGGTACAGGAATCCTTCACCCAGATGGAGCAGACGGCACAAAAACTGCGACTGCACATTAATGAGGGAAAAACGAAGTACATGGTGGCAATTTCTGCGAAGAGAAGATCTAACATTGGTCAAACTATCAGGGTAGTGGAGCACGAATTTGAAGTAGTGCAATCCTTTAACTACGTTGGGTTCATAGTATCAGCCGATAACAATATGGAAGAAGACATACGCGAACGACTGATTAAATCCAACAAAGCCTACTATGGTCTATGAAGGCTCTTTAAATCCCGAAATTTATCCAGAACATCCAAGCTACTACTGTACAAGACCATGGTCTTACCAGTACTCATGTATGGATCCGACACCTGGGTGCTTAATAAAAGGCACTCTGAACTCTTGGGCGCGTTCGAGAGAAAGGTCTTAAGGAGAATTGTTGGCCCCGTATGGGACGGAGGACGATTCCGGAGACGCTACAACCATGAGTTGTACGCAATCCACCTTGAAGCTAATATTGTGAGAAAAATCAAGCTCGGTAGACTCCGGTGGGCGGGACACCTAGCTCGAATGAGCGAAGAGGAGCCTGCCCGGACAGACCTTTGTGGCAGGATGTATGGAAGGAGACAGCGCGGCAGACCTTGTCTGCGACGGAGGGATGGCGTAGACCAGGACGCCCAGAGCCTGGGAGTGCCAAACTGGTGAGACATCGGCTCGAAATCGGGACCGGTGGAGAGATTTGCTAAATAAGGCCAAGACCGGATCCCGCTTGTAGTGCCGATGATGATGATGATTGTTGATGTTCTTTGGGCATCGAAAACCGTGACCACATTTCTGAAGCTGCTATTTAAGAGTTGATGATGATTACCGGAAATATAGACGATTCTCCAGAATTAATAGTTTTTCGAAAATTTCCATTATCGCAAAGACTTAAACGTAATTTTATGTTGATTTCTTGAACGGAGCCAATGGGTATGACAAAGCAACATCAAAGTCACATCATGCCTATATAATTCCCCCAATTTACGAAAAGTGGTCGATCTCAAAAAAAAAAATGTTCCTACTGTAAACAAAGCGAATATTGAAAGCCCAAAATAGCATAAGAAAGAACATATGAGGAACAAATGGAATGTTATGCAGATAAGTGCATCAGAAATGCCTTAACTTGGAGATGGATTAAAAATTAAATTACACGAGCAGAAATAATATATATATTTTTAGTTCGTCTGGTATCAGCACTCAGTATCAGAAAAGCGAAAACTTACTTGCACAGGAGTTTTTGGGTTCGTGGCCCTTCTCTTCTTTGATCTCTTCAAATCCGACCACCACAATTTCTTCTTCAATACAAAACTGAGGAAAACATCCTTCCCAAGAACATTCCCCTCTATAATAGAACATTCCCCTCTATAAGGGAAAGATCAGTGATGAGTCAGCTAATTACAGTTGGCTTACAATAACCCAGAAAGGAAAGAAGAAGGATGCGAAGTTGGGGAGTGAAGAAGCTCCAAATAATTATACTAGCAAAGTCAACATTATAAAAGAAAGCAGGCCACGCCCGGAGGCTATAATAATATCCAAAACCAGGGAAAAAACATATGCGGATATATTGAAATTCATGAAGACCAAGCCCGATCTATGTGAACTCGGAAATAGCGTGAATAAAGTTCGAAAGACAGCAAAAGGGGAATTGCTGCTAGAACGGAAACGCCAACCAGGGGCCACCACCGAGACACTGAAAGCAAAAGTACAAGAAGTATTGAAGGAAGACGCTAGTATGAAAACAGTGTCACAGGAAATTACGGTCGAATGTCGTGATTTAGATTGGGCTACCTCTGTAGAGGAAATCTTGAAAGCGATCGCTATAGATTTCCCTACAGACTACGAGAACATCATGTTTCGGATGTAGGCAATACGGTCATGTGGCGAAATCATGCAAATCCGAAGAAGATCGTTGGGAATACTATTGAAAATGCGGTGGAAAAAGCCGCAAAGCGATGAGCTGTAATGCAAAACCCAAATACATGAATACATGTTCTGTGAGTCAGGGTGCGAAGGAGGTAACCACTGTTACGGACCTATCTGGAGTCCAGGTCCACCTTAACATTCACAAATTCCCCTTCGTAAGTTTCCCCTATCTACCTCTAAAAGGAGAACAACTCGCCAAGACACCACCACTCAACAGGGAGTTACAAATACCGAGCATGTAAAAGCGCGATTTCCAATCTCCTGAATAAAAATGGACAGGTTTAAGTGCTTTCAAATTAACTTAAACCATTGTGGAGCCTTATAAGATCTACTTTCCCAAACGGTTAAGGAATGTGGCGCTGACGTTGTATTCATCAATGAGCAGTACAGGATGCCTGGTACTGGTACAATTACGTGGGAAGAAGACTGCAACGGAACAGCGGCCATCTGGACAAGTAGAAATTCCCCCATAGAATTCAGAAGTGTCCAACGGGGAGAAGGAATCGCCTATGCTTAAAGCATTTCTGCTCTTGTTACGCTCCGTCAATGGGGAAATGGAGGATTTCAAATGCCTTTTAGACAGGGTAAAACAAGAAGCTAGAGATAAGAGCCCCGTTATAGTTGCTGGAGATTTCAACGCTTGGGCAGAAGAATGGGGAAGCACAAAGACCAACAGTAGCGCCAGGCACTATTCGAAGCATTCGCAGTCCTAGATGTGATGTTACTTAATGATGGTGCTGATGACACCTTCATAAACGAGAGAGGCCGGTCCAAAATCGATATCACATTTGCCAGCTCCATGTTGGCAAGAAGTATGTAGTGGCGAGTTTTGGACATCTACACCCATAGTGACCACCAAGCCGAGATGTACGAAATATGACCACACATGGGATGCATCACTGGGAAATTGACGAAGTAAGCCCAACAAAAATGGGTGGAAAGTGAAGGACCTCGATGCGGAACTGCACGATTTTATATTAGAAGACCAAATCGAACAGTTTGACGCAGAGTTCGATGCGAACAGGCAGACTGGAAAGTCACGAAGTAGATAACTACCGCATGTAATGCTTCTATGCCACGACAAAGACAACCAGCAGGGGCTATCAAACCAGTGTATTGGTGGAACCCAGAAATCGCCCATTTGTGATCGAACTACAACAGGTTACGACGCTTGCAACAAAGAGCAAAAACCCGTAACACCTACCCGCAATTACATGCGGAATTTGTCCACAAACGAAAGGAGTTGAGGAATGTGATCCGCAAGAATAAATATGATGTGTTCTGCTCCCTAAGGCATGAATTAAATAACATCCCATAGGGGAGCGCTTACAGGATAGTCCAAAAATGACTACACAACAACAGTAGTCACATGCAAAAAAGTAAAAGTGCCATAGCCAGGATCGTTGCTGTTCTCTTCCCACAGTGTGATGAGGTGTTGAGAGTGCAAGAGGAATGGAACATCACTGAAGGCGAAATACCTCCCGTGACCACCGAAGAGATGTCCTTGGCTGAAAGGATTGTTAAAAAAACAAGACCCCGCGACTGGATGGTATCCATAACGCTGTGGAGAAGACTGCTTTAACAAAAAAGCCCGAAGTCTTCAGCAGTCTCTTCACAACCTGCCTTCAAACAGAACACTCTCCTAACCGATGGAAAAAACTGCGGTTTCTACTTATACCAAAAACAGTCAAGGATCCAGAAGTGCCGTCGTCCTATCGCCCGTTGTGTATGATGGACACAATAGGATAACTGCTTGATCGAGTGATTGCCACTCACCTGGAACAATTCACTGAGGGGATATCGCAGCTCTTTGAATAACAGTATGGGTTCCGGAAAGGTAGATTAGCCCGTAGGGCACTATCTGTGGTGTGCGATATCGCTCGCAACGCGATAGCTGGAGCACTATGGCTTAAATGTATGAAAAAATATTCCGCGGTGGTGACACTAGATGTTAACAATGCATTTAACTCGGTAAACTGGAATCGGATTCTAGAAGCGTATGGCGATCTACAAGTCTCAACCTATTGGGTGCGTATACTAGCAAACTATCTCACGGATAGAATACTGCTCTATGACACAGATAAGGGACCAACGGAATATGAAATTACAGCGGGTGTACCTCAGGGATCTGTATTAGGTCCGCGGTTATAGAATGTCATGTATGATGGTGTGTTCAGGGTCAATGTACCAGATGGTACCAATCCATCGGGTACGCAGATAATTTGACAATAGTGGGCACAACTAAAAATCTAGATGATAGTACAAATTTAAAAAGCCATATTATTTTTCCGTACATTTTTATTCAATCGAAATGGGATTCGGTGCCATATGTGATATTCAAAAGCTTTTATGACCTCTGCTCGGTTCCGAAGGACCGGCAAAATGAATCCAGATTCCGGAAAAGATGGTAGTCCGTTGTGGAAATGTCAGGAGAGTACGGTGGATGCGGAGGAATTTCAAATCGCAACCGTTTTTGCACCGTTACTTGTGAGGTATGGGGTCTAGCATTGTCATGCAAAAGGATCGGGCCGCACCGATTGACCAACGCAGGTTGCTCTTCGGCCAATTTGGCATGCAATATGTCGATTCTCTCACAATATTTGATGACGTTTATCGTTTCTTCAGGTTGAAGAAATAAAAAGTGGATTGGTACTTTCGTGTCCACCAAATTGTCACCATAACCTTTTTTGGGTGAAGATCGGGCTTGGGGGTGTGTTTGGGTTTTTCACTTGCATCCAACCCCTGCCCAGGTGATTTACGTAATCATACAGAATCCACTTATAGAGTTTCAAATAATAGTGAAGAAGATTGTGTGATTCGAACTGACGCTATGACAGCTCGAATCACGAAAAAAATTTACCTAAGCTACTGACCGTGTTTTGAATTTGATTTCCAAACTCGACTATATTCCACTGATGTGAATTATTTTTTTTATCGCTTGGTATACAGTTCTGATGTATTTTTCTTATTCGATTTTTCGTTCGTGTTCTTCACTTTTTTGCTTGTGAATTGTGTGTATCTGTTAGAGTCCCCACACCACTCCCGCCGCAGTAACTTCGTTACGATCAGATTCGTATGCGGACGGCGGACGAATGAGAGAAACGAGAAAACGTCGGAGGCTGTGCTCTATGCGGAAGTCGTGGCGGCGTGTGAAGTTCTGCTTTACTATGGGAAGTGTATGCTGTGTGTACAGATCACGTCGTAGTCACCAATTATAGCGTTAGAAATAATAGTGAAGAAGCTCGTGTGATTCGAACTGACGCTATGACAGCTCGAATCACGAAAACAATTTTACCTAAGCGTTACACATCGGGCTACTGACCGTGTTTTGAATTTGATTTCCAAACTCGACTATATTCCACTGATGTGAATTATTTTTGTTATCGCTTGGTATACGGTTCGGATGTACGAGTATTTTTCTTATTCGATTTTTCGTTCGGTGTTCTTCACTATTTTTGCTTGTGAATTGTGCGTGCATCTGTCAGAATCGCTACACACTTTTCATCTCAGGTGACTATTTAACGCGAAAACGGTTCAGTTTGGTTTCTTGTAAGCGATGAGCAGATTTCTAGGCGCCGTAGTTTTTGGGACTTGATCAGTTCTTGGGGTATCCACTTATCAAGTTTCTTTACCTTCCCTATGAGAGAAATTATTGTCATTGGTGATACTCCCATGCTTTATGCAATTTCCCGCACCGATTTCGTTGGGTCCGCATACACCGTTGCTCTTAAAACATCGTCGTCAATTAACGTTCCCGGCCTCCCACGTAGTTTATTTTCAAAGCTGAAATCTCCCGAACGGAACTTTCCAAACCAACGTCGTATACTACGTTCGTTTACCGCTACATCCTCAAATGCGTCATTAATGTCTTTCATTGCTAATAACGCATTATGCCCCATTTTAAATTCATATAGGAAGAGAGTTAGAATTTGAACTGCCGACAGCATGGAAAACAATTCCTAAAAAAAAAACTGCTCTTGTAATGAGCCCTAAAATTTTCACACGTCAAGAACACGTACCACTTTACTATATAAAAAATAGAAAATTCTGGCACAGATGTTCACTCGAGCAAATCTCATTTCCGACTAAGCGAAAATCTGACATTACATGTGGTAGAACCCAATAAAGGCTCCGATAGTTCAGGGCACTTGACACCCGTTTTTTAAATGAGAAAGTCGGCGTTACTGTAGAGGTATTCAAACGCTCTATTATGCAACTAGTTTCAATAATTCCCCCCTCTTGTTAAAATCTATATATTGCACATTTCCAGCTATGTAAAATTATCAACTTCATCTAGTGATTCGCAATTCAAATCGTGTTCCTGCATTCACAGTTGCTCTGAAATTCACAACCGGTTCTGCTTAACAAATTGATACGTCCTTTTTCTTCAATAAACTCTTCTTTCTTCTACAGTATTATTCGCCCTACTCTCTGTTATCCACGAACCCACCTTCCTTCTTCTCTTAATTTGTACTTTCGACTCACATACTTGTCTAGATAAAGCATGCTCCCCCTATCCCCATCTAACCTGTGAATGCACTGCTCATATTCAATCCTAAATATGCTAAATTGACAATCGAAGACATTAACGATCGACAAATTCAAGAGGTTATTCAACAAGACCACTGAATGTTTTCCTTCGCGGAATTTATATCATTATTCCAGGTTTTTTAACTCGGAATAAATTTACAGGTAAGCTAATCGATAACAAATGTTAATGTCCGTTAGTAGCATATGATATGCTATAGACATTGTTGTATTCCAGAATACTACCCTTTATTAAATTTAACACTGAATCTCCTTACACATCCTTAAAAACTTCACTTAACATATATTACATTCTCACTTAATACATACCATTCATAAACATTCACAATATTGCCAGTTACAGCACATTTAATAACCTGCACCTTTTTATTCGTTCAAAACATAGTAACTTTGATTTTCGTCCAAATTTGATTTCATGTTAAAAGTCACAGAGAAAATTAGATAGAAAAAAATCAGTTGGAGTTGAGAATCAGAGAAGTGAAGTTAAGTTCGGAAAAGTTAAGAAAAGGAATAATTAGTTATTAGAATAGAAATAAATAAAAGAACAGTGAATAAATTCGCAATCCTGAGTTTAAATTAATCTTAACAAATACAAAATAAAAGGTCCCCGCTCTTCCCTCAACCGAGGAAGCACGGCGCCGGACAATCAACACTGGTGGCAGCGGTGGGATGCCGTTGATGACGATGATGACCATGAAGACTTAATTTTCTCTATTTGTGAATACGGATCTTATTTGCATGGAACGGATAAATAAGACTGGTGATATCTTCGAAGACTGGTGGGATGATCCAACCAAAGGATCCCATGAAGAAATAACAACAAAATAAGAAGAAAAAATAAAACAAAAACAACACAAAAAAGAAGAAAAAACTCTTTTTAAAAAAAAAATGTTTTTTGTTTCCAAAAAAAAAAAAGAAAAAAAAACACAAGGGAAACAACAAAGCTGAAGACAAGAATGAAAGAAACAAAAAACACAATGAGAAACTAAAACAGAATACAACAACGAAAAACTAAAAACAGACATAAAACAACGAAAAAAAAGACCAGGATAATCAAATCAACTATAGGGCGTGAAGTCTGCCTGGCGGTAATAAAAAAAGAATAAAATAAAAGAAAAATAAAAGGAGACACTAATTCAAGATAAGAAATACTATCGGAATCCCGGAATCAAGACAGCAATCAACATTTAGTAGTTTTTGATTTTTCTCTCTTCCTTTTTTTTGTAGGAAAATTTTTCTTGGAATTTTTCTTTTTTCAAAAAGATCAAATTTTGAAATTTTTTTTTCAGTTTTTTCGACGACATTTCCGTTTCTTTTCTTTCGCGTCGAAAATTTTCTTTTTTTTTAGTTTTGGGTCCAATTTATCATTATTTTCCTGCATATATATTGAAAACTAAATAAAGGCCTTTTCTTTTTTTCATAACAATATTTTAAGAATTGATAACAAATTTTCGCCATACAGTATTTTTAACTTTCACTATTACGAGTCCATATTACACGAGACGGGCGGCTAGGCAGGGGGAAGAACAAATCCACTATCAACTGATATACAATAAACCCCCTGAAATGGCTCTCTCTGTCGGAATTTCTGATGTTTTCAGATTCGTCCCTACCTTTGACGGGAAACCCTGCGACTTAGGTAAATTTATTTCCGGGGGAGACGTTTTATTTAGATCCATAAAGAAGGCAGACCCGGATATATACGAGACATTTTTAGAGCTAGTCAAAAATAGACTAGAGGGTCATGCTTACGATCTGATTAGGTATAGCCAAATCGCTAAGTGGAAGGATTTAAAAGAAAAATTAGAATCGGAATATAAAGAGGAGCAATCTCGATCGACGGCACACAATGAGTTGATTTCTCTAAAACAACGCTACAGAGAAACCGTCCGGGAATATGGCGAATGCTCTAAGGACTCTAAACTCTGCCACGTGTGAAATAACAGCAGACGCGGTGGTTAGGAAATACTTAATAAAAGAAAACATAAAATTGGCCGTACAAACATTTGAAGATGGACTAAACAACGAACAGCTAAAGATACTAGCTAAAGTCCATGGGGGAAACAATTTAAAACAGTCGATTGCACATGTAGTGTCACATGCGGCTCGAATGGACAACTCCCCCAGGTCATATCAATATAATGAAAAACCTACATTCAATCGTATAGTCTGCCAAACCTGTGGTAAGTCAGGGCATACACAGGACATATGTTATCGAAACATGCAGTCCACTTTTCCGAATAGAAAACCCATAAAAAGGGAATATAACATTTTATGCAATTTCTGTGGTCGGAATAATCACACAGAGAATGAGTGTAGATACAAGATATCTAGGAATGGATCGTCTTCAACAAATTACCAACAAGGTACAACAACGCGTAACCCATTCCGAAACAATCCTACAAACTCTGAAAATCGTTTTGGTGAAAATTCTAGGACCACCAATAGACAAAACGATCGGCAAAATGTTCACTTTTCTCGGGTGCAAGAGTCGGAAAACGAGGCATGACGCCAACCAAAAATTATGGAAGACAAAGAAAATTTTTCTATTTACAGCATTAGATCTTTGGAAATAGATAACGACAAATTTAATGAAACTCCTACCCAAATTTACCTTGAGCCAGCTTATGATTATCCTAACCATATGAATACAATTATAAATGAAGTTAAACCAAACCCTAATATAATGACTCCGATTCAGGCTGCAATTCTGAAAAATAATCCAGCAACTAAGACTGAAAATTCGAAATTTTCAGCAGTATTAAAGACTGATATCCTTAATAATTCAGCTATCCCAATTGATTACCCAGACACTTCAGCAACCAAGACTGAGAACTCAGCAGTATTAAAGACTGAAAATTCGGAAATTTCAGAAAATATACAACCAAAAATCCCTTATATTTCGGCTATCCCAATAGACAACCCCGGCACTTCAGCAACAAAGACTGAACATTCAGCAGTGTTAAAGACTGAAGATCTAAAAGTTGCCATTAAAATCAAAACCGACAGCGGTTAAAGCTATGGACAATGACAACACTAAGCCGAAAACAATAAATATTTTAAACAACGAAAACAAACACAAACCCTTACTCATACACGAAATAATAATAAATGAAAATAATAATTTAACTAAAATAGGTATTGTAGAGAATAACTATATAAATACATTACAATTTTTTTTTTTTTCAACAATAAAAATTTATTCGAATACAAAATACAAAAAAATAAAAAGTTACACCGTCATTTAAATTATTTAAGATCATTTTGCAAGAAGATTTTTGGTAATAATCATCTTTATTCAATCATCAGAGTAATAGGCCCAAAAAGGTTTTGGAAAATTTTCCATAAATTTAAGGAAAAGATAAACACATAACAAATGGCCTTTGTTTTATTATTCAATATATATGAAATAATCTAACAATTGTAGGAAATGACGGAAATGAAAAAAAAAAAAAAAAAGTTAATGAGGGGGACGAAAGAAAGAAAATTTTAGAGTTAATATGTATAATGGAAATTTTAGAATTAATATATATATATATTCGAACGGAAATGAGAATTTTGAAACATAATATTAATATTATATAATTAATATAATAAGTAATAATAATTTTTGGATAAGAAAAGAAAAGGTTCCAAGGAGAAATATTTAAATTTAGTTAATATACAATGTAAATAGACATAGTGATAAGAACTTTTTGAAATTTAAATATTGTAACCTTTGATTTAAATTTAGTTAACATATAATGTAAATAGACAATAGTGTTAAGAACTTTTTGAAATTTAAATATTGTAACCTTTGATTAATTCTGAAAACCATTGTAATTGAACGAAAATCCCAGCCTTTAATTAATCTTAATCTAACCTATAGTTACTAGAAAATTATTCTCTTCAAGGATAATTTTCTTTCTTAAAGAAGGGTGGGATGTTGTATTCCAGAATACTACCCTTTATTAAATTTAACACTGAATCTCCTTACACATCCTTAAAAACTTCACTTAACATATATTACATTCTCACTTAATACATACCATTCATAAACATTCACAATATTGCCAGTTACAGCACATTTAATAACCTGTACCTTTTTATTCATTCAAAACATAGTAACTTTGATTTTCGTCCAAATTTGATTTCATGTTAAAAGTCACAGAGAAAATTAGATAGAAAAAAATCAGTTGGAGTTGAGAATCAGAGAAGTGAAGTTAAGTTCGGAAAAGTTAAGAAAAGGAATAATTAGTTATTAGAATAGAAATAAATAAAAGAACAGTGATTAAATTCGCAATCCTGAGTTTAAATTAATCTTAATAAATAAAAAATAAAAGGTCCCCGCACTTCCCTCAACCGAGGAAGCACGGCGCCGGACAATCAACAACATCAAATTTCGTCACAGTTGTGAATCTTCCAATCGAAAGTTATTTATGATTTGCTTCTGTTCGCAGAATGAATACCACAAATCAAACGCTATCAAATAAATCTGTTCGCTTATTGGCAGCATTTTTTTTTATGATGGCTGTACCGGAACACCTGAATTCAAATATCAACGTAACTTTGGTCATAATCGAGACCACTTTTATAAAAAAAACGAATCTCATTGTCAGTGACAAAAAATGTACCCAGAAAAAAGAGCTTCAATAAAATATTCCTAACAATTTCACGTAAAACAAATCTCAATTACAGTAACAGCTTACCCAAGCAGAGTCACATTGTTGTAGGTGTACAATATTTATAGAAATCGGATATACAAGGCGGCCCCTTGAAGTGCTCTTCTTAATGTTTAAGGTTCCGGTTACGATTCGATTATGGAAAATTTTACCGCTTCACTAATATTTGGACGGATTTCATTCAGTATTCTTGCTGTTCACCCGCCCGTCCAAAACATTGCGATCCACCTACAAATAGACTTTAAACTTGGTAGTAGAGTCCTCATAACCCGGTGTAACCACGGCACATACGTTTCGAAATCGCCATAAAACAATTACTTACGTAATGGCGACCAAAATATCCATGTCTAACAGCACCGTCAGCGCCTGAAAAGTTTTCAGTTAAATCGGGTCATCCGTAAATGTCAAAACAGTGCGTAACAGGGTAGCTCAATCCAACTATCCACTTTTCAAAAAGCTATAATTCTTTTATTTCGTACTTAAGTTTATTGAAGTAAAGGAAAAAATCTCAAAAAATACATAAAATTCAAATCGCTTTTAAACTATCATTTTGGCCGCCTGTCGATATTCCCAAATATTGGGAAAAACCCAAATAATTCAAATATGGTACGACTGTTACTAGAGTCATGTATTCTTCTTCTGATCGGTTATGGGGGAAGATATCACAGCCAATTGATTACGGTTGACTTGAGGTTTGAATTCGATAACCTAATGAAGTCATTCAACAACATTTCATTCACTTGCATCCTTTCCCGATGTGGTGTTGGTTTTCTGTGTAGGGCCATTTCAATGGAGTGGGGATTTCGCGTTGATTTGTGTAACATTCGCGGCTTGAGATACAATTTCTCTTCTGTGTCTGCCCATGTTTCTAGCTAGAATCCAACTATTCTTGCACTTAGAGAAACCCAGGTAATTACTAATACAAATATTTCCGATTTTAATCTACCTAGATATAACTTAATGCCACTATTCTATCCAGATCGTGGTATAGCCACATACATACGAAATGATATTGTTTATCAGCTTCTGCCACAATATGGGCTCTGTTCCAACCTAGAATTCGATTTTTCTTGGCTAAAACTGCACGTTCGTAAGCATATCATATATTACTGCTTTCTTTACAGAAGCCCAACCTTGGATAGGAATGCATTCTTTAACGAATCTGATGCGCTGTCTGATTCGATCGATAGGATCTTGACCGTATATCCGCACACTGAAATCGTTATTGCGAGTGATTTGAATGTGCATAACTCTCAGTGGCTTCGTCACTCCGGAACAACAATACCCGAAGGCCAATATGTCCAGCTTTTTGCTGATTCAAGTAGCTTAACTCAACCTGTAAATAAGCCAACACGGGTACCAGATATATATGGTCTTTTCACCAACACACTGGACTTGTTTCTCACCTCGCACCCAAACAAATGCACAATTGAAGTTTCTTCGCCCTTGGGCACTTCAGACCACTGTGTCGTGTCAGCTAAATTTCCTCTAACCAACAGTAACGTTAATGATAAAACTCCCAAAAGAACAGTATGGTTCTACGAGAAAGCCAACTGGGAAGGTCTGAACGACTTTTTTGGGAGGTTAAACTGGTTGTTATTTTTCCTCCATGACGATGTTGACT
This sequence comes from Microdon myrmicae, assembly GCA_963931805.1. NCBI lineage: Eukaryota > Metazoa > Arthropoda > Insecta > Diptera > Syrphidae > Microdon > Microdon myrmicae. The sequence goes on from CAWVOU010000013.1 coordinate 331,813, forward strand.
CTATAGCGGACACTTTGACAAACACGATTCTACTTGGCATGCAGACCTTTTCTTCCACACAGAGTAAAGGGTACCAAACCCGAGATAAATATGTGGTTCGATTCTGGGTGGAGAAAAGCCACTAAGGCCAAAGAGTTGGGCTTCCGGTTGTATAAATCAAACAATACTGAGGAAAACCGGGAAAGATTTAAAAGAGCTTGGAATGACTGCAATGCGTATATTCAACGTGCCAAGTTCTTGCATGACCAGAGAGTGAGACAAAAAATACAACACTTGTGGGCATTCGTGAAAAACATTCAAAACTCGGTCTCTTCAACCATTCCATTGCTTATAGTCGATGACAAACTAGTCACCACTGCAATAGAGAAGGCGAATCTACTTGCTGCACATTTTGCAGCTAACTCAACACTGCCTGATACATCAGTTCCACCTCAACTTGAGCGTAAGCCGCACACTATGAGCCAGATTCGCTTCCGAACGCGTACTGTTGCCCGCGCACTCAAAGAGCTATACACACACAAATCCGCTGGTCCGGGCAGCATTCCCCCAAACCCCTTGAAGAGATGTTCCTCTTCACTTGCCAAACCACTGCGGAAACCCTTCCATTTGTCTTGTTCTACTGGTCCTCTCGCAAATAGATGGAAGTCAGCGAACATTCAGCCAATTCCCAAAAAGGGTGATAAATCATCCCTTTCTTCTTATCGACACATAGCACTAACTTCTATTCTCTCCAAGGTAATGGAATCTCTTATCAACCGTCAACTTTCGAAATATCTGGAATCAAATGACCTCCTCAATGACCGCCAATATGGCTTTCGTAGCAACAAGTCCACAGGAGATCTGCAGGCGTACCTTACCGAAAAGTGGAGTCATTCCATCCACTACATCGGTGAAAGCAAGGTAGTCGCATTGGATATTTCAAAAGCCTTCGTCAGAGTTTGGCATCCAGCCCTTTTGTCAAAATTGCATACATATGGAGTGAACAGTTCCCTGATCCAATGGATAAGAGACTATCTTTTTGGGCGTTCAATCCAAGTGGTTCTTGATGCTGTCAAATCTGTCTCCCATCAAATTAATGCAGGTCTTCCCCAAGGTTCTGTACTCTCACCCACTTTCTTCCTCATCTTTATAAATGATCTCTTGTCCACAACCCAATTCATTCGATTGGTGATTATAGCATGTTTAGTTTCTCATACTCATATGAACATTCCCGACCAAACATCGCTTCTTGGCCTTATGGCTAAGATCAAAGTGTAGTATGCCCGACCACAATCTTCGAACGTTATTACCAATCAACAGGTTATGCTTAATAGATTCAATTCCGACCTCAGCAAGATAGATCAATGACGATTATCTAATTGAGTAGAGTTCAATTCCTTGAAAACTCAGTACCGTCTCTCGTCGTCAAAGGCGAACCCCAAAGTACACACACTGTCGATGAAGGACACTTGCGTCTACGAACTCTAGGAACTATCAGTCCTCGACACTCGAATTAATTCGGCTCTTAATTGGAGCTACCACATATTTGTACGATAGTGTGTTGTTTAGGCATCCATGTTATAGGAAAGTAACTTTTCGCTCCATTTGACAAATTGAATTAAAGCTGTGGAGTCGTTTATTAAGTTGGCTTAAATTTAAAATTTATAGGATAAAAATATTCGCTTTATTAAACTTTACAAACTGTACATACTTCTACTCGTATCAAGAGTGCCCTGCAATGTGAGGTCGAGGGTCATCAGACTGAAGAATTACCTTATGGTGTCAATCTTGGTGTTATGGTCGTTTTCATGCACGGCTCAAATGCATCAATCGTAATCGGTAACTGGGTGCAGTAATGTCGGTAGGTAACAGCGGCTAGTACCGGTAATATCCAGCAACGAGCTGATGCCATCAACAGCACAGCATGAGTCATGGATATTTGGGCTTAGAGGTTGATAGTGATGCATACCTAGGCATAATCTACGAGCTCTCACATTTTGCAATAAATCCAATTTTTATCGCTCGTCACAATGCGATGGAAAAAATCTTTCCCCTTGTGGCATTGGCGTAGTTATTCATTTCACCATTCTATGTCGCACGGTTTCAATTTGTACGAGACGCTATTTCCTTGTTTTTGGAGCATTTCTACTACTTTTAAACGCAATTAAATTGCTTCAGGCCACTCTTAATGCCGCGATAAGTTTTTCCTGCGTTTGACATTCTTCTTGGTTCTATAGAAGTTAACAGCCATGTCACATTTACCGCAAATTATGTCTTGTTGGTACAATCATGTTAAGCTGAAGAGAAAAACCTTATCGCGACTTATCGTTCTGAATTCACAGTAATTGTGTGATCTTTGCAGCCCAAAAGATAATTCTTGGCGAATGGAGTAGTTTCTCATGCTTTCTTTCACTCCAATATTGGCGGTTCTGTTTAGTTGATCATTCAGACGAAAGTGGACCTTATCTAAGGACGACATTTTTTTTTTACACTAACGCGCGCACAAAAGGGGATTTTGAAGTACCCTTAAATATTAGAGCACAGTTTGAGGGGACGGAGAGGAAGTGGGTAAGGAAAGGAGGTGTCGATGTATATTGGTCTTGAATATCTGGACATTACAAGGGCCAGGAAACATATGATCAGGCAGAACATTCCGCATTCGTGTGGTTCGGCTAAAGAATGACTCTCTATGTTTATTTGTGCGCCTAAAGTCCACTTTCAACGTGAACTGATGCGAGTTTACAGATTGACGGGTATCGCAGGAAAATGTCTGAAGGGGCGGAACACATTCAGCAATTTCTGTTGAGCAACGACCGTGGTAATACCTATAGAAAAGAGATAGGCATGATACGTTGCGCCTGTCTTCTAAGGCTGGGTCCCCAATAAGTTTCACTTTGATGGTACACCATCAAATCTCCTGTGGACCGCTTGCTACGAAAGCCATATTGGCGGTCATTGAGGAGGTCATTTGATTCTAGATATTTCGAAAGTTGACGATTAATCAGTAATCATTTACTTCTCCATTTGGAAAACCTATCAGCTCCCCGGGGGGTGGTGGGAGCGAACATACAGGACAAAGTCTCTGCTTTCAACCCGGCGAAGGGCAGGACGAGCCTTGTCCCTGTTCAATCCAAGTTGACATGCAGTCTCCACGTTACACCCCCGGATAGCCACTTTGGCACCCGCCAAGTAGTAAACCAATGCATGCAACGACATTTTGAGAAAGGTTGGCGCAAGGCTAATAATCCTGCCCGGAAAAAGAAATTATTATGGACAATTTTAAAAGTCTCGGATAAGGACCGGATACCGGTGACGTGACCTGCTAAATAAGGCCAAGACCGGATCCCGGTTGTAGTGCCGATGGTGATGATGATCAGTTCTTCCACATCAAAAAGAACACATATGCAAAATTGTCCATTTGACAAACTTCCCCAAGTTCCCAAGCTTTTTGACAGCATGAAGCTTTTAATGAAAATCCTGTTAATTCACCCACATAACGCTGCTTCCTTGCTAGTAAGTCTACCACTGTTACGTGCGTCGGCCACCCCATCAATTAATAATTTTGTATTTAATTATTAACATAATTTGTTTTAAGGAAGTATGATGGTAAGGTGGTGGAGGAATTGCACGATCCAGAAGTGAGTTTTTGAACACGCCCCGATTCGGGTGTGGATCGTACAGTTCTTCGAGTTCGAATTTGGTTTTCGAAGTGGACGTGAATGGGGGGCGAGAGAGACAGAGGGTGAATGTTTTGAGGTACGGTTTTTTTTTTGGTTGACGTTCCGTTGTCAGAAAAAGAATCGAAAGGAGTCCCGTAAAATGTTTTGTGGAAAAAAGGGCAGAAAAAACCGAAACACCGAACTGTTGTTAACCGTTTTTGTTACCGGAGATAATTTTTTGTTCGGTTGAAATTGAGGTGTAAATGAAAGCGCAATTTAATGTGTACTGAATAAAGTGTGACGTTGTTTTAAGTTTTGTTTTTTTTTTTGTTCGGTTGGAATTGAGGTGTAATTGAAGCCTGATTCGACTAGAAGCAGTATTTTGAATTGAGAGAATTCAATGGAAAACATTGCTGGACTTGAACAGGAACACCTTTAACGTTGTGTTACCTAATGGACGATCTCAGTGGATGTACGACTCAGTGTTTATGAGATTGTGTTGCAATTGGTGCTGCAGATTCAGTAAGGGAGAAGCTAGAACGCATTTCGAGGATAAAAGACCGCACATAAGAAGAAGACCTTTAACGTTGTGTTACCTAATGGACGATCTCAGTGGACATACAACTCAGTGTTTATGAGATTGTGTTGCAATTGGTGCTGCAGATTCAACAAGGGAGAAGCTAGAACTCATTTCGAAGATAAAGGACGGCACATAAGGATCCCTCTACAGCAGAAGACAGAATTCTATAAACCGGTTGGAGCCGTGGCTCAGCATCGCGACAGCGAGCGGAATAATTAGGTAATAAATCTAATCTTTTCCCACTATATCTCCACAGCGGAAGTGCAAGGCACGCACTGAATAATTAGTTACCACACCCATCATCATCATAATATTCATAATCATAATATTACACCACTACTAATTTAATCGAGATTCTATCCTACACCCCCGTGCTTTATAGAAGAGTAGCCTACGTTGCCACGACTGATTTCAGGAAAGCCTTTGAGAAAGTCTTTTACTAACTTCATCATCATCATCGGCACTACAACCAGGATCCGGTCTTGGCCTTAATTTAGCAAGTCCTGAGGCTTGTTAAATTTTCCATAATGATTTGTTTTTTTTTTTCGGGCAAGGTCATTAGTCTTGCACCAGTTATGCTAACTTATGCTTTTCAAATTACCCTCCTTTGGTTTCAACCCATTTTGGCAAAAGTTGACCTCCAATTGACCAATATCACCACTAAAAGATACATTACCGATCCGTCTTCTTGAATCACTTTCTCACTAAATTGAGTGAACCTCAGGGCCGTCATTTAGGTCCTCCCCTAATTAACAGGTGTACCGGTGTGAAGTGACCGTCAAGATACAAATGTATCGATAGGGAACGTTTGTTGTGAACGAGCCCCTATATTTTTTTTTTGTTGCTATGACATCTGTCAAACATATTTAGTATGCATCAAGTCATTGTACAAACAACATCATTTTTTTAATCCTTTTTAAAATGTCGAATTTTGTACCAGAAAATGATAATTTGCGGAAAGCATTATTTTTTTGTTTTCATTTGAAGAAAAGTGCTGCATAGTCGCATCGAATGCTTGTCAAGGCTTGTGGAGATCATACTCTATCGGAAGCAACATGCACACGATGGTTTAAGCGGTTCAGAGATAATGATTTTGAAGTGCGAAATGAAGAACGTGGAAGACCACCAAAAAGGTTTGAGGATGCCGAATTGCAAGCAATATTGGATGAAGATGACACTTTAAGTCAACAACAAATGGCACGAATATTAAATGTAGCACTACAAACAATTTCTGACCGTTTAAAAGCTATGGGAAAGATCCAAAAGTGTGGAAACTATGTCCCACATGAATTGAATGCCAGGCAGATGGAAAAGCGAAACACCACATCATGAAACGTTGCTTCTACGACACGAAAAGAAGTCAGTATTGCATCGAATTGTGACTGGTGATGAAAAATGATTTTATTTTAAAAATCCTAAACGAAAAAAATCATGTATACATCCAGGAGAAGCGTCAACATCGACTGCAAAGCCTGGTCGGTTCGGAAAAAAGACAATGATCTGTGTTTGGAGGGACCAGAAGGGGGTGGTGTATCATGAACTTCTAAAACTGCTGAAACTGTTGATGCGTAACGCCACCGACAACAACTGTTCAATTTGAAGTATGTATTGATCGAAAAACGACCAGAATGGGCCACAAGACACAGAAAGGTAATTTTGTTGCATGATAATGCTCCGAAGCATACAGCAAAACCCGTCAAAAAAAACAATAAAAGCTCTCGGCTGGGAGGTGTTACCCCATCCGCCGTATTCAGCAGACTTGGCTCCTTCCGACTACCATTTGTTTTGATCGATGGGACGCATATTGGCTGAGCAGCATTTCAATTCCTACGAAGAAGTCGAAAATTGGGTCTCCGAATGGTTTGCCTCAAAAGACGGCCGGTTTTATTGCCGTGGTATCCACAAATTGCAAGGAAGGTGGTCTAAATGTGTAGAAAGCAATAGCCAATACTTCGAATAAAATGTTTTTTACTTTAAAAAAAAAATGTTTTTTTTTACTTAAAAAAAAAACGCTCACTTCATACCGGTACACCTGGTATACTAACATAACATATTATTCTCAAGCATTCTTATATCACACTTTATGCCGATGGTACTACATATTTAGGACCACCAGCTCGCCACTTGATTCTTCTCTACTTCAAATAGATTCCCATAGCCTTACGGTTTGGTGTGTGAAGAATTGCTTGGAACTATACGCTGATGCCAATTAATTACCTTTTCACGGAAGCGCACTGTTTCCCTTTACCGTCCCCATTTCCGCTTTAACCAACCTTTATCTACTGTTCAAGCGATTTATGACCTAATCAGTTCAAGTGAGATGGAGCAAAAGTTCATTGTGAACCCTAATCAAGGGTCCATTAGTCCCACCAAATAGAAAAACAATTATCCCACCGCATCCCTTGTTGCAGCTATCCACAGTTAAAAAACCATATTATCAGAATGCAATTACATACTAAAAAAGTGTTGATAAACGGCTTTTGCACATCCGGCTCGTAACTGATTCCATTTCTCATGAGCCACAACTCTGAAAACCAGAACACGTTTTCACCACCTATCACCGAATGAATGCCATTACGTATCTGGCAGCCCAATAAAAGAATAATTAGCCAGTTGTACAACACCCTTCTAATTTAAATGAACTCATAAACCTAAGATGTGCCCTTCACCAAAAAACTCCATGCGAAGGTTCCCATCGTACCGGCGTTCCCATTAAATAGTAAAATACCCAACTTATCGAATGACGAAGACCAACAATGAAACCCAAGCATGGGTTAGTAATTTTCCCAAATGAATTTGATGCATTTGAAAAAGAGCAGTCTACGATCAATTTCCTCTAATTGCCCTTCCTCTCTTATCTAGATAAAATCAAAAGTTCTCGTGTCGCTGGTGAGTGGTGAACGCCAATGACAAATCCAGTTTGTTCTCCAAAATTCTTCCGACATCAACAACAGAGTCAATGCCAACGAGCTCCCAACGATGATCACATGCCAAGTACCAACAATAAGTAAAGAGGGTGATATTGACTTTTCCGAAATGATAACATGGGAAACTTGTAAATCCCACCAACGTCGCCCGGTAACCCATGTGCACCTGTATATGATGTATACGCCACTAGTAAATGAACGAAGTGATCCGTAAAAACCCTAATTGAATGTGAGAGGACTTACCAAACTACCAGAGAATGTATTCCTTCCAAGGGCGGCATCTGCAATATCCTCGGTTCGTGATTTTTCGCTTTCACGCAGAAAACTAAACTTTGTGGATACCAAAAATTCGCGTTTTAACAGCACTCACAATTACCTCACTAAACAAGTCGTGTCACTATGGGTACTGCACCAGGCAACTACCACTGTTGGCAGGCACGAGATACAGCCAACCTTTGCAATAACAATTAACCGTTAAATAAAACACCAAAGTACTTGAAAACGCGACGAAGAAATCGCTATTAACCCGAACGCAGCACAATTTAACTTCACACCCAAACTCCTGAGCGGTAATTTATTAACTAAACTCTACCTGTGAGATATAAACAGAGTCGCTGGTCGTGGATTGGGGCAAAAGCGTCAATCCACCACGTCCAGGGTAATTCGGGTTTATGTCTTTGACTACATTCAAGAGTCAGCTTTCAAAACTCATTCCATTTTCGGATTATAGCACAACGAAACATTTACCTGAACTTTCGATTGCCTGTAGACTTTTCGAGGCGAACAAAACTAATCGACATTCATAACGAACAATTGACAAAAAGTATTCATGAGTTTTTGTTAGTTTAAAGAAGAGGAGTTTTTTGTAACCGCCAATATTTGGGTGGTGTGCTCCACTTGTGTTCATTTCCTATCATAGTCTGATAAACAATAAGATTAGAATAAATATTTAAAGTCTTCATAAGGTTTTTTGTATCATGTCGTTACTGGCGAACAAAAGTGAGACCACGATAATCCAAAGTGTAAAGGCCGTATAGTAAAACCAAATCGAAAGTACAACAAAAACACAGCGACACAGCACAGAAAGAGGATCCGTTTTCCACCCCTCACACAACCCAGGTGAGCAAATTAACATAAGTAAGTAGTAATAAAAAAGTGGACGGCGCAAGAATGTGTCCTGGATTCTTATACCAACTCGATATATACAATACTCAGAACGACGTCGAGCCACGACAAAATTAAGAAGACGTTCGGGAGATACAAGATTATCCAACAGAGTTGGATATACAGGGACCGATTGCGGATGTGTTTTCAATTCGACGATTGAGTTCAAGTAAAATGTTCCTTTAGTGAGTTGCGTGCGTTTAAAATATAAATACGATTTATAAACAATGGTAAGTTAAATACAACGCATCGGTTCATCGGTATAAAATTAAAAAAAGAATATGAAATGTTGTTTCATTATTAAAATGAGCAAAAATGCTACCGAAATGTTCGAACTGATGAAAAAAGCGTATGGTGGTAATTGCTTCTTCAAAACACAAGTTTTTGATTTAGTCCCCGGGGGGGGGGGGGGGGGGGGGGGGGGGGGCTGTGCGCCGACATGGACGCTAATTCTACCACCAACCCACTAAATGTCCCACCGGAGGAAAGAAAATGAAACTCACTGTTTATAGTTTTGAATAACTGGGTTTATTGCTGGTGATCACCGTCTTTAATTTAATTTTATTTTTATGTGAAAATATTTCTATTTATTTAACGTGGTACAAAGTTTCAATCTTAACGTAGCACGTTTCGACTCCCCTACTCTCACTCGTGACTCGATTTCGACTCTACACGACTCCGCCTACCACTCCTCTCGCCGTCCTTTCGACACGATCAACCTTTCGACACGATCAACCTTTTGACTCCATCCAAATTCACGCGACTTCTTTTCAACCCCCTTGGACTCCGATCGACACCCCCCGACCTCTTTTGACCCCATGCGGCTCAATTTAACTTTTTACCACCGGCTCCTTAATTAAAAACGGCTACTTCGCGTAGCAATACTCAGTAGGACGCCCGGTTCCAACTTCACGCGACTCCGCTCGCCAATGCTCGACCTTACTCTAACCAATTCCAGCAAGTCAGCTCCCCTCGTAACTACAGCTACTACCCGTAGCAGTATTCAGCAGGAGGCCTGGCTTCACCTTATTGCATAGACGTCAGGACATTCGTCCTTAGGTCCCTGAACATCTCCCAAGCATCTCAGCAAAACCGGTCGACAAATCAAACCGATACCACTGGCCTCAGACCTACCCCAGAACACCTTGCGCGGGTGTCTCTACCCAGCCTCATCCTGGAACACCTTATACAGGTATCCCAGGCATTAGGCCCCACCACAGCACAATTCAAGTGGCGCCCAAAAGGCAATGCACGCCCCACTACGCCGCCCACACACCAGGTGCAACATCACACTTCGGAGCGCGTATCATAATCCTAGGGCGCCCCGCGGTTGGCCACAACCAACCACCCACCAGGAGCCCCCTAAGCTAAGTCGCCTACCGTTCAACCAGCGCGACTGGCCGGCACCTCCCCGCAAGTTGTCGTTCGGTCGAGGTCGCAGCTACCGCGCATCGAGCGCCGTCGTGGATAGACCGGCCCTCCCTCGACCGGAAAGCCACGCAACCGAGTGCTCGGCCCCTTCACCAGTCCCAGCGGCAAACAATTCGATATACTAACGTATGGACGAAAGACACCGACTCTGGACTCAGGTCTCCTCAATTGTATCCCCTGATACTTCGTTGTACGATGTCAGCGAGCTCCAATAGGTCCCGTTGTGGCAACTCTAACAGATACAGACAATTCAGAAGCAGAAATAATGAAGAACAGGAACGAAAAAATCGAATAAGAAAAATACATCAGAGCCCGTATACCAAGCGATAAATAAAAATAATTCACATCAGTGGAATATAGTCGAGTTTGGAAATCAAATTCTAAACAAGGTCAGTAGCCTGGTGTATAACGCTTAGGTAAAAATTTTTTCGTGATTCGAGCTGTCATAGCGTCAGTTCGAACCACACGATCTTCTTCACCATTATTTCAAACGCTATACCATCTCCTGACACTTCGTTGTACGATGTCAGCGAACCCCTAATGGAATTAGACGGGTACAACCTGTTGGCAGATACTGCCAACAACAGATTAATGCCCACAGCGCCTTTATGTGCCTCTTCCCGCACACGCCACTTCGTCACTGCGGTAAACCTGTTGGTCCAAGCGACCCACAACGGGTCAGTGGACCAGGCCACAAACCCCTTGCCCCTGTAGCATTATTCAAATTCCCTGTAAAAAAAATTTCACATCCCCTTGTTATCGTTAAAATGCTATGTCGGACAGCTTGTTTATACAGCTGCAATAAATTGACCCGCGATTCGTTTGTCCAATCGACATACAATTACCGCATCCCAAGCATTATCATCGAAACCAAATCCTCTAGTATTTTCTAGCACAAACAAGAACTCGGTTCCTTCTGCAGTCAGAGATGCCATAAACATTTAAAACCCATTAGCACATTTTCCTAATGGCGATACGTATATTAACGCAACTGCACCACTCATCCATGACTGTAATGATGCCTTTATTTGCTTTTGGCACCATTTCTCCGATGAATCGCCGTCTATTATAGCTTCAATGCACATCGTAAACAATGATCTATACGATCCCTGTGCCCTTCGATTTTTCTGCTTCGTTCCTATGGCCTTGTGCATGAAAAAACCAATGTGATCTTCACGAACACACATACACCCATACCACCATGATCTTCATTACGAGATCTGGTTTTCTATCCCACAAAGAGTGACTTTACGTTTCTCTTGTGGTAAGTAAAACATATCCTTAGCCGAAAGGATATTCACCGCCATCCCAAATTATGCCATTACCGAATGTATATCGCTGAGTCGCATTTTAACCATTGATCCGGTCGGTTCCTCTTCCTCTCCCCGGGGCGTCCGGGGACGCGTACACCCAGGAGCCGAGGTTGGATTAATTAAATACAATATGTTCAATTAAAAGTAATTTTTCTTGTGCCCCCAGTATAATGCCATACAAGTTGAGTACACTGTCTCACATTTTTTTGGTGCATCCGTTTCATCGTCAGTGTAATCAGAATCTGTTTTCTGTAATCTAATTAAATGTAATAAGAATTGTTGTGAATAAAAAGAACCTTTAATAATAAACAAAAGTGCCTTTCAATTAACTACTCCTTGTGGATGGCCTTTATGGAGATTTACTTGTTTGATGGTCAGCATCAGCGAACTTCCCTTTTGTGACAATGGGGAGTGGAAGTGAACCAGTGCCGTACGCGGCACACCACACTTCCTCCCCACAGTATATCGGATCCATACATGAGTACTGGTAAGACCATGGTCTTGTACAGGAGTAACTTGGATATTCTAGATAAATTTCGGGATTTAAACAGTCTTGATAGACCTACTACCAACACAAAATCGCCCACAAGAACAGCAAGCAGCACACATCAGCAAATCAACAACAAAAACAGAAAAATAAGGATGCCACCAATCAATACCATCGAATTGTTTTTTTTTTTACACAAACGTTCACACAAAGCGGGATTTGGAATACCCTTAAATGTCAGAGAACAGTGCGAGCGGAAGTAGAGAAAGTGGATAAGGAAAGGAGACATTGGTCTTTAATGCATGGACATTACAACAACGAGGAAAAACATGTTCAGGTAGAGTATTCCACATTCGTGTGGTTCGGAATAACTCCTCTATTTTTGTTTGTGCATGTGAAGTTGACTTTCAACGTGAACTGATGCGCATTCTTAGATTGGCGGGCATTGCAGGAAATGTGTGAGGAGGCGGAACACATTCAGAAAATTCTGTTGAGCAACGACTGTGATAATACCTAAAGAAGAGAGATAGGCATGATACGACCCACAGCTGGGTCCCCACTCAGTTTCACTGCTCGTTTTTGCATTCTATCGAGCACGTGTAGTACATTTTGGGATGCGCCTGACCAGATATGGGAGTTGAACTCTATTTTGGGACGAATATACTCCTTGTAAATAGTGGCCAGGTTGGTTGGAGTGAAGTATTTTTGCATCTCTTTAGGAACCCCATGCATTTGGCTGCACTTTTCGCAGCTTCAAAAATGCGGTCGCTCCAATTAAGAGTCGAATTAATTCGAGTGCCGAGGATTGATAGTTCCTTGGGTCCATCGATCGAAGTGCCATTCATAGACAGTATATTTACTTTGGTGTTCACCTTTTACGACAAAAGACAGTACTGAGTTTTTAAGGCATTGATTCGGTTAGATAATTCCCATTGATATATTATGTTAAAGTCGAAATTCAGTGTATTAAGCATACCTTGCTGATTGGTATTGACGTTCGAAGAGTTTGGCCGGGAATGTTCGTATGAGTATGAGAAACTCAATGTGCTATTGTGGCGGCTCCGCCAAACCCCACTGTTACTTACCTGAAGAACCCCCATAACTTCGACCCAATCTTATAAGTTCGCTAATGCAATCACGTTAGCACCTTAAATGCTTCACGTATCAAATAGATCGAATTTATTTATCTAAAAGTCCCTGTTCAAGAATCCTTACCTTTCATGCATCTCTTTGCATAATAAACCGAATCCCTTCGCATGTAAACATGCATACAAATTCGATCCCTTTCCGTTCAGCAAGATACGGTACACGACCACCCATCGTATACCTAAATTGCTCTAGCATCACCAGCATAATACCAACACGGCTATTTACCCAGCTGCAATAGATTCACCCATGATATGTTTTCCAACGAACAAATAATCACAACTTCGTGCTTAGCCAGCAAACGAATTATCCAGCATATACAAACGCAATCAAATTCGTTTTGGCCACCGACCCAAGATAGGACATACAATTTTCATTGTATAAAGTATCGCAACCATTAGCACCTTTCCCAGTGTCTATTCGTATATTTACAGAAGGGCATCACTCATCTAAGACTTTTATGACTCCCTTGTCTCATCTTTTCTTTTACCACATTTCTTCGATACATCGTCGTCTATTTATTTAGCCGCGATGCACTTCATAGACAACGATCTTCTCGATCACGAGTTCCTTGCCGCCTGCCTGCTTTGTTTTTCCATTGCCCTCGCGCATGAGGAAACAACACAGATCTAAACGGCCACACACATACCACCATGACCTTCATTGCGAGATCTGGTTTTCTGTTCCACAAAGAAAGACTTTACGTCTCTCTTGTGGTAAGTAAAACATATCCTTAGCAAGAGGATATTCAGTACCACCGAATCGAGGGGAACCAAGAGCCAGATTCCATCCCTCGATTGAGTGAAATTAGATCCGCCGGCCACCACGGTGGTGCCGCTCACGCTCCTCGGTGCGCACGGGGACGCGATCGAATATATCTCGTTGAGTGTCGTGTTGATAGATTATTTTATATTATTGAACAGCGTAAATAAAAAGTTATGTGCACCCAATAGACCTTGTATTAAATCCGGGATCAGTAGCCAAAAATAATGTGTAAAACCTCTTCCAACTCGTCAACCAATAAAAGAACCTTAATAATAAATGAAAAGTGAGTTTCAATTATTTACTTCTGCTGACTACCAAGTGTGTTTATCTTTTTCCTTTACTCCTGGTGGTGAACAAACGTGGCGGGTTTCGTTCTTTGGTCGGCGTAACAATCGATGGAACATTTAGAGGAAGTAGTGGGTGGGTGGTAGAATCAGCGTCCATGCCGATGCACAGACCATCTTCTTCCCCACACTACCACAAGAGATCATTTATAAAGGTGAGGAAGATAGTGGGTGAGATTGGGTGAGAGTACAGAGCCCTGAGGAACACCTGCAGTAATTTGATGAGAGGCAGATTTGACACAATCAGGAACCACTTGGATTGAACGGCCAGAAAGATAGTCTCTTATCCATTGGATCAGGGAATTCTCCACTCCAAAGGAATGTAATTTTGACAAAAGGGCTGGATACCAGCTCTGTCGAAGGCCTTCGACATATCCAGTGCAACAACCTTATCTTCTGCGAAGTAGTGGATGGAATAGTTCCACATTTCGGTAAGGTATTGCAGTTTTCCTCAGTATTGTTTGATTTATACAACCGGAAGCTCAACTCTTTAGCCTTAATGGCTTCTCTGCACCCAGAATCGAACCACATATTTCTCTTGGGGTTGGTACTCTTTACTCTCTATGGAATAAAGGTTCGCATGCCAAACAGAATCGTTTCCGTCAATGTTGAGGAAAAATAGCGACCAATTTAACTTCCCAAAAAAGTCGTTCAGACCTTCACAGTTGGCTTTCTCATAGACCAAACTGTTCTTTTGGTGGTTTTCTCGTAAGCGTTGCTGTTGGTTAAAGGAAATTTAGCTGACACGACACAGTGGTCTGAAGTGCCCAAGGGCGAAGTAACTTCAATTGTGGGGCAACGATAGGGCCGTGCTTAAACTTCTTGACGGAAAACCAACGTGTTGTATTCCAGAATTCTACCCTTATTAAATTTAACACTGAATCTCCTTACACATCCTTAAAAACTTCCTTTAACATATATTACATTCTCACTTAATACATACCATTCATAAACATTCACAATATTGCCAGTTACAGCACATTTAATAACTTGCCCATTTTTATTTCAAAACAGAGCACTTTGATTTTCGTTCAAATTTTATTCAATTTAAAAGTCACAGAAACTAAAGGAGTACTTTGAGAAAATTTGTTTTGTTCATATTATAATTTACAGTAAATTAGAACACAATGTTCTATAAGTAGAGAAAAAATTCAATACTAAAATCAGTTTGAGTTTGGAGTTGAGTTAGAGAACAGAGTTAGTTGAATTGCTTACAGTCTCAAGAAAATATATGTTTTGAGTTGAAAATAAGTTTTCCTTGAGTGAAGAAGATGATACACAAAATAAACAATATTAAGGAGACGGAATTAGTTTTTTTCTTAATTAAATAATTATCAATTGCAACAAATTTCCGCTCAAACATACTTTCTATCGGAGCGGAATAATAAGTAAAAGGAAAAATAAAAGAAATAATAACTAAAAGAAAAACAAAAGGTCCCCGCTCTTCCCTCAACCGAGGAAGCACGGCGCCGGACGTCAACAAACGGGAAAGAAACCGACAGAACGGCCGCAACGGAGATAGGTGGACAATGCTAAATTTGACCTTAAGGAGATCGAATCGGATGGTCAAGCGCGAAACCAGAGCGCACAGGACAGGGAACCATGGCGGCGTCAAGCCGGCGAGATCATGAACTTCTGGGTTCCCACAGGTCAATAAATAGAAATAGAATTAGCTCTATACACAAAAACCACGATTTCAAGCAAAGGAATTATTTCTTTTCGATCGTGTACGGACATTGTATTACAGTTTTTTTCGGAAATGCGTTTGTTTGGAAAGCCATCTTCCAGAAGTTTAAAGCCAAAAGGTCATTGCACTAGGTTATATCCTCTGAGCAGAAATGTGTTTACCGCAGGCAGTTATTTCGGAATTGTCAGACGTACTTGAGAAAGAACTAGAAACGAAAAAAGTCATTCAAGTAATTAATTCATCATCATCATCATCGGCAGTACAACCGGGAACCGGTCTTGGCGTTATTTAGCAAGTCCTGAGGCTTGTTAAATTTTCCATAATGATTTATTTTTTCTGGGCAAGGTCATTAGTCTTGCGCCAAGCAATTAATTGTTTGTCCTAAATTTTGAAACCTTCAAAGCATCTGTTAAGACAACAAAAACATAGATTTTTTTAAAAAGATTACAGTGGGGTTACCCCTGACAAACCTCTTTACATAATTAACTATCATTGCCATCAAAAACCAATGCTTTCGTTTTGTTTTTGCACTTAAATCGAAAGCAATATGCGATCACAAATTTAAAAGAAAAAACAGATTTTCTCAATCCAAACGTTATAAAAATAAAATTCCCACATTTTCCACAGCCAACCCAAACTGTTGGACTTTGTGAACGTATCCCGAGAGATTGAAATCCATCGTATCTGATTGATAATCGAAAAGTCTCCATTATACGACAAATCATAATTGTATTTTTTTCGAAGTGTGAAAGGTAAGTCGCCCGCTTATTTTTGATTAATTTGTGTTTTACTTAATAAAATATTATTTTCAGAATTTCGCAACATCAGCATAAACTTCTTACACATTCAGTTCTACAATGACAGCTTTTGAACAATTTGGTGTACTTCCAGAAATCTCGAAAGCAATTGACGAAATAGAATGGACACTGCCGACGGATGTGCAAGCTGAAGCTATTCCATTCATTCTTGGCGGTGGTGATGTGCTGATGGCCGCTGAAACTGGCTCCGGCAAAACAGGTGCGTTCTGTTTGCCAATCTTGCAAATAGTGTGGGAAACCTTAAAGGATTAAGCTGAAGGAAAAGGTGTGGGTGGTGGTGGTGCTGGTGGATCAATAACACCGTGGAGGATGTCTTTCTTTGACCGTACATCGGCATTAGTAGTCACCACGGATGGAATGCGATGTCAATCGAGAGAATTCAAGGAATGGTATGGAGTTCCTTCTACAACTGGAGTAAGCCGTGCCGGCAAGTATTATTACGAAGCCATTGTTACAGATGAAGGATTATCTCGTATTGGTTGGTCCACAACCCAGGCAAATTTAGATTTTGGAACCGATCGCTTTGGCTACGGATTTGATGGTACTGGAAAGAAATCGAACAATCGTCAGTTCTACGACTATGGAGAGGCTTTCGGCATTCAGGACGTTATTGGATGCTGCCTGGATTTGGATAAATATGAAGTTAGTTTCTTAAAAAATGGCAACCATCTCGGAGTGGCTTTTAAAATCGCGAATAACCTTAAGAACGAAACGTTCTATCCAGCACTGGTTCTGAAGAATGCTGAAATTCAAGTTAACTTTGGTAATTCGCATTTTAAACACTCACCTCCATCAGGATTTAAAGCGGTTTGTAATGCCGAAACCTGGAAACACCCAAGGGAATCCTTTGGCTATACCAAATTCATCATCGGCAGATATGAAACTCATCTCCTAATGCACCGCAAGCTATCATTATTGAACCAAGTCAAGAGTTGGCCGAACAAACCTTCGATCAACTGGAGAAATTCAAAAAATATCTAAAGGAAACGATAGACAGTGGATTTGTGCAATTGAACCACTGTAGATTCTTCGTACTTGATGAAGCTGATGGTTTGCGGACACAAGCCTAATTGATCGAATTCATAAACAAATACCTAAAATAACGTTCGACGGACGTCGCCTGCAAATGGTCGTGTGCTCGGCCACACTGCATGACTTCGAGGTGAAGAAAATGGCAGATAGACTAATGCACGTCCCGACTTGGGTCGATTTGAAAGGAGAGGATGCTGTACCAAAGACTGTACATCATGTAGTACGCATCGTTGATTCCCAGAAAGATAGTCAATGGTGCAACCTAAGACAACGTGTACAAACCGATGGGGTGCATCAACGGGACAATATTCAGCCTTCTTCTCACACTCCGGAGACATTCTCCGAGGCTATAAAGATTTTGAGGAACGAATATTGCATTCGTGCCATCGAGGAGCACAATTTGGATCGAGCCATTATATTCTGTAGAACCAAATTAGATTGTGACAATTTGGAAAGATAGTTGAAGCAACGAGGAGGTCAGAGATACTCATGCGCGTGCCTCCATGGTGATCGAAAACCCTTCGTGAGAAAAGCAAACTTGGAGTAGTTCAAACAACAGGAGGTCAAGTACCTGATTTGCACGTATGTTGCCGCTAGAGGTATTGATATAACCGGTCTGCCTTTCATGATTAATGTTACTTTGCCCGATGAAAAGTCTAACTATGTGCATAGGATTGGACGTGTCGGTCGTGCTGAACGCATGGGTCTGGCGATCAGTCTGGTGTCAACGGTACCAGAAAAAGTCTGGTACCATGGGGAATGGTGTCTCAGTCGCGGACGGAACTGCAAGAATACGAATTTAACCGACAGCGACGGATGCTGCATTTGGTATAACGAGAAGAACCTTCTGGGTGAAATTGAAGAGCATTTGAATATAACCATCACCCAAGTGGACCAGAACATCAAAGTGGCATTAAATGACTTCGATGGGGAGGTTGTTTATGGAGAAAAGAATTTGAAAAGCGGAACGGGTTACAAAGATCATATCGAGCAATTGGCACCAACGGTGCGTAAGCTGACAGATCTAGAGCTAAGCGCACAATCGCTCTACTTAAAGCGGCTGAAGGTGTAAAAATGGACCCGCAGTCAAGTGGCTGACAGATACCTTTATTAACCGTCGCAGCTTTTCACAACATCCCACTTATAACTCCGGTTGGATTAAATATGTGTATACTGTTAAAGGTATGTAGATTACTTAAAGTTAAACAATAAAGGGTAAGCTACTAAAGCCACAGCTTTGTACTAATTATTTATATTTTTATGTAGTTGATCAGTCTCTTTGTTAATCGTGTTCATTCCCTAAAATGAGTTAATGGAGCTCTTTGTAGCGAATATATTGATTTTAGAGATCTTTTATTTATTTATTATCATTATTATTTACTGGCCTATAGGAACCCGGAAGTTCATGACCTGACCGACTCGGCTCCGCCATTGTTCCCTGTCCTGTGCGCTCTCCTTCCACGTTCGATCATCCGATCCGATCTCCTCGAGGTCCAATTCTATGCACGGTCCTATCATCGCCCATTCGCGCTACGTGTCCGGCCCATCTTCGTCGCGGCCGTCCTGTCGGCCTCTTTCCCGTTAGTTTACCGTCAAGAATTTTATGCACGGTCCTATCATCGCCCATTCGCGCTACGTGTCCGGCCCATCTTAATCTTCGCGACTTGATCACTCTCATTATTGTAGGTTTGCGGTATAGCTCTTCCAATTCGTGGTTTCCTCCATTGTCCTGACTCCTCGTCATATTTACCGTCAAATATACCCCTTAAAACTTTATTCTCGAATACGCGGAATTTGTTCTCTTCCGTTTTGTGAGAGCCCGTGTTTCGCATCAAGATCTTAGAAGGACCAAATCGAAAAAGTAATCTAATTCCTAGCCTTCGCATTTTCTTTGATAAAAATCACCTTGTATTCCGAGCCTGACGCCTTACTGGTTAAACTTACGAAGATGTGTCTCTTGACCCTGGACAGATTTGTTCACCTACTTGTGCGAATTTCAAAAATATGTTTAAAAAAAAACAGATTCTAAAACGTTGCCAAAATAGTCTACAGTGAATCCAAAAAAAGGCAATTCAACGTTTGTCGTGTGATCCTATAGATTCGGGATAGTCGCACGCAACTTCTGCCAATAATGCATTTGTCGTGATCTAAACACACAATAAGCTCCAAAAAGACACAAATGAATTAAAGAACGTAACTCTTGAACGATAATACTAAATCTTTAGTTCAAGAAACGCTCTCCGATACCAACTTCCTCTTTCCAAAATCCCAAATCTTTCTACCACTTCATCAACTACTAGGGAAATCTGATGCCTATCCCACCTCTCTTTTCTACGGCTCATCTACTGCAACAGACTGCCACACCATAGCCAATCTTTTCGCGTCCTTCTTCAAACTATCCTTCACGGACGACTCGTTCGAGCCTAACCCCTCCTACCTTACTGGCATGTCTGAATTCTCCCTCGGTCCCCTCATCCCTCTACACATTCAACAACACCAACTTATAGAAAAACATGAACAACTGAAAGACGATATCAGTCCCGGCTCAGACGGATTCCCTGCCATACTCTTAAAAAAATGCTCCTCTTCTCTCTCTCTCCCGCTCGCCACAATCTTCAATCTGTCCCTTGCACAGGGTCTATTTCCTGACATTTGGAAATCCTCTTACATAACCCCCATACATAAAAAGGGGCCAAAAAACGGCATGTCCACTTATCGTCCCATTGCTAAGCTTTCGCACATTCTTAAACTGTTCGCAAGCCTTCTGTATGGTGCGTTATGTTTTCGCTGCACACCCATCATCTCTCCTAACAAGCACGGCTTCCTGTTCGGTAGGTCTACTACTACCAACCTTGTCGAATTCACACCCCACACACTTCTTGCCTAGAAAACGGCGATGAGGTCGATGTAGTCACTACTGACTTTAGCAAGGCCCTCTACAAAATCTCCCAAAACCTCATTCTCTTAAAATTATCTTCCCTTGGTTTTGAACCCCTGTTGATTAAGTGAATCTCATCCTATGTCAACTCTCGAACCTGCCGTGTGCGATTTAGATCCACCCTCTCCGATCCCTTTTTTCCAACCTCAGGTGTCCCCCAGGGCAGTCATCTCGGCCCCCTCCTATTTATCCTAACCATAAACTACATAGGCTCTTGCATCAATCACTCCTTCATCCCGCTTTACGCGGATGATACCACCACTTTCAAGACAATCCGCTCTCCCCTAGAGTCTTCACTTCTCCAATCGGATCTTGACAGCTTTTCGACTTGGTGCCAAAATAATTGGCTAGAACTGAATATCGCCAAATGTCACACAATCACGTTCTCTCGGAAGCGCTCCCCCACCCAGCCACACTACCTATCTCTTACTGAACCAACCGATAACATCGGTTGAATCGATTCGAGACCTGGGCGTCCTATGCGACAAGGAGCTTAAATTTACCGCACATATTGATGACATAATCCTCGAGGCCAACGCAGCTGGTCGAAGGAATTCCTTAAGCCCTATGTCACCCGATCACTCTACACAAATTTTGTCCGACCACTACTCGAATACCTTAGTCAGGTCTGGTCCCCGTATAAAGTGACTCATATTCGCAGGATTGAGGGTGTTCAACGTCGTTTCTTGGGCTTTGCCCTCCGCGGACTAAACTGGGAAAATCCGCTGATTCTACCACCATACATAAGCCGACTCTCTCTAATTAATCTCAACACACTCGAGGAGCACAGAATCCATGCCGACATCATCTTTGCCCATCGCCTTCTATCTGGCTCAATCACTTGCCCAAGCTTGCTCTTCACTTTAACATTTTATAGAAACCCCCGTAAGGTACGTAACCCCCGACTGATTTAAGTGCATGCTCATCACACTTCTTACGGCGCTAACGAACCCATCCCACGTATGCTACGACAGGCCATCCACACCTCCTTCGACTTCAACCTCTTCACTCCTGCTCTCAAACGACGTCTCAGAAGAAACCCGTCCCAACCCTGCCCGCCCCCCCACCCCGCAATCCGAACTCTCCTCTCCTGCCCTCAAATTAGTTCTCCTCTACACCTTTCCAGCCCCACCCACAATTTCAACCAATCATAACTTGACCCATGAAACCCTACTCCAAGCCAAGTTATAATCTTTCTATTCTCTCTAAAGCTAACAGCATTAACACCGTCCACCCCAAATCCTCCTCCGCGCCCTGCAAAAATAAGGTCTCGCTCAATCTTAACCCGACTGTTCGACCTTCATCTCATTCTGCCCCTATATCTAGCCCCTACCTCCATTTTGACCTCAAAACCGGCGATAAGTATATCAATTTCCACAGTACACACAGTCTAAATCCTATAAACCACCCCCATCAAGGAACATCCCACTTGTCCTCTGAACCCAGCTCAAGGTGGGATTTCATCCCAATTTCGGGCACTACGCAGATTCCCATAGTTTGCATGAGAAGACTAATGACAATGGACTACGAGTCATCGAACTGGCAGCATAGAAAAACTTGGTCGTTGCGAGTACCAGGTTTCCGCGTAAAGATATCTACAAAGCCACATGGGTATAACCTGATGGAACCACTCGCAACCGAATTGACCATGTGTTGATAGATCGCCGCCACTCCTCGAACCTGATGGCGGTACGAACGTACCGAGGTGCCACCGTCGACTCGGATCATTATCTTGTTGGTACAGTTTTCCGTGCGCGGATTGTCTTATGGAGACGTGCTGCATCCGCAGATCAGGTTCGAATCAACACGGCTGCCTTAAGCAATGAAAAAAACAGTAACACATTTGGTCCAGCACTAAGACTCGCCCTCGAAGAGCTCGACGGAGGGAGAGTAAGTCCTGGGGCCAGAGTGCCGGGCGTAGAAGAGAAATGGAGACGCCTTAAGAATACAGTCATTAGTACTGCCAACTCCATCTTAGACAGTAGTCGTAGAGACCGGAACGACTGGTTTGATGATGAGTGCAAACTAGCGACTGAACGTAAGAATGTTGCATACCGGGAAATACAGCAGTCTCATAGGACGCGGGTGCGCGAGAAGAAATACAAAGAGCTCAGAAGATCTGAAAAAAAGGCTTCACAGACAAAAGAAAAGTGCCTGGGACAAAAACCTTGTCTGTGTAATAGAGAAAAGTAGAGAGCGAGCTCCGCACCAGACGCGGTACACATTATGCTGCACTTACTGCAAGGACAATGAGGGTAATCTGATCACCGACCCTGAAGGCATTGTGAAACGTTGGGAAGTGCACTTCAACGAATTGCTAAATGGTCAGCTCACAGAAAAATTGGAAGCTCCACCAATGCAAAATCAAGACCAAATGTTGCCGTCACCAAGCATTGAGGAAACATTAAAAGCCATAAGACAGCTCAAATCAAATAAAGCCCCCGGAGCTGATGGCATACCAGCTGAGCTGATCCAACAAGGAGGCACCGTTACATCACGCGATTCATGAGATCGTGGTGTACGTATGGGAGCAAGAGGAGATGCCGGAAGATTGGCGTCGTGGAATAATTTGCCCCAGACATAAGAAGGGATATATCACACTGTGCAGCAACTAAAGGATTATAACATTGCTGAGACCGCCTATAAGATACTCTCCGCTATCATACAAGATCGGATAGCCCCACACACTAAAGTCATCATTCCCAATATCAGTGGGGCTTCAGGCAAATCAGCGATTGATCAGATATTCACCCTTAGACAGGCGATGGGAAAATATATGGAATTTAAGATTCCATTATATCATCTATTCATAGACTTCAAGGCCGCAGACGCGACGACAGGATAGCCAGGGTAGAACTATATAATACCATACGAGAGTTCGGCATTCCAAACAAATTGATACGACTTTGTAGGTTGCCCATGACCAACGTAACTAGTCAACTAAAAATAGCGGGATTGCTGTCCAAACCAATAAACATATTTAATGGATTTCGACAACGGGACGGTCTGGCCTGCCTCCTCGTCAACCTGGCGTTGGAGAAAGCAATCCGTGACTCTGGCGTTACAACTAGAAGTACTGTTATCAGCAAGTCCAGACAGACATCGACATGATCGCTAGATCCGCTTCCGCTGTACAGGATGCCTTCACAAATCGAGCAGGCGACACAAAAACAGGGACTGCACATTCATGAGGGGAAAACTAACTACATGGTGGCAACTTCTGCGAAGAAAATACCTAATGTTGATCAAACTATCAGGGGCAGTGGAGCACGAATTTGAAGTAGTGCAATCCTTTAACTACCTTGGGTCCATAGTATCAGCCGATAACAATATGGAAGAAGAAATACGCGAACGGTTGATCAAATCCAACAAAGCCTACTATGGTCTATCAAGGCTCTTTAAACCCCGAAATGTATCCACTACTACTGTACAAGACCATGGTATGGATCTCATGTATGGATCCGATACCTGGGTGCTCAATAAAAGGCACTCTGAACTCTTAATCTTCGAGAGGGAGGTCTTAAGGAGAATTGTTGGCCACGTATGTGAGGGAGAACGATTCCGGAGACGGTACAAACATGAGTTGTACGCGATCTACCTTGAAGCTAATGTTGTAAGAAAAATCAAGCTCGGTAGACTCGGTTGGGCGGGAAACTTAGCTCGAATGAGCGAAGAGGAGACTGCCCGGAAAGACCTTTGTGGCAGGATGTATGGAATGAGACAGCGCAACAGACCTTGTCTGCGATGGAGGCATAGCGTCGACCAGGACTCCCAGAGCCTGGGAGTGCTAAACTGGATGACATCGACCTGAAATCGGGACCGGTGGAGAGATTTGTTAAATAAGGCTAAAACCGAATCCCGATTGTAGTGCCGATGATGATGATGATAAATAAGTTTTGAGGTTTTTTTTTTTGTCAATTTCAAGAATTACTCAGAGAAAGTTTATAATTACTTATCGTTTTCCCAATCTTTCAGGCAGTATACGGACTCGGCGTGGTACAACTCCCTCGTCTTTTGGGGTGATCGAAGAATCGATCGAATTTCTGGCTTCTTTGTAAGAAGTGAAGTGCTGCTCGACCAGGCTATGAGTCATTGACCGGAACAAGTGGTAATCGGAGGAGGCAATGTCTGGTGAGTACGACGGGTGGGGTAGAGCATCTTATTAAAACGCCTCCACAGTTTCCTTGACGATTTGTGCAACATGTTATCGAGCGTTGTCGTGCTGTAAGATCACTTTGTCATGTCTTTTGGATTATTTGGGGCGCTTGAGATTCAACCTAAGGCCCAGATACATCCACTGTTGTTGGTAACATTCTCCAGTGATGGTTTATTTCAGCTGGAGTAACTGATTGTAGATCCCACCAGATGTACAGTATTAGCTTCTACCCTTAAATATTCAGTTTGGTCGTTGAAGTTGATGAATGGCTGGGCTTATCGCACGTTTTTTGGTGCTTAGAGTTGTCGTAGTGAATCCTGTTTTCGTCCCCCGACACGATTCGATGCAAAAAAACTTTCCGATTTTGCCTTTGGCGCTCGATATCTCCAGACTTGATATCATACGGAACCCGCTTTCCTTGTTTTTCACCATATCCTTAGCCTTAAAACGGTTCGAAATCGCTTGTTGAGTCACTCCCAAGGTTTTAGCGAGATCCTCTTGCGTTTGGCATGCATCTTGGTCCAATAACGCCTCCAGCTCAGCATCCTTAAACTTTACTGGCCACTGCAGAGTCTTTCGACTAGTCTTAAATTTATAATTGGTTTCCAATATTTTTTTTTTTTTTTTTTTTGGAAACTTAACTGGGGTCACTATTTTGAAACCCTATTAATACTGGTTATTACTGGCCCTGAAAAATTCTCCTGAGGTAAGATTCTCAAAATGGGGATGGAACGGAACTTTAAGGTCTGTATATTCATATATGGTGGGTTTTCTGGCTGGTGTTATTAGTTCCGATATAGGAGATGAGTGGATTACTCTGTTGTTAAAGTATTAAGCGGTTGGGTGCCCAATTTACAATATGAAGTCATTTTAAATGTTTATGGTTTAAATTAGCAAGGAAGCAGATGTTGCTCTTGGGGTTAATGTTACGATGGATATAATTTTAATATTCGCCTTTTTGTGTACAATTTTTAATCTTGCTCTACTTCTAATTTACTGTCGTAGAGGAAATGTACCAAGGATTATTTAACTGCATCTATACTATTATGATTGAGTATACAGAATATTTTTATTTTTACCTGTTCTTGCTTTTTTTCTTCTTCTTGGATTCGAGATCGCTTAGGTAGTCGATAGCCTCTCAGTACAAATTAGCACTTTTTTAAAATATATTTAGGCACCTCTAACATAGGTATTACAAATACTTTTCTCACTACTGATTAGCGTAATTAATGATCGCAAACGTTGCTCCATCTTCAGTTTGGAATAATACATTTATATTAATTTTTAGTTTTGAAAGTTTAAAAATAACAAAAAAAAAAAAAAAACTAAATATTTTCAAAGCATAATTCGATGGAAAATCGGTGAAAATTTGAGGACCCTGGAGGTTTTTAGCCAATATTTCTTAGTTGAATATTGATTCAGGCAAAAGTATACCCGCCTGTCACGCGGGAGACCGGGGTTCGATACCCCGTCGTGGGAGCCCCTGGCCCAAGACTAATAACCTTGCCCGAAAAAAAAAAAAAAAAAAAATCAATATGGAAAATTTAATAAGCTTTAGGACTTGCTATATAAGGCCAAGACCGATTCACGGTTGTAGTGCCGATGATGATGAAAAGTACTGCGGTGCGCACTGGGATACCTGGTTGGAAACACAAGGATTAAAGCGATAGTTGATTCACAAGTAGTTGTTTTCAGTCGTTGTTGCAGAGCCGCCTTTTCCAACATAAACTAGACTTATCAGAGTTTAAATCTTTGCATGTACTTTTTTTTGAACCTCCATGTTCGTAATATGCCTCAATTACATATTATTGAACTGAATTATTGAATTAAATTACTGTGTTATATATCAGGTGTACCGGCATGAAGTGAACGTTTTTTTTTTAAAGGTAAAAAAGCTTTTTTTTGGGAAAGTAAAAAACATTTTATTCGAAGTATAGGCCATTTCTTTCTACACATTTCGACCATCTTTCTGGCAATTTGTTGATACCACGCCAATAAAACCAGTCGTCTTTTGAGGAAAACCATTCGGAGACCCAATTTTCGACTTCTTCGTAGGAATTAAAACGCTGCTCAGCCAATACGTGTCCCATCGATGAAAACAAATGGTAGTCGGGAGGAGCCAAGTCTGGTTAATACAGCGGGTGGGGTAACATCTCGCAGCCGAGAGCTTTTATTGTTTCTTTGACGGGTTTTGCTGTAAGACTCGGTGCATTATCATGCAACAAAATTACCTTTCTGTGTCTTGTGGCCCATTCTGGTCATTTTTCGATAAATACATGGTTCAAATTGATCACTTGTTGTCGGTAGCGTCGCGCATTAACAGTTTCGCCAGGTTTTAGAAATTCATGATACACCACCCCCTTCTGGTTCCTCCAAACACAGAGCATTGTCTTGTTTTCCGAACCGATCAGGCTTTGCAGTCGATGTTGGCCCTCTCCTAGCTGTACGCATGTATTTTTGCATTTAGGATTTTTGAAATAAATCCATTTTTCATCACCAGTCACAATTCGATGAAATACTGACTTCCTTTCGTGCCGTAGAAGCAACGTTTCACATGCGGTGTTTCGCCTTTCCATCTGCCTGTCATTCAATTCATGTGGCGCCCAGTTTACACACTTTTGGATCTTTCCCATAGTTTTTAAACGGTCAGAAATTGTTTGTTGTGCAACATTTAACATTTGTGTCATCTTGATGCAATATTGCTTGCAATTCGGCGATTTCAAACTTTTTTGGTGGTCTTCCACGTTCTTCATTTCGCACATCAAAATCTTAACGCTCACTTCACCTGGTACATCTGGTAAATTTTCCTATAATTAAATTTGCCAAGGACTAGAGTTATCGGAGTTTCAATTTTTATATAAATAACGTTTGCGACAAAGAGCGTGTGATTCGACCCGAGAGTATAACAGTTGAAACCAGTAAAAGATAGAATCAAAACTCAACGCATCAGGCCACTGCCACGTAGACAAATTCGATTTCAAAACCCGATGCTATGGTATACGGTTTTAATGGATATGCTACGATTTATCTCTTCGGTGGTGATGTTCTTCATTCATACACGCGATTAATGGCCATTTTAATAGACTTTGACATTACATGGATTAATATGCTAAGGTTTTTATACAATATTCTCATTCATGAACTCGAAGTATTAAGTAAAGTAATATATCTATAAAAATGTATTTACATTTTTAATATAATAATGTATGTACATTTTTAGTTAATGGAAAACGCTAAACAAAATAATTGCAAAGCCTAGAATTTAAAATTACGAAGCCTAGAATTTAATAGTTCCTCAGACCACACTGTTGACATGTTCCGCAATGACCATATATGACAGCTGCCCAACAAGTGTCAAGTTGTACCGCGCTGAATTACTTTCCACATGCTGAATGCATTTCTGAAATAGAAAAATAAGATAAATATAACGAAAATAATAACCAACACGGAGGTGAAAAATCGTGCGCGTGACCCACTTCCAAAGTATCAAAAAGTAAAATAATTCGTTGAAAAGGTATTTATTCAATAATACAAGTTGTGTAAAATAAAACAAGAGCACTCTATGCATCAAAAGGCGCAACAAGTAATTCCAATCATATGCTACGTTGCTCATCTATTTACAAAACAACTCAAAAGCAAAACGCAATCTTGTTATACAATAAAATAAAAAACAAACAAAAACAACCCAAGCGCCCATTTGGATCTCATCCATTACGTGTTTGTGAAGCCTATCGCGAACGGATAAAAAGAAAACAGTGAAACTGAATTATATCCAAGGTATAAGCTTAAGTGATGCTTCTCAAATGCTCCACGGGACCAGGACACCAGACTACCACCGAAAACGGATCCGAGAGAGTCAATTATAGTTCCTCCACAGAAAGTGCCCGCGGGTCCAACTCGGGCCGCTCCAGCAGTAGTAGCGTTACTTCGTGGAACAGGTTTGTCTTTACATTAAGCTCAATCTCGAATTTGGGCACCCAATCAAATTGTCAAAGCATGATTATTCTCCTCTAAAAAACAATATTGCGTCGTTCGAAAGGTGTGATTTCCCATCGCAAGCAACACTGCTGCTGTGTGAGCTACTTTCGTGAAATTTTCATTATTCGATATCAAGCTTTAGAACCAGTCACGTGACTGCTCAAGAGAAGGTTTTAGTATTATAATATTCCATCGGATGGACTAGACAAAACCCCAGTTCAGTGATAGTGGGTTGATGACCGTTGTCGGGTCAACATTCAGGTTCTAGTGGCTTACCTTGGTTGATGCTCATTGTCATCATGCAGGAGATGCGTTGGCCCATATTTAGACATGAATCGCTATCATATGCAACAGTGCATTTAGGTCCAGACAGAGCATTGGGCTGATGTTAATAAAACGTTGATTATGCAATTTTACTGTTTGCCTGATGTACAGATGACCCGACTAGTAGATGCATATTAGCGTATTAGTCTTCGACCTAGTTTGAAACAAGGTGTGTCTTATTTGCGCTTAACTTTGCTTGGCGAATATATTTCTAATCGAAACGATTCAAGAGAAATGTTCACAAATGGAGAGAGAGCTAGTTATGTGCAATCGAACTTATGCGTCGTGAATAACATAAAGGAGGAGAACACGGTTAAGTGCCAAGGTGTCATAATTATTACGTAGTATATAATCCCCATTCAATTGCCTTCCCGAAAATTGTATCCAGGTCATTTAATTTATCTTTTGTTCACTCTCAAATATTACAATCACATACGTTTCAATCAAACCTATTTGCACGCCGGGTTTCACTAAATCTGCATTACCTTATCTTAAGCCAGGGGCATCGTTTTAACCGTTGAATAATATTGAGTTGGTTGTGAAATAGAATTATTACTTATTTATATAAAAATTGGGTAAGCTATTGAACCATTATATAAAGAGGTTGCAACTCAAAAATCTTTGTAACAAAATCACATTTTTGTTTATTTCCTGTTGCAATTTCGATTGCCTTCAACGTTCTTAATGTTATACTATTATGATGCTGTAGTAACTAACTCGGTGCTCCGTACTTATAGTATAATTGCTTTTACTTCTCTTGGAATATGTGTTCGAAGTTCTGTTTTTCCAATTTTAGGGGGAAACGCTTAGAAATCTTTTAAACTGCAATATACTAGATTTTCTTCATAAATGTTGGTACGAATGAACAACCGGAACCAAGGCTAGATGTACAACCTATCCAGTTTAATACTTATTATCATTAAATACTATTTAAACCTATCCAACTGTTCTGTGTGCTATAGGTTCGCTTTTCGCGAGCGAAGTATATTGGGGTATATGTGTGAAACCCTTCACGGCAAAGCGATGCATTTCGTGAAAGTAATAATTTCAAATTCTTGCAACCACAGTGTTGAAGGTGAATGAAAACGCATTGATAAAAAAAAAAAAAAAACCTCTCGATCAGCCTAAGGGCAGTGAAGCAGCTGTCGAAAGATAGTAGTATAGTGACAGTCACGTGTATCAGTAAAATAGCGCATCATAAGTATAGGGTTATACAATAGGGACTTGACAACTTTGAATTTAATTTGTGAACGCACCCACTCACTAATCACCGAACTGTCGCTGTCAATGTATCCAGTAAACTCAACATTTTCATCATGGTTAAGCACACGAACGAACAACGTCTGCAAATTATAAAAGTTTACTACCGAAAAAATTTGTCAAGTCCCTATTGGAAAACTCATTATAATATAACATTGAAGTGGTGCAACAGCAGCACAATAGAACATAAATAATATAACAGTAACCATCATAACAATGAATTTTATAAGAGGCAAACATATAAGAATTACTCGTATAGCACAATCATGTATAGTATACAGTATACACATGTATATGAGATTATGGTATACGAGCTTGTACTATATGAGATTGCAGGACAAGGATTAATGTGTAAGTGTGCAGTATAAGAGTTTTCAGTGTCAGTTTGTAATATATAATTGGAGTTTGCAGTATAAGAGCTTGATGTATAAACGTCCGCCGTATAAGAGTTTACAATATAATCATTTGCGGTATAAACGTGTGCACGTGGGAGTTTTCGGTATAAGATCTGACATATGAATTTGCGGTTCGCTGGTTAAAACATAATAGTATAAGAATTAGTAGAACACGGGAAAATGGTGTAACATCACGGAAATATAACACTAAACCATTACGGCGGTTGTGTTATAAGCTCTCCCGCCACATATCAATATAATTATAATATCAATGACACACAAGAACCAGTCGTTTCTTGGCCATCAAGGAGTGTGCGTCGTTAAAGGACAGAAAACAAATTACAAACAAACGTATTGATTTACATGTTTTTTGCAAACGCCAGTAAATCTCATGACTACGTTATGTGATGAGGGTGACGTCGTGATCGAGGATGTCCCAACGTGAAGCAGCGTGTGATCTCGTCCCCGATATTGTCTACAAGCCATGATAGGGCGGCGACTCCAAATAACTCACACACGAATTTGGTATTAGTTTCAATCAACGGGTAACAGTCGTTCATTCACGTCCTTTTCTATGGGGACACAAATTTACGCCCATTTTTCCGTTTTATTGCCAATGGAATATTTTTCTTTGATTCCCACTAATATAAAAAAAAGCTAGTCAATGTCAGTTGCAGGGAAAGTAACCCTTAATTTGCTGGGAAGGGTAATGGTTGTACAGATATATGTATGTTTATTAGTCGTAGCCCTCGTATAGAAAATTTGATAAATTTTTGATTTAAGAATTAGAACGTGCTGCGAGATGGGAGAAAGTGTATGTATATTTTCCATTAAAGTTGTGATTGTACATTCTATATACAATGAAATATTTGGCCTTGACGACTTTTTAGGACGAGAATGTGTTTTGTAGTGTGGGGGGTGCTTTGGGGATCTCGCCCCAGCATTAAGCAAATTCACCAAACGTGAACGTCCATATATAGATAACCCTAAATATAATTGTTTGCGCAAGGCTAATAATCTTGCCCGTAAAAATAAATTATTATGGAAAGTTTAGCAAGCCTCGGGACTTGCTAAATAAGGCCAAGACAGTATCCCGCTTGTAGTGCCGATGATGATGAAGATAATAGAGCGGCAGTCGCGCAGCAGCCGGTGTCGCCCTAGGCTGTTGAAACGCAAATCTCTTTTTGGTCTGCTTAGGACTTTCGTCGTCCAGGTGTGAGTGCTTTAATACCTTCATATGCAAAGATATAATGTGAATCTCTGTAGAACGTGCAGGAAGCATGCGGCTTGGGAGATGGCGGTGATGCCGTTTGCACTGAGATGTGCGACTTCGGTTTGGGGACATGGCTGATAGTTTTCTTATAGGCGCTTTGATATTGATTAGCGGCTCGTCTGGGTAGTTAGGCGAACTCCAGCTCCTCGATACGGATCTTGAGGAAGGTGTCAAGCTGTTTGTATTTAGGGGGTTCTGCAGTAAAGCTCTGCGATGTTTGCCAATCACGCCCAGCACGATAATCAAGCCGCTGCATTGTCAAATATACTATTATTGTTGGCGACGACGGAGCAGCACACGACTGCCGATTGGCAGACTGACGCTCTAGACTACAATTCTCGTCATCCAGAGCTGCCTAGAGGTGCACAAAATAAAGATACCGTGTGACAGATTACAGTTCTATAGCGTTTGCGACGATAGTGAAGAGCGTGTGATTCGAACCAACGCCATCACGGTTAGAATCACTAAAAGATAGAACCAAAACTCAACGCCACTGCCGCGTGTACGAATTCTATTTCTAAACTCAAGTACATTCGACTGATGTGGAAAAGCTTTTGGTGGTGTTGTTCTGCACTATTGGTCGTGTGTATCTGCTAGAAACGCCACAGTTCTGTATAAACAAATAATAATTAAACAAATAAATTGGCGCAAGCCCCCAGAAAAACAAATTATTATGGAAAATTTAACAAGCCTCGGGACTTGCTAAATAAGGTCAAGACCGGGTCCCGATTGTAGTGCCGATGATGATGATGATAAATTAAACAAATAAATACTTATCAATGTAAATATATAATCACCAAATAAATATAATGCGTTTGTACTCTAAAATAAAATAACTCAAAATACAGTCCACTCATTGACATGCGTTCCGTGTCCGTGACATTACCGCGACGCCGTCTTGCAGTAACAATTATAGGATATCATCCCAGTCCTTTATGGGTCGGTCAAGCACACTCAGAGTCTCGATAGCACCATTCGTAGTGACGCGGAGCGAGCGTAAACCCACGACTAACTCTTTCGTCACTATTGGAATCTGAAAACGAGCGCTCAAAGCGGAATGAACCAGAGCACGGGTGTTGTCGTAGTGCTCGACTAGTCTGTCTCAAGACCGCTTATAGTTTTCCTCCATGACTGGAATATTCTTGATCGTCTCCGCAGCATCATCAGCGAGGCTAAATTTTAAATAATATAGGCGGCCCACTTTGATGAGATCCGGGAAGTTCGCCAGTATCGTCTGAAACAGATTCTTAAAGGGCCTCTAATCAACGTATTTGGACGAGAACGTAGAAAGCTACATCGGAGGCAATTTATGAGAGAGGACGCGATTGGTGTCTATGATCGTTGAATGATCATGGTGTCGGGAAATCCGATTCAATTTCGTTATGAGCATCGCTGAATATCACGTGCTCATCTAGATATATTTCCTCGTCCAAAACGATAAAATCTTCCGCGAAATAATCCTTATACCCTTCGAGTCTCAATGGAACCCAACATCGTTGGTCCCTACTTCCTAAGATTGATGAATGCACGAGATATCTGGTCTTGCGCTGAGAGTTGAGCGGTATAAGTTCCTTAAACTTCGTTATGGCGACCACTTGTACTCGAGGAAAACGTAAAAGTAGATGTGCCTCGAGTCCTCGTTAACGACACAGCTGAGAGATTGGCATTTGAGGTGAGATAGAAGCTCAGCAACGCCCCCGCACCATTGAGAACGCGATGCGTCCACTTATCTTTTGTTTGAAACTGCTTATAATTCCTCCTCCTGGAATGCGTTGATGTACCCTATTAACAATGTTATTACTCTTAGCATTACAGTATTGTAGTTGATTACTACTATTTATTGGCCTGTAGGAACCCGTAAGTCCATGACCTCGCCGACTATTCAATTAAGTGTATACCTTTTAGAGCAAATGTAGCAAGTATTCATTGGGCCATCTTCCTACTTCCATACAAGCTTTTGCCCTCCTTTCGATGGCCTGAGTCGCTCTTCTTATGTGCTCGGGTTCCACCAATGCAAAACCCACCTCGATTCTCTATTATAATTCGTCTACGGTATCAATCCTGTCAAAGTAGACTGCTTTTTTACAGCACCTCACAGGAAGCTGTTTACTGGATTTTTGTCTGGAGAACGGGGGGCCACTTCCAGTAAGGAGCTCCTCTTTCCATCCAATCATGTACGTACGTATTGTTCACATACTCTCTCACTGGTGCTGCCATTGCGAATATAAATTTATGCTAACGTGTGATCCGCCTAATCGGGGACACGGCGCTGGCGTCGAGACTACAGTCTCTATTACATCGAAGGCGCGTAAGTGATCTCTGTGTTTTACAGATATCATCATAGGTAATGTTTTTCGGAGATTCGTGGTACTATAGCGTTTGGGGTGATAGTGAAGAACGTGTGATTCGAACTGTGTATTGTGTGTGTATCTGTTAGAAACGGCACAGTACTGTTCCATGCAATTCGGTTTATATGCGCTTTACAGGTCAATCCAACGGATCACACTACTTTGCGGTTCATCTCCCGACGGCGAAAACATTTCTGCAACAGAACTCGGCCGTATATATATTGTAGCGAGCTTAGGGTTCGCTGGATTAATTATCTCTAGTGAATAAGAGCCGTTGAATCGATTTTTAATGAATATAACGCTTTATTAATTCATTAATAAAGACCCGTACTTATTCCGTACACTCAATGATTTTTCTTAACTTCTCGCTTGCTTCGCTCTTCTTCTCCTTCTTGTCACCCTCAGCTGTCTTCGTCTTTTCATCGTTTTCTCACATTCTCATTTCGTTTCCGTCCGTTCCATAATCTTGGATGTTCTAGTCTCCAGTCTTCCAGTACTTTATAGAATATTCGGACTCGGCGCGTGCCGCGTAGTTTTTCGGGCGCCAGGCGGTGTGGGCTCTGGCTTACGGGGGGGGCCTCGTGTTTCGATATGGTAAACACGTTTGCCCTGGGTCGGCGCTGGTTGGGTAGGGGAATTGTCGTACTGGCGAATTCCTGTACAATGGCCTGGATTGAGTCTGTAGGTAGTGTGGCCCTAGGTGTTACCGCTGGAGGTGCCGGCGTGGGCGCAGAAGGTACGGTAAGGGCTACTAGCCTGTGGTGGGTCGAATCGACCAACAGGTTGTGCTTTCCTAATAAGTCGGAACCTATTAGGGGTTCGTTAACGTCAGCAATCACGAACTGGTATGTGATTGGATGTCTGAGGCTCAGGTGGAGTGTCCCCTTTTTTCGTCCGTACGTGCGTATCGGAGAATTGTTTGCTGCTGACAATTGTAAGGCGGTGGGCGCGCGGTTGCGTGGGGCGAACGGTCGCGGAAGGACCGAGATATCAGCGCCGGTGTCGACAGTAAAATTGATATTTAGTTTCGTGTCCCTGATTGTGAGGCGTCTTGTGGATGCAGTGCTGGCAAGGGTGTCGGTCGGCAAAATTAGTTTAAAGACTGGCGCGTGTTGTTGGGTGGTGGAGTCCACCCACAGGGTGCCCTGCAATTAATTGTACGATCTCCGCACCGTCGGTGGTGTGGCGGTATTGTTGGGGAGATTTTGCGTGTTGGTGGGTTCCTCGCGGGGGGGGGGGGGGGGGGTGGAGGTGGGCGACGAGAAGAAGTCCGCTAGGAAGAATATTGTGGAGGTTGCCGCCGATTTATTGGGCGGTTCTGCGGGCTTCGTTGTGTGCCTTGGATCTGTTGTATTCCAGAATACTACCCTTATTAAATTTAACACTGAATCTCCTAACACATCCTTAAAAACTTCACTTAACATATATTACATTTTCACTTAATACATACCATTCATAAACATTCACAATATTACCAGTTACAGCACACTTAATAACCTGCACCTTTTTATTTATTCAAAACATAGCAACTTGGATTTTCGTCCAAATTGATTGATGTGAAAAGTCACAAAAAGAAAAAATAGAAATAGAAAATTTTCAGTTCCGAACGAGTTGAGTATCAGAGAGAGAATAGTTTTTTTCAGTTTGAGTTTGGAGTTCGAAGTCAGTAGTTGAAATTAATATAGACTAAAATATGCAAAATATAAAAGAGTGAATAAAGAGAATAAATAAAAAAGAAAAACAAATTACAATTACTCAATAAAGAGGACGGGCGGAAAGCCCTATATAAATAGGATATAAATTAAATTCGAAGTCTGAGATTGATAAATGGTCCCCGCTCTTCCCTCAACCGAGGAAGCACGGCGCCGGACGTCAACACTGGTGGCAGCGGTGGGATGCCCAGGTAACGGGATCCCGAAACAGAAAACAAAATTTAAAACAACACAAAAAAAAATGTTTTTTGTAAGAAAAAAAACATTTTTTTCAAGAAAAAACCAAGAAGAGAGAAGAAGAAACACAAGAGAAATAACCAAACCATAAGAAGAAGAAAAAAAATTTTTTTCAAGAAAAAAATAAGAAGAAAAAAAAACCCCGACATAAAACAACGAAAAAAAAAGTAAACATAAAACAACGAAAAACAAAGTAAACAAAAATTTAAAACAACAAAAAAAATTGCTTATAAGAAGAAAAGAGAACACAAGGGAAATAACCAAATAAGAAGAAAAAAATTTTTTTCAAGAACAAAAGAGAGAAAAAAAACACAAGAGAAATAACCAAACCAAAATAAGAAGAAGAAAAAAAACCCCGACATAAAACAACGAAATAAAAAGAAAAAAAAAGGAAAGCAGCCAAGACCAGGATAAGCAAATCAACTTTAGGACGTGAAGTCTGCCTGGCGGAAAAGGAAAAAAAAAATTTTAAAAAGAAAAAGAAAAAGAACCACACAAAGGAAACAACTAAGGAAAACTGAAGAAAAAAAAAAAACAGCAACACTCAAGACTGCTATCAACAGTACAACGACAACATTTAGTAGAGTAAGAATTTTTTAAATAGCGACTTTTCTCTCTACTTTTTTTAGGAATATTTTCTACTTGGAAGCTCTCCTTATCCCAATAGAATATTTTTTGGATAGAAATTTCTATCTATATTCTTTGCAAATTCTCATTTCAGTATTTCGAAGACATTTCCGTTTTTTTTCTTTCTTTCTCGTCGAATTTTCTTTCTCTTCAGTTTTGGGACCAATTTATTTTTCTTTCCTATATATATATATATATTGAATAACAAAAAGAAAGGCCAATTTTTCCATAACCATATTTTAAGTTAACCATAGTTTTAAGAATTGATAACGAATTTTCGCCTTTTATTTTAAATTTTCACTATTACAAGTCCATATTACACGAGACAGGCGGCTAGGCAGGGGGAAGAACAAATCCACTATCAACAGATACACATTAAACCCCCTGAAATGGCTCTTTCTGTCGGAATTTCTGATGTTTTCAGAACCGTCCCTACCTTTGACGGGAAACCCTGCGACTTAGGTAAATTTATTTCCGGGGGAGACGTTTAATTTAGATCTATAAAGAAGGCAGACCCGGATATATACGAGACATTTTTAGAGCTAGTCAAAAATAGACTAGAGGGTCATGCTTACGATCTGATTAGGTATAGCCAAATCGCAAAGTGGGAGGATTTAAAAGAAAAATTAGAATCGGAATATAAAGAGGAGCAATCTCGGTCGACGGCACACAATGAGTTGATTTCTCTGAAACAACGCTACAGAGAAACCGTCCGGGAATATGGCGATAGAGTCGCGAATGCTCTAAGGACTCTAAACTCTGCCACGTGTGAAATAACAGCAGACGCGGTGGTTAGGGAATTCTTAATGGAAGAAAACAAAAAATTGGCCGTACAAACATTTGAGGATGGACTAAACAACGAACAGCTAAAGATACTAGCTAAAGTCCATGGGGGAAACAATTTAAAACAGTCGATTGCACATGTAGTGTCACATGCCGCTCGAATGGACAACTCTCCCAGGTCATATCAATACAATGAAAAACCTACATTCAATCGTATTGTCTGCCAAACCTGTGGTAAGTCAGGGCATACACAGGACACATGTTATCGAAACATGCAGTCCACTTTTCCGAATAGACAACCCATAAAAAGGGAATATAACATATTATGCAATTTCTGTGGTCGGAATAATCACACAGAGAATGAGTGTAGATACAAGATATCTAGGAATGGAGCGTCTTTCCACAAATTACCAACAAGGTACAACAACGCGTAACCCATTCCGAAATAATCCTACAAACTCTGAAAATCGTTTTGGTGAATATTCTAGAACCACCATTAGACAAAACGATAAGCAAAATGTTCACTTTTCTCGGGTGCAAGAGTCGGAAAACGAGGCCAGACGCCAACCAAAATTTATGGAAGACAAACAAAATTTTTCTATTTACAGCATTAGATCTTCGGAAATAGATAACGACCAATTTAATGAAACTCCTACCCAAATTTACCTTGAACCAGCTTATGATTATCGTAACCGTATGACTAATTCCAATAAAGCTATAAATACAAATATAAAAGAAGTTAAACCAAACACTAATATAATGACTCCGATTCAGACTGCAATTCTGGAAAATAATTCAGCAACTAAGACTGAAAATTCGAAATTTTCAGCAGTATTAAAGACTGATATCCTTAATATTTCAGCTATCCCAATTGATTACCCAGACACTTCAGCAACCAAGACTGAGAACTCAGCAGTAATAAAGACTGAAAATTCGGAAATTTCAGAAAATATACAAACAGAAATCCCGAATATTTCGGCTATCCCAATAGACAACCCCGACACTTCAGCAACAAAGACTGAAAATTCAGCAGTGTTAAAGACTGAAGACCCAAAAGTTGCAATAAAAATCGAAACCCAAGTCAGTTCAGCAGCTAATACTGATGAACAAATCTTTTCTGCAGCAAAGACTGAAGGATTGCAAGTTTCTACAGCAGATATAACTGAAGAAATAGTTCAAACAGCAAATAGGACTGGGAACCAAGATGTTCTGACAGCTAATAAGTCTGAAGAACTATACGAATCAGTAAATGAGACTGAGAAACTAAACGATCCATCAGCAGTGAGTAAGACTGAAAAGGTAGACGTTCCGACAGTAGTTAAAGCTATGGACAATGACAACACTAAGCCGAAAACAATAAATATTTTAAACAACGAAAACAAACACAAACACTTACTCAAACACGATATAATAAATAATGAAAATAATAATTTATCTAAAATAGGTACGGAAAAGGGAGACCATATAAGTACATTACAAATTTTTTTTTACAACAATAAACATTTATTCAAACACAAAATACAAAAAAATAAAAAGTTACACAGTCATTTAGGACATTTGAAATCATTTATTAAAAAGATTTTTGGTATTATGCATTTCTATACAATCATTATAATAATAGGCCCGAAAAGGTTTTGGAAAATTTTCCATAAATTTAAGGAAAAGATAAACACATAACAAATGGCCTTTGTTTTATTATTCAATATATATGAAATAATCTAACAATTGTAGGAAATGACGGAAATGAAAGAACAAAAAAAAAAAAAAAAAAAAGTTAATGAGGGGGACGAAAGAAAGAAAATTTTAGAGGTAATATATATTGGAAATTTTAGAATTTATATATATTCGAACGGAAAAGGAAAGAAAGGAAATTTTAGAGGTAATATATGTATTGGAAATTTTGGAATTAATATATATATTCGAACGGAAATGAAAATGTGAAACAATAATATTAATATTATATAATTAATATAATAAGTAATAATAACTTTTGGATAAGAAAGCAAAAGGTTCCAAGGAGAAATATTTAAATTTAGTTAGGTAATATGTAATGTAAATAGACTATTTTGACTATTTTTCTAGTGTTAAGAACTTTTTGATTATTGAAAAAATTTAGTTAATATATAATGTAAATAGATTATTTTTCTAGTATTAAGAACTTTTTGATTATTGTAACCTTTGATGAAAGATTAATTTTGAAAACCTTTGTAATATAATTGAACGAAAATCCAAGTTTTTAATTAATCTTAATTTAATATATAGTTACTAGAAAATTATTCTCTTCAAGGATAATTTTCTTTCTCGAAGAAGGGTGGGATGTTGTATTCCAGAATACTACCCTTATTAAATTTAACACTGAATCTCCTAACACATCCTTAAAAACTTCACTTAACATATATTACATTCTCACTTAATACATACCATTCATAAACATTCACAATATTACCAGTTACAGCACACTTAATAACCTGCACCTTTTTATTTATTCAAAACATAGCAACTTGGATTTTCGTCCAAATTGATTGATGTGAAAAGTCACAAAAAGAAAAAATAGAAATAGAAAAATTTCAGTTCCGAACGAGTTGAGTATCAGAGAGAGAATAGTTTTTTCAGTTTGAGTTTGGAGTTCGAAGTCAGTAGTTGCAATTAATATAGAATAAAATATGCAAAATATAAAAGAGTGAATAAAGAGAATAAATAAAAAAGAAAAACAAATTACAATTACTCAATAAAGAAGACGGACGGAAAGCCCTATATAAATAGGATATAAATTAAATTCGAAGTCTGAGATTGATAAATGGTCCCCGCTCTTCCCTCAACCGAGGAAGCACGGCGCCGGACGTCAACAGATCCTTGCGCAAACTTGATCCAATTCGCGGCGGAATGAGGCTTGAAGCGCGAGTAGGTCAGCGGTAGTGAC
Source organism: Microdon myrmicae (assembly GCA_963931805.1). Classification (NCBI taxonomy): domain Eukaryota; kingdom Metazoa; phylum Arthropoda; class Insecta; order Diptera; family Syrphidae; genus Microdon; species Microdon myrmicae. The sequence goes on from CAWVOU010000013.1 coordinate 372,096, forward strand.
CTGAGTAGGAGGGTTGTCTGGCTGGGTGTCGCTGGTGAAGCGGTCGGGGGTTTGTTGGGTTGTGTTCGGGTTAAGGCCGGTGTGCCTTCTAGAGGATGAGGAGGGTAGCTGAGTCGAAGCTACCAGGTGGGTTCGAGGTGCGGTTTGTGACGATTGAGGATGCCGTGTGGGCAGCGCGGCGTGTTGACTAACCGGCGCGACTTGATATGATAATGGCTCGGACTGTGGGTCCAAGGTTTCCATTATCGCGTCAGCCACCTTTGATAAATAGCCCAAACTTTGATTAGGCTGGGCCATTCATGCCGAGCGGGCACGTTGAGGTAAACTCCTCAGAAAGTGTGCCCTAATTAGGTCACCCGAGATCCTGGTCCCCGCTATTGAGCGTAAATGGGCCAGGAAAAGGGGTGGTCTAATACCCGAGAAATTGGATCGCGGTTGTTCCTGCTGGGTAGTACCGGCTCGTGTGGTGGGTATAGTGGTGCCGAAGTCGTAGGGGTAGACGGGATTGAGGAATTGGGGGGAGACGGGGTGTGTCTTTGAGCGTAGCGGAGAGGGGTGAAGAGGACGCGTGAGTCGAGAGGAGCCGCGAAGGTGTCGAGCAGGTTTGGGTATCGTCAAACGAGTCGCCAGTGTACGCAAGGGGTCGAGAGGCGTTGAAGTAATGTTATGTGTTACTCAGTACTCTGAAGAGGTTTACAAATGTTTTAGTTAAATTTTGTTTTTATACTTTATAGAATTTGGCAGCAACCGTCTATATTCAATTTGATTTTGAATTAAACATTTATTTTGTCGAGTACATTCGAAACAATCCTAAATATAATTATGATTTAGTGTATGCGGTACAAACGTTTTGCTTTGTTTTAAAGGAAAATATAGTTCTTTAAATTTAATAGTAGTCCCGTCGTGTTTTACGTTGAACCGCAGATTGTGATCTGATTCGAGTTCTTAACATTCTATGCCTGCCAATTGGATGTGTTACTATTAGGTGCCAAGTGAAGGAGTATATCTATTTTGTTTTTAGCTTTACTTAATAATTAATAGACTTAGTTCTGTCGGTTGTCTATTAGCTATGGCTCTTATATTTCAGGTGTTATTTGTTAATTATTTTGAATATTTAATTTTAGCCTTACAGTACTTAAAATTGTTTGTGTAATTGTAAAAATAGTAAACGTAAATAATAAAGAAAAAGGGGTGTTCGTTTTTAGATTTATATATGGTGGCTCGGAAGGAGCTCGCCGGAAAGGAATTAGCAAGTTTTGAAAAATACTAAAAGAACATAAGGTAAAGAAAGAAGAGAAAAAAAACCTTGTCTTCGTGTGGGGTGCCTGGTGATGTGGTGTTGGGGCTGTTGCTCCTAGCCCTGATGATGTTAGATACCGCTGTGTTGGGATACGGGGCACCCTTTAATAGTCTTTGTCTTTATTTTTTTTTTTTAATTTTTGGTTGTTTTCACTTTTGTGAGCCACGAAGGTGTTGTATCTGTTGCCTGATGTTTAGCATCGATTGGTTGTATATTTTTAAGCTCATCCAAAACGCTCGGCTAAGGTGTTTCAAACGTTGGGGGTGTCTTACGCTGCACTCCTTTCATAAATTTAGGTCGATCAGTGCTGGGCTAAGAAAATGATGGTTCTACACATTGGTGTAACGGTGATTGTATTGTCCATTTGGTTTATTTACGATGTTCTGGTGTTGGAAATGCTTAAATTTCGAATTGAATTCTCTGATTGGCAATAAGTGTTTAAACGGTGTGTATTACTGTTGGGCAAGTGAAACCATTTTGTAAATATATGCGGTAAGGAGGTGTAGGTTGTGGCGTTTGTGGTCTCTCAAATGTATAATTTCACTTATTTTTGGCATGGAATTTGTTGCGCTTTAAAAGTTTTTTGAAAAAAATTGTGTTGCTGGCACTGGCACTGTAAAATGTTTTTGGGGCAGAAGGTTGCAATGTTCTTTTCTTTTGAGGTCACCAGTGTGGGGGTGTATAATGCTTGGGTGCCGGCGCACGACACGGGGTTGACTTTCACCCACCAACAATTTTTACACTAGGGGTTGTCCCCAAGGGGAGAAGCCACGAAAGAAAACACAGCGGCGTAGTTTAAATGTTAATGTCTTGTCGGTCCTCTACTCTTACCTTCCCTTTTGTTTAGAACTCACAAGCAAGGGACAGTCACCGCTGAGTCAGAGAGAGTTTGACTGATAGGATCGTGCCGTGAAATTATTCACTGGTAGCCATCCGCTGGAAGGTCGCACTTCGGGCACGTCACGAGCATTTGAAAATTCGATGCGAAACTGTCCTCCGCGAGGCGTAAACACTACAAATAAAACACTCGGTGTCGCTTAGTTATAATTGGTCTTTATTCCCTGGTGATATCCCCACTTGGGGTTTGCCCTGCATCCACGATCATTTGTTTTACAACTAGTTTTACATCGTTTACTAAATCCTCCGAGGCCACGATCACTGGTTTTACAACTAGCGTTATATTGTTTATTGAACTCCCTTTCTTTGATCAATATACCGGCGCGGACTTCCCACTCGACTCGATTCTTGGGGCTTTGAACTCCGATGGAGACTTGGCTCTGAAAACCGCACACTACGGGGCAAGTAAGAGGGAACGAAGCGCACTCTGTGGTGGTTGGACAACGATTGGAATAAGAATGAAAATAAATCGTTCGATGCGTCGTGGCGGTGCGTCATAGCGAAATTAAGCTCGCTGCCAATTACGAGGAATTTTGGAGGAGTTGCTATGCTCGCATAACAACTCAGTTCCAGCGAATTCTGGCGGTACAGGCTGGGTTGAATTCGTTGATTGGGTGTACCGGGAAATTGGCTTTGGGGACGCGAGCAAGTATGGGCATGCGTTTTCGGAGGAAATTGGAATGGCTTGGGTGCAAGCAAGAAATATTATTTGGGAGAAATGTTAACCGAAGTGATTTCGGGGAAATGTGCGCGGCTTGGTTACCTGTTAATGTTCCGTTGAGGATTTGGATATGCGTTTTGTTAAGGCATATTAATTTCGGAGAAGTTAAGATTGCTTTGTCATAAAGAGGAAATATGAATTAAGTAGAGAATTGACCGAAGCAATTTTGAGAAAATGGATGCGCGGATGATTAGAATTTACTCTGTTGAATTATATTCTGTTGGGAGTTTGGAAAATGGTTTTTATTGCGGATTGGTGAGATGTATGCTATTGCGGATTGATGTAGAGAACCCCCACAGTACCATCAATGTAGGGCAGGAGGTGCGCGAGTTATATCGGATAAATGTTCCTTTGCACATTATTATTAACTATTTCTTGGTCTGTCAGAACCCGGAAGTTCATGACCTCGCCGACTCGGCTCCGCCACCCAGGGATTTCACAGGAAAAATACAATATAGGTACCCCGTCTCTACGAATATACCAGTCAACGTTTTGTCTTACCCTTACGGAAAGCCATTGGATACTAAAATCACTTCCACAGCTTTTATTTTCGAAGCCTCCTTTTTTGTATAGTATTGTTTTTTTTTTTTGTTGTTGTGTACAACACCAATTGTAGCCTCTTTATTTTTTATTATTGTTTTATTATTATAATTACTACTACTACTATTTACTACTTATTGGCCTGTAGGAACCCGGAAGTTCATGACCTCACCGACTCGGCTCCACCATCGTTCACTGTCCTGTGCATTCCCCTTCCATGCTTGCCCAGCCCATCCGATCTCCTCAAGGTCGAACCTAACATCGTCCTCCCATATCCGTCGCGGCCGTCCTATCCATTCGTGGATATTCCATCCCCCCTCGTCATATTTACCGCCAAAGATACCCCTAACAACTTTATTCTCGAATACGCGGAATTTGTTTTCTTCCAGTTTTGTAAGAGCCCCATGTTTCGCATCCACATAGAACAATCGGCATGATTATGGTTCTAAAAACACGGAGCTTTATAATGTTTGAAACGTTTTTGGATTTCAGCAATTTACGGTCCGCGTGCCAATTAACGTTACCGGTATGCAGTCTTTTGTTAATTTCCTTCGACATTTCGTTACTAGCTGTCAGTATCGTTCCCAGATAATTAAATTCTTTAACTTTTCCGAATATTTTGCTTCTGACGTTTATATGTGTTCTCTGAGGTCCACCCCCTCTCGCCGTAATCATGTACTTTGTTTTGTCTTCATTTATTTCTAGGCCCACCTCTTCTGTCGCTTGCATGATGATTTCACAGTTTTTACTTACAGTTTCTAGATTACCGCCCAGAACGGCGATGTCATCTGCATATGCGAGCACTTGTGTGACTCCGTTCAGGGATGATCCGGCCATGTTCTCGTCTTGTACCTTTCTGATAACATACTCGAGCACAAGGTTAAAGACACATGGTGAGAGGCCATCCCCCTGTTTTAGTCTGTACCGGATTTCAAATGGTTCTGAGAAGTGGTTTTCTGTTCTGGCCCGCCCTTTGTTCTCGTTCATGCAGATTTGAATGAGGGCGGCATATTTTTTCTGGATTCCCTGCGCAACTGCGATATGGTCGAGTCATTGTCTTGCGACTGAGTCGTTGGCTTTTCTGAAGTCAACGAACAGTTGGTGAACCGTCTCTCCGTATTTCCACTTCTTTGCCAGCAGTTGCCTTATTGCGAACATTTAGTCGCTTGTTGACCGGTTCCTACGGAATCCGCATTGGTAGTCTCCCAGTATTTCTTCTGCGTACGGTTTGATTCCCGCCAGTGTGACATTTGTTAGTATTTTTTATGAGGTTGGGAGTAATGATATTCCTCTGTAATTTTCGGAATCAGATCTGTCGCCTTTTTTGAAAACGGGGACGACTATTGAGGTTTTCCATTCTTCCGGAGTGTCTTCCTTATCCCATATTCTTTTGATGAGCTGGTAGATCTTTCGGGCGGTTGCCCCTCCTCCATGCTTCACAAGCTCTGCCGGTATGCAGTCAACTCCGGGAGCTTTGTTGTTTTTCAATCGAGTTATTTGGTCTACAACTTCGTTGAAAGGGGTCCCTGGGATCGGAGGCTCGGCTATATGTACGTTTTGTGGGTTTATATGTGGTTGCTGGGTGCACGCATTAAGTAGGTTTTCAAAGTTCTGCAATTGCGCCTTAATCCCACCGATGTTAACAGAACGAATTTTGTTGGGATCAGAAACACTTGAAACCAGGCGATTGGTACCGCGGGGAAAGCTCACAACGACAGAGTGACCAATAAACTCCTTCAGTTCCCGACTGGTTCGCGTTCCGTCTGGTCAATGGCAAGGGCTGTCAGAAGTAACTTCGCTTCCTCTTTTTCCCCCGTTAGTGACGAACAGCGGGACGTTAGTCACAAATTCAATGGATAAAGCGAATGTGTTCGCGAAATTATTTTCCGCCAATTCAAACCCCGATCCCAGTCTTTTGGAGTCACCTGTGATCGCACCGGTGCGGTCTTCGATGCGGGATAAAAAGTTTCGTCCGCGTACTATTCAACGCATTCTATGTGAACTGGACTGTAGGAAGGCAACCGGCCCGGACGGAATAGCAGCAATAGCCCTTTAGAACTGTGCTCCGGAACTATCGCCGGTTCTTGGCAGACTCTTCCGCTTATCTTACGCACGGAGGACATTTCCTGCCCGCTGGAAAATCGCTCGAGTTCAGCTTATCCCAAAGACGGAAAAAAAGTGTCTCCCTCAAAATTACCGACCGATGGGATTACTGTCTATTTTATCTGAGGTGGTGGAAAAAGTCATCAATACTGAGTTAATTAAGTGTTTGGAGTGCAACGGATTTCGGAATGATCGTCAATACGGATTCCGGGGCAGGCGGTCCACGGGAGACCTTTTGACACTTATAACCGATATATGGACATCTGCGATTGAACGGTATGGTGAGTCAAGGGCGGTCGCATTGGATATCTCCAAGGCTTTTGACCACGTCTGGCACGTAGCATTGCTGAGCGAACCTCGTTCATATGGACTTTCCCAGCAGCTTTGCGACTGGACGAGGAGCTTCCTCGAGGATAGATCGATTCGGTTTGTGGTCGGTAGTTGATAGTAGCAAATAAATGGTGGTGTTAACTCTAAATCTTACCAAACTTCTGATGATGATGATTTATGCAGTCACGGTGATGTGTGCCGATGGTGGCAATGCCTACCTGTGGTTCAAGGTCTTCTGAGTTAAAATGATTCACGTTGGTATGTCTTCAGATTCGATGCTGTGATGATATTCTATTTGATGTAGTTTAGCTTTACTCCTCAGATTCCCCTGGGTCGATGGCTCGTGACAATTAATTGTATGTATATATGTATATGAGGATGAATATGAACTGCACATGAGTTCGCAGGAGTTTCAAGTTTCAAGATTGACGGCATATGAATTCGTTGAATTAGTTGACTTTCAAAGATTAGCGGTATATGACCGTGTTGATTACTGATATATCAATTCGTAGAATTAACTGCAGGTTTAGGTTAGCTGTATATAGATTTTCGATTTGTAACCGAACCCAACGGGTTCTCGTCATGTACGGCTTTGCACCTGGATCATATAGCGAACTTTAGCCGGGCCAGGATTTACCGGCTCCAGGTTCCAAAGTCTGTAATTGTTCTTACAACCAAAACAGCGATTAACAGATCACAATCGAAGTTTCCAATTTATTGATTCCTTCCTTTTTCGTTTACAGGCCACAAATACAACTTACTGTTGTTATCAATTTCAGACTGGCACAATTGGACGACTTATTGGTTTGGCAACGCGTGTCACTTCAAACATTACTTTTTCCATTGAACTTTAATAATTGAAAAAGAGTATTACAAACATTTAGGATGGATTTACGTTGCGCGCCTTTATTCACACTTTTAACTACGAGATCTGTCGACCTTCCTCGTCGACGTCTTTTTACCAACTACTGCTTTCGACACTCTGTCCCCATTTTTCTCTATATCGTGCATTGCAGCTTATTGAAAGTTAGCGAAGACACAATATACAACATTGACAAAGAAAAGTGGATCATCGGTTCCACAGCTGATGATAAATGGCCGGCCCCTCGAAGCTGGGGAAAGCTTGAAATTGCCCGGCGTCACGGTCTGTGGGAATGTATCGCGGCAGAAACACGTGACAAACATCGCCATGTCCGCCCCAGGAAAACTGAGCTTTCTTTTTAGAGCCAAGAAATATTTTACAACGGCCCAATTTCTTCTCCTGTATAAATCCCAAATTAGACCCGCGCTCGAATATTGCTCTCATGCTTGGAGCTCGGTTTCTAAACATACCCTCTACCTACTTGAGAGCATACAGAGACGAGCGATCCGGCTGATCGGGGACTCGGCGCTGACGTCGGAACTACAGTCACTATCACATCGAAGACGTGTAGCCGACCTCTTTCTGTTTTACAGATACTATTGTGGGGTTACGGAGTCGTTGCGCCAGCACGGGGGTAGGGTTCAAGGCCTCACTGACTCGGCTGCGCCATCGCTCTCTGTCCAGTGCACTCTCCTACCACACTTGACCATCTGATCCGAACTCCTCAATGTCAAACATAACATTGTCCTCCCATTTTCGTCGCGGCCGTGTGATCCTCGCCAGTATGACGTTTGTTAGTATTTTGTATTTGGTTGGGAGCAATGTTATTCCTCTGTAGGTTTCCCAGTCCGATCTGTCGCATTTTTTGAAATGGGGACGACTATTGAGGTTTTCCATTCTTCCGGAGTGACTTCCTTATTCCATATTGTTTTAATCAGTTGGTGGATCTTTCGAGAGGGTGTCTCTCCTCCATGCTTCATAAGCTCTGCCGGTATGCAATCGACTTCGGGAGCCTTCTTGTTTTTCAATCGATTTATTGTGTTTATAATTTCGTTTGAAGGGGGCTCTGGTATCTGAGGGCCGGCTGTATGTACGTCTGGTGCGTTTATTTGTGGTTGATGGGGGCGCATATTGAGTAGGTTTTCAAAGTACTGCGCCCATCTTGTCACGCCATTGTTTGTTTCTGTGAGCAGACAGCCGTTTGCGTCTAAAATTATATTGGCTCTCCCTCGGTAGCTATTTCTAATTGAATTTATGCCGACAAACATACTTCTAATGTTCTTTGCTCTGGCATTTTATAGGATTTTCTCAATCCGAGTCTTTTCCCCTTTGCGTTTCTTTTTTTTCGTTTGAAAAAGTCTCGTAACCATCCGAATCGTCGCGTATCTTTCTACGTTGACTTCATCATATCTTTCTAAGTGGACCACTCTGAGACATTCACGTTGTTCGATCTTCGCCCTGCAGTCATCGTCAAACCATGGTTTGGACATTTTTTTTTTTTTAATAAATTCTATAGGTCGCGGTGCCGGCATGGGCGAGAGTTCTACCTCGTCCCCATCATTATTGTCGGTTTGTTGGACACCACCCGGAGAGAAGCAAAACTGTTCGAAAGCACGATCACCAAGAACAAGAGGGAAAACACTACCAGGAACAGCAGCACGACAAATTAAAACACTGGTTTCATTTTGTTTAGTTTTATTTCTTAACACTTTCTTTTCGATTTGTCTTATTTGATACAACTACATTTATTTTTAATTTAAAAATGCTGTATACGCCGTGGCGATGAACGTTTATTAAGGACGACTCCGGTTTGATAAAGACTCCGGGTATATAAGAGGGTGTATATTTACGCGTCTCCGCAGCCGGCGGAGAGCGGGAGTGAAGCGTGACCGTTCTGGTCCGTGGATGTAAAAGGACTCAACGATAATCATCTCGTGCCATTCTCTAGGATGCTAAATCTATTCGTTAGTTCGTCCTGATATTCAGCTCTTTTGCGCAAGTCTTTTAGTTTATCAATTTCGAACTTTTTATTCGTCTCCCGTGACGGCCTATGTGGGTTTGCTGCGAGCCGACTCCTAATTTTGCCCATCACTAAAAGATGATCGGAGTCGCAATCTGCCCCTATCGCATCTCGCTTCACAAATTTGCGTAGCCAACGTCAAAATTGTATTGACACCTTAACTGTCAAAAGTACGTCGCATCATTCGTCAAGTTTCGTTCAGTTATCGTTCTGCAAGGCATAGCCCCGCCTACTTCCGTTAATCAAAGAACTTTCGTTTAGATGGCGGACATTAAGGATTTCAATGGCGAAGATCCTGCCACAACTCGTTCTTCTTCTTCGTTCGTCGTACCAAAGCGCAGCAGTCGGTTCTCATAATTTTATTCGTTCTAAAACAGCTTTAAAAGGCAATCGTTGGTTTTTTTAGATTTTATCGGTATTTCGTCAATTATACAAATATAATCGTTTACTTTACATACAAAAACAAGTAAAGTTTCATTTGTTATTACTATTTAACACAAAGATTTCGTGTCGCTATTTATCGTTTGTGTCGTTAATCGAATCTGCACGGTAAACGAATCGTGCCCAAAACAGCCCCTCTATATGGTCTTACGTCAAGGATGTTCGAGTGGTGTCTTTTGTCTCAGAGGGATTGGTCTATTTCGTTAGGCGTTACGCCGTCGGGTAATATCCATGCGGCTTTATGAATTTGCTTGCGCTTGAACATCGTACTTTTCACTACCAGATCTTTTGACGCTGCAAAAGTGATAATTCGCATTATATTATCGCTTGAAACGTCGTGTTGGTTTCTTTACCTATAGTTGGTTGGAAGATATCTTTCCTTCCAATTTTCGCGTTGAGGCCCACGAGGAGGACTTTAACATCGAATGATGAGATCCCATCAAATATTTCCGACATCCGTGTGTATTGTCGGCTCATCACACCTACGGCTACATTCTACACGACCACCTGTTCAATAAAGAGTCACCTTCTCTCTGCCATCTTTGTCAAGGTAATTCAATGCTCACAATGACCCATCTTCTTTCCTCCTCTAAGGTCTCCTCAACTTGCGCGAAATTATCCAGCTACAACATTCATCAATCATTTATTTAAAAATATCAACACTGGCAACATAAATTTAGTACACAGTGCTATGAGGGCTTTAAAACTTCAAAACTGTATTTAAAAAAAAATAATAATAACTAACTATATGATATCTTTCTATGTTGAATTGATCCTAGTAGGTAGCCCTGGGAGCTAATTCTAGTTCAAGTATTTATTAAATTTGTAATTTATTTACTCTAAAAATATAAATAAAATAATAATAATAATATTTGTTTTACCGTTTTTTGAAGTTATTTACTCCTATGTCAAAATCGGTCACATCAGTTATGCGACGCTCTTTCAAAATCATTTAGAACAAAGAAGTTATGAGTGACAGTATTACACGAAGTTTGAATATATCATATAGAGGCGTTCAGGGGATTATACTTTAATTTCTTGAGCGGGTTATACATATCAAAGTGGTAGTGAACTAGTGTCTAGAATTGTATTTACACAATTGCATTTAACTGGCCAACAGAGGTAACGAATTGTGTCCACATAACTTACTACACAAACTCGACACTGAATGTGATAGTCAAGCCAATATGGTGGCAGCGCGTGGGATTTCGAACGTCGAATCGTCCCTTACAATAAAATAAAAAAAATAGAAAACAACTACAACTCAAAAAAAAAATGTTTGTAGTAAAATATTAAATAAATAGTTATCGTTTTCGCGTAGTGCTTCTAGTTCTTCAAAATATATTACACAACATCCACAATAATAGTTTAAAATACCCAAAGATACTCAAAAAACCGAAGTGAAATAACAATCAATACAGTGAAAGTAGTGTGAGAATTTATAACATTATACCATATCCGTGTACTAAGCAATAATAACTGAAACTACAAATCGAAAATTTACTAATCACAAACTACAATAAAACAGCACACACTAACCAAAGAACATAAAATGTATATACGCCCAGCATAAAAAGGAACTATTTTAATACTTACGTCTAGTGCAAAACTTACTTTAAACGAATACGCAGTTTCCATAAGAATTGCTTAAATGCCAACGACAGAATATTGATTTTCCTTTGGTTTACCCTTCAGAACAAAGCAGTGATTCCGAAACACACATCTAAACCCCAAAAAACAAACCATTTAAACAAAAGGTGAAACAAACACAAAAATATAATACTAAACAAAAGAAAATTGGAAAAAAAAAATGTTTTCAACACAAGCCTGCCGCAAAGACCAGGGCGGACCACTCAACTATAGGGCGCGAAGCTTACCTGGCAGTAAAAACAAATTCAAGGTGAAAAAAAAACAATAAGAACAGAACAACAAAAGAAAAAAAATATAACAACGGAAAAACAATAATCAGTGGCAGCTCCGACCAACAACAAAAACTGCAGTGAATACAGCGAGCGCAACATCAGCAAGGAAAAAACCGAACGGCGAAAAAAAAAATGGTCAACAAAAAACTGACCAAACCAAAGGTAGCAACGCACTCAGCATCCCCAGCAACACCAGGTTGTTTTATTTTCCAGTCAGTATCTTATCATAAATTATCGAAATTGCCCTTGAATCATGTTTTCCAAGCAGGCACTCACCCAATTCAAGCCCAAAATTTTACATAACAAAATTAAAATAAATACTGTACACCTTTAATATATTATTATTAACATTACACTTACACATTTATATAAAACATAAAACAAATACACAATTTTACAAAATATAAAATCCATACAGTAAATTCTGAAAAAAGGGACTCAAAACAAAAAACATAACATAAAAAATATGTGAGGGAAGCCATACAAATTAATGCAATAACAAACCAAAAACTGAAGGCACATTATATACATACACATTTATATAAAATATTATATTATACACTTCACCTACAATGGATTGATCCTTTTTAACTTAACCATTCCCAGGAGGAATCCAAAGGAGACGGTCGCAACTAAATAACCAAAACAGCTCCCATTTTAACAAAACTCTTCCTGGAGAAGTGGAGTACTAAACAAAATAAGCAGCATACAATTATTAAAAATCAAAATCAAAAGAAACTTGCGGGAAAAATAGATGAAATATCGATCGAAGCTAGGGATACAAACCAGTGACGGGACGATCTAACTGCTCTCCAAATAAAGGAAGTAGAAATCAAAGATCGTACCCACAATACTACATCAAAATCCGTTTGTCTAAGGGCCGGATCCGATGATTTAACCAAGGTCTCTAAACCAACTATCACAACAGCTCCCTACATTTCCATGTTTTCACATCCCCCAACCTTTAACAACAAAACGCCTAAGCTCAAGAAAGAAATAGCACCGGCAGAATGTAAGCCTGAGGAGCCAGAACTCCCAGCAAAATGTAAGCCCGATGAACAAACAATCTCAGCCAAATACAAGACTGCGGAACAAAAAGTCCCAGCAGAGCGTCAGCCTGAGGAACAAAGAGTCCCAGCAGAGCGTCAGACTGAGGAACAGGGAGTCCCAGCAGAACGTCAGCCTGAGGAACAGAGAGCCCCAGCAGAACGTCAGCCTGAGGAACCGAGAGCCCCAGCAGAACGTCAGCCTGAGGAACAAAGAGTCCCAGCAGAACGTCAGACTGAGGAACAAAAAGTCCCAGCAGAGCGCAAGGCTGAGGAACTAAGGATCCCAGCAAAGCAGAGGCTTGAGAACAAACAAATTCCAGCAAACAACCCGTATGTCAAACGTTTGCAATTAAAAAACATACATAAGCTCATGGTAAGCTCCATAATAAAACATAAAGACAACGAAATAAATAGAATACTTTTCAGAAATAAAGCAAAGACTGATCTCTGAAAGGCTATCACTAAACCCCCATCTTTCGAAATATTCGCTTTCAATCATTCTCTCACACAAATTTTGAAATATATCACACAACCTAGCCCTAAGAAAGTATGGAAAATCTTCCACAAGTTTAGGGAAAAGCTTAAAACAAATAGATGTATCCTTTTAACCCAAACTTAATATATATATGTATGCGTAAAATGTGAAACCTCAAAAACAACTATGTATGAACATATAAATAAAACACAAATTCTCTCATGTAAAAATAAACAAAATAAAAACTAAATGTAACTTAAATAGAAAAAATATAATTAATAAACATCGAATTTCCCTTTCAACAAATTATTGTACAAAAACAAAATAGCTACATATACATAATAACGCAAATAAATAAAATAAAACAACCAACTTTGTTTTGGAAAATGTATGTATCAAAAAGAAAATTGTCTACAACAAACAAAGAAAATGTATAAATAATACAACAGTATTAACAAATCAGGAGATAATATAGCAAAAATAAATCTTTAAATAGCTTATATTATGAAGAGATTCTCCCCTAAATTCACCTAAATGATGAAACAAATATTAAGCCCCCCAATAAAACGAATTTTGTAAATATTACATAATTAACGCTTATATATAAAAGCTTGAAATAAAATAAACAAATAAACTGTCTTGAATTACTCCAATAAAAAGCTCTAAATGACAGTTTGAATAACTTTAAGTAAGCAAAAGTTAAGAATAAAAAAAAATCTATGAAATAAACAATATTATATACAAACATAAAAAATTTCGAATACATTTATAATTACAAAACAATTTTTAGTTTAACTCAAAACAAATTTAAAATTTTAGAATTAAATCTTTCTTTATAATACACGAAAAAAAAACGACATAAATATGGTCCCCAAAATGAAGCAAATATACTCTGTAAATAATGTAAATTCCTGTATAATACACAAGTTGTAATACAATACACTTTAAGACTTACCTAAAATTTATCTGCAGCATAAATTGAATCTGATGTTTTATTTAACATAACAATTACTTTATAAAAATAATTCACAATTATTATTGAATATATTAAAAAAAAAAAAAAAAAACGTACACTAATAACGAAAAACAAGTTCCTCTTACACACAACAACATTTAATAATTGCTAGTAAATAAAACTAAATTCAAACAAATGTAAGCTATTGCGAAGTTGAAATGCCACCACCCTTTGCTTTTCACCCACTCTAGAAAATTAATCTCTTCTAGATTAATTTTCTTTTCTAAAGGGGGGAAGGATGTAGCGATCCTAAATCGCTAGTCCTATCTAAATCCCGAATAACATCAAAAATCCTATCCATAACCCCATAACAAAAAACCCAAATTTCATATCGAATCAATCAGCGATAAATTAAACAAAAGTTAATTATCGCACATTGATTCAAATTCCACATAACACATCCAAATCCCATATTAAGTCACATGTACAACGAATTTAACCAAAAGTTAATTCATCATACATTGACACAATTCCTAAAAATCCTAACATCATGAAATGTTTAATTCAAAACGCATTTCATTATTCCCTTCCCAGAATCTATCCAACAAAAACCTTAAAAAAATTCTCGGGAAAAAATTCCAGTCGAAGCACGCCAAGACCTGCGTACGCTTCTTGGAATTTTGACATTAAAATAGTTCATAAAAGTCAACTCCAAAACCTATAAAATGGGAGTGCATTTCAATTTCATGATCAGTAGATCACCAGAGGCCGAACCTCTGGCCAACAAAATAATAAACCCGATCAGTACCATTACAGAGGCCGAACCGCTGGCCGAGCAAAGTGTCCACTTTTAAAACCGTATCTTTTTTCAATCCCAATGAAACTAGCACATTTTTTATATTAACTAAACCCAGTTCGGTCTTTTATTTTTTCACCGTCAACGCTCCGGGGTCTTCTCCCACCGTTTGGGACAGCGCGGCCCGGAGTACAACACCAAGCACCGTAATCCATTGGTTTCGGAAAGGTCGTCGAGTTCATGATAATCCTTCGTTATTGAAGGCATGTCAATTAGCTAATCTAAGCCAACGTGTCGTTGCGTCCAATATTTGTTCTGGATCCAGGAATACGCGAATGGATGAGAGTTGCGCCGAATCGTCTCCGTTTTTTACAAGAATCACTCTAACAGTTCCACGAGAACTTATTGAAAATAAATTTCCGTTTATTCGTAGTACGTGGCAGACCAGAAGAGGTATTTAAACGAATTTTCAAATCTTGGAATTTGATCTGTTTAACTTTTGAAACAGATATAGAACCCTATGTTAGGAAGCAAATTGCTATGGTCTCAACATTCAAATCATCCAAATGCACTCGCATACCATTTATAATCCGGAGCTAGTTCTGAAAAAAAAAATCTAGGAAAGGCACAAATTCAATATCAAAGATTCATGACTTTGGTTGAGAAACTCACAGTACCTGAAATAGCAGACGATCCTGAAACATTAACCGAAACAAGTCGCCCATGTCACGATGATGAAGAAAGTCACAGTGCCTCCTGTTATGATCCACCACTTTTAAGTGAGCTAATAACTAACAGCGACATCTTAGGAGTGAGGAAGTTTCCCCGCGGCGAGACAGAAGCCCTCAATCGTTTAAGAGAATCACTGAAAGATGTCAAATGGGTGTGTAATTTTGAAAAGCCAAATACTTCCCCAAATTCTCTGGAACCAAGCACAACTGTATTGAGCCCATATCTCAAATTTGGATGTTTGAGTTCATGACTATTTTATAGAAAACTTAAACAAGTCTTTGACGAGAATCCTAAGCATACAAAACCTCCGGTCTCACTCATGGGTCAGTTGATGTGGAGGGAGTTTTATTATGTAGCAGCTGCAAGTGAACCATATTTCTATCGCATGATTGGCAATTCGATTTGCTTACAAATCCCTTGGAAAACAAACAAAGATCATCTTCAAGCGTGGGCTCATGAACGAACAGGCTATCCATTTGATGATGCAATTACGCGTCAGTTGAGGCAAGAAGGTTGGATCCACCATTTGGCAAGGCACGCTGTTGCCTGCTTTTTAACTCGAAGTGATTTGTGGATCTCATGGGAACCTTGTAAAGCATCAAATTCGTCGCAACAAGAATATGGCTGCATCATTGGAAAGGACTATCCCGAGCGAATTGTAATTCATGAAACCGTCCATAAGCAGAATATACAGAAAATGAGCGACGCCTATAAAATGAATAAAGATGTCAAAACTGGAATACCAAGTGAGAACCGACGGTGACACCTCGGTACGTTCGTACCGTCATCAGGTTCGAGCAGTGGCGGCGATCTATCAACACGTGGTCAATTTGGTTTCGAGTGGCTCCATCAGGTGATACCCAGGTGGCTTTGTGGATATCTTTACGCGGAAACCTGGTACTCGCAACGACCAAGTTTTTCGATGCTGCCAATTCGATGACTCGTAGTCCATTGTCATTAGTGTTCTCATGCAAACTATGGGAACCTGCGTCGTGCCTGAAAACCGGCTCGCGACCTATTTTCGCATTCAAATCACCAAGAACGATTTTCAAATCGTATATTGGGCAGGCATTGAGGGCCCGTTCGACGTTCTCATAGTATTCTTCTTTTTCGTCGTCAGGGGACTCCTCTGTAGGTCCGTGAACGTTTATGAGGCTTATGTTCTTAAATTTGCCTCGCACGCGATAGTGCATAGCCTTTCATTTATTGCATTAAAATCGATGATGGCAGGCTTTAGTTCTTGGCTGGCTAGAAAGCCTACCCCGAGCACATGGTGTTTTGCGTGACTGTAATAAATGTCACACTCTTTTCTTTGAAAAACACCACTTCCCGTCCATCTAATTTCTTGTAATGCAGTTATGTCAGACTAATATTCGCACAGGGCATCGGCTAGCTGCTGCGCAGCTCGACCACTGTATAGTGAGCGTATGTTCCATGAAAAAATCCTTAAATCATTAAATCATTTAGCCATTTTCGTTTCCGTGGTCGTCGTCGTGTATCCGGTCCATACCCGAGGCTTGTTAAATTTGCCATAATAATTCATTTTACCGGCTTGGTTATTAGCCTTGCGCCAACGTTTCGCAGGATGTCGCTGCATGCATTGGTTCACTACTTGGCGGGTGTCAAAGTAGCTATCCAGGGGTATCACGTGGAGACTGCATGTCAACTTGGATTGAACAGGGACAAGGATCGTCCTGACCTTCGCCGGATTGAAGGCAATCAGAGAGTTTGCCCTGTATGCTCGCACCCATTCCCCTTTAGGGTAATCTTATTTGTCTGCAAATTCTATGGAAATCCTATTAGTTTACAAATTTAGAAATAACCACACCATTACATTTGTTAGAGGAGAAAAGACAAACACCATTATGCTGCCACCACATGCGCCATCAATCTCGTAGTGTCTTGTGGCAACTCTTAAATGTACTGGCAGCTATAACAAACCCACAATACATTCATTGTACACTAAAGTAAACACAATGCATCAGATAGCGATCGAGTTAGTTTACTTTAAAGCGTGAAGGTCACCGATGGTAGAGACATTAGGCTCGGTCATCTTATTATGACTCATATCCTTCTCAAAACAGAGGTTAAATATTATATCGAGGTTGGAAAAATAACTTTCCTGAAAATTCAGAAATATTAAAGGCAAAGCTCTTACTTGAAATACTCTTCTTAAACTTACAGTAAATCTATTATAATTACCACAAATTTATTATAATTAGTTATAAATTATTACATCTATCAGAATCAAAGTTTTACTCGATTTCTACCGCTTTGTCCATGAAATGTGTTGATTGTCAATGTTATTCTTATCTTTATGAATTGGATTCAGTCCAGACAATGAAAGCAACTAGATTTCTTATATTGTATAAATATGCAATATAATCAGAGCCCAATTTCGTCCTGTAAAACTTCTTGTGGTGGTGGCACATACGTAGTGCTTCGATCGATCATTATCCCCCGAGCTCGAAGAGGTGCAAGCACATACTCTGTTATGCAAACGCAATGTTGGACCTTCAAAGATTGGAGTTTCTTACATCCGTTAGCTAATGCCCTGAATCCAAAAAGAAAAGAAAAAGCAATAAGATGAAGAAACAATAAAAATACTATACATCTTACTCGATACCAGTGTCCGTTATACCCAAACACGCAGTCAAATTAATGTGCTCCAACAGTCGACACTTCTTTGAGAGTTGCATTAAATGCATATCTGATAATCTCCTTACGTATGCTAAGGATAATACTTTCAGTTTATCCCATTCATTGACGAGTAGCGTCTTAGCCAATTGGATTCCAGAGTCCCAGTTAATCGAGTTGTATTTTATTCGAATGCACTTAAGCACGGCCACGATTTCATGAGCCTGACACATGAACCAGTCACATTTAGACAAATCTAAGTCCTCTAGGTCCTTACATTTGCTATTAATATTAGTTACTGACATCTGGGACAATTTTACACACCGCGACAAATTAACGATTCGTAGATTTGGATTACTCGCCACAACATCAAGGAGGTGCTGATCTTCGATGGTGACACAATCTGGCAATTTCATAACTTCCAATTTCTTACAATGGGGCTCTAGAATCTTCAACACTTTATGAGCTCTGCGGTGCCCAGACAGATCTAATTTCTTCATTCCTTTGAAATAGCTATACACGAACTCTAGACTTGTGCGTGAGCAGCGCCGGAAATTGAAAAGATCCTTTATAGAAAGATGAATAGCGACATGCTCGAATAATATGTCATCCCAATGCAAGTCGAAGAGGTTCAACTGTTCCGGATCGGAATTCTGGGAATGCTCTGCCATTTTTGTTCACAATATATTTCTCTGTAACTTCTAAAACAATATTGCGTACCACGCTGTAAAGTAATATTATGCATCCAATAAAAAAAAATGCCACTATCGATTTAAAAAAAAACTAAATTAAAATTGTTTACGTA
This sequence comes from Microdon myrmicae, assembly GCA_963931805.1. NCBI lineage: Eukaryota > Metazoa > Arthropoda > Insecta > Diptera > Syrphidae > Microdon > Microdon myrmicae. Next base: position 390,681 of record CAWVOU010000013.1, read on the forward strand.
TTTCTTCGACGCTACAATAATTATTAACCATGCAACGGTGTTTTAACAAATGTATCTACTGGTGGCTTCAGTTTGAGGTGAATGTGAACTGTATATAGATTTCAAAAAAAAAAACTATTAATATCCCAAATGATAGGTATGATACGCATTGACACTGACGCGGAGCTATGTTCATGTGGTGCATTCAGTTATGTTTAATAATGTGGGTTAGAAAAACATTGTAAGAGAAATAAAAAGTTTGAATTGTAAATAGTGTACTAATTTAGACTTCTAAATCAATGATCATCATACAATTACATTATTTTTGTTGAGATTCGATTTAATTTGTCAATAAAGAAATTAATTTCGGTACAATTTTGCTCATATAACTTCCAAATTGTTCATTAAGTTTTTTTTTAATGTAATTTTTATGCCACTACTTGTAAACTAATTTTATTTATGTTTTCTTTATCGTAATTTATGAAAGACTAACAAAATATAGTTCCAGATGATGTACATTGGAGTAGTGTGAATGTCATATTGAAAATATTGTTGCGAGCTTAGGGGTGGCTGGATTAATTATTTAAAATAAATAAGAGCCGTTAAATCGACTTCGAATTAATGTAACACTTTATTTGTCCGTTAATAACAGCCGTTACTTTTGCCGTACATTTAACGATTTCTTGACTTATCGCTTCCTTACTTATCGCTTGCTTACTCTGCCCCACTTCTTACTTACTTCCTGATCTGCGTGCGACGTATTTATACCGTTTTTCCTCATTCTGATTCGGTGTTTCGTTTCCGTCCGTTCCATTCCCACGAATGTTCTACTGTTCATAGTCTCCAGTTTCCCAGTACTGTCTAGAATATCCTAGTACTTTGTTTCGGACTTTCTAGAATATTCTAGTACTGATTGTCGTATGCGTCACACTACCCATCGCCTAGATTTGTTCGTCCTGAACTAACTACACTGGTCTCCTGGGTTAACAAAAGTCGCCAGTCAGTCACGATGTACCATTCTCATCTTGGCGTTCGGTCATCGCTGAATCTTATAGACAACGACGTTAATTCTTGTGAGAATCTTATACGGTCCTTCGCAATGTTGCTACAACTTCAGAGACCTTCCTTTTTGCCAATGAGGGTTATAAAGCCACACGTTATCGCCTGCATTAAATCCGGATGCGTTGGCTCGAACGAAACGTCGACGGACCTTGTTTTCATTCTGTCAATTGATACCTTGATTTGCTTTCGAACCAAATGATGAATCTCATCGAGGCGATTTCTCCATTCGGCTACGTAGTCTTCGGTGTTATCTATGGCGTCTGGAGGTATTCCGAATCGCAGATCGGCTGTTAATCGTATCTCTCGTCCGAATATAATTCTTGCTGGAGAATGCCCAGTCGTATCGTGATTAGCCGATCTATAGGTCAGGAGAAAGGTTTGTACATGTTTGTCCCAATCTCGTTGTTGATCACTAACCACCTTCGATAAGTGCTCTTTCATTGTTTGGTTGAACCTTTCGACCATTCCGTCTGACTGCGGATGTAAGGGTGTGGTCCTGGTTTTCCTTACACCTAGTGTCGCACAGATGCCTTGAAATATCTGCGATTCGAAGTTTCGGCCTTGATCGGAATGCGGCTCACAGGGAACTCCATATCTGCTGATCCAATTATTGATAAGCTGCTCAATGACGGTTGTTGCTTCTTGGTTTGGAATTGGCAGGACTTCTACCCACTTGCTGAAGTAATCCACGATGACCAAAATGTATTTGTTGTTGTCGTTGGTTTTTGGAAATGGTCCTGGGATATCAACGGCAATTCGCTCTAAAGGGGCACTCACGTTGTACTGCTTCATGGCGCTCCTTGGTTTTGCTGTTGGTCCTTTGGTCGCAATGCAAGTTGTGCACTTCCTACACCAAGATTGGACGTCATCTCTCATGTGAAGCCAGTAGAAGCGAGATCGTACTTTTGAAAGTGTCTTATTAACTCCCAGATGTCCATCGCAGGCCCCGTCGTGCATTTCTGTTAGTACATCCTTCACTTTTGAGGGTGAGACTAGAATCTGCATTCGATGGGATTTTCCGTCCGCGGCTTCCCATTTACGCTTAAGAATTCCATCTTCCACCTGCAAGGAATTACATTATGCCCATTATGCTTTAAATGTTCCACTCTTGTCGGAAATATTGTTCCAAGTTGGCCGCTCGTTCTTTTCTTTGTGTTCCAGGATTAGCAATAATCCTTACATGGTCTTCTTGATAGAGCATCAGCGTTATTATGCACTTACCCTTGACGGTGGGAAATTTGGAAATCGTACGTTTGAAGTCGTTCGATCCATCGATCTATTTGACCTTCCGGATTTTTAAAATTTAACAACCATTTCAGGGCAGCATGATCCGTTCGAAGGTGGAATCGACGTCCGTAGAGGTACTTATGGAAATTCGTATCGGCTTCTACGACAGCCAGCAGTTCCTTTCTTGTTGCGCAGTGGTTTCTCTCTGGCTTAGATAAAACTCGACTATAATATACGACAACTCTCTCGTTGCCATCAACTTCCTGTGACAACACTGCTCCGATTCCTGTGTTACTTCCATCAGTATCCAATATAAATCGGCGATCCGAACTTGGGAATGCCAATGTTGGAGTCTTACATAACTCGGCCTACAATGTGTTGAATGCTGGCTCACACGTTTCTGTCCAATTGAATTTCTTGTCTTTACCCGTTAGTTCGTGTAGGGTTTTAGCCACATTGGCGATTCCTTTAACAAACCGTCGGTAATATGTGGCTAATCCCATAAAGCTTCTTAACTGTTGCTTATCTTCTGCAGTAGGCCACTCTCGGATAGCTGCTATCTTATCAGGATCCGTTTGAACTCCTGCAGATGAAACGATGTGTCCCAGGAATTTTACTCTCCTTTCGAAGAGTTCACATTTCTTCGAATTGAGCTTTAGGTTGGCCTGTCTTAGTCGTTCGAAGACGGAGCGCAAATTATTGATGTTTCTCGTATATCCCTTCCAACAACGATGATATCGTCCAAGTACACAAGACACGTCTTCCATGTAAGTCCCCGTAGCAACTTTCTATTAGTCGTCCAAAAGTTGCTGGAGCATTACACAATCCAAAAGCCATCACATTGAATTGATAAACTCCGTTTCCGGCAGTAAACCAGGAATTTTACTCTCCTTTCGAAGAGTTCACATTTCTTCGAATTGAGCTTTAGGTTGGCCTGTCTTAGTCGTTCGAAGACGGAGCGCAAATTATTGATGTTTCTCGTATATCCCTTCCAACAACGATGATATCGTCCAAGTACACAAGACACGTCTTCCATGTAAGTCCCCGTAGCAACTTTCTATTAGTCGTCCAAAAGTTGCTGGAGCATTACACAATCCAAAAGCCATCACATTGAATTGATAAACTCCGTTTCCGGCAGTAAACGCTGTCTTCTCACTGTTCTCCTTCTTCATTTCCACTTGCCAGTAACCGCTTTTTAGGTCCAATATTGAAAACCACTGAGCTCCAGAAAGGGTATCTAGTGTGTCGTCGATTGAAGGAAATGGGTAACTGTCTTTCTTCATAACGTCGTTTAACCGGCGGTAGTCGACACAAAATCTAGTTGTCCCATCCTTCTTCTTGACGAGCACTACCGACGAAGCCCATGGGCTCGATGATTTCTCGATGACTCCTTGCTCTTCCATCTCTCGAATCATGTTGCCGACTTCTGCTTGTTTGCCCAACGGTACTCGACGAGGTGGCTGCCTTATAGGTCTTGACTCACCCGTGTCAATGCGATGTTTGACTATACCGGTGCATCCGAATTCATCATTTCCTGCCACAAAAATATCAGAAAAATCGTTCAGGAGTGATTTAACGCTTGCCTTTTTTCTGTCTGTTAATCCGATTTTCTGGGGCATCAGCCCATCAACCACAGAGGATGCACACCAGAGGTCTGTTGAATTGAACGGCCCTCTCCCCTTGCCTGAATTGAGCTTATCATTGATACGGGTGCATATTCTGCGATTACTTTGTGGGGGTTTCTCTAACCACATGGAGAACCAACCCACAATGCCAACCAATCTTGACCGCTAACAGCGCGTCACCTCAATCCAACTCCCCGTGCCAAATCTGCATTTGCATACATCTTATACTTACCAGGAACCCATTTCCCAAGCTGAAATGAATGCATATTCCAATTTACAACGGAATATTAATCATTTCCCTCAATTACATCACCCCACATACGTTTTCCCAAAATTGCTCCGGTCAACTACCTACTTAAGTTATATTTTCTCTTTATGACCAAGCAATCTTAATTCCCCCGAAATTCATATGCCATAACAAACGCATATCCAAATCCTCAACGGAACATTACCAACTAACTAAACCGCGCACATTTCCCCGAAATTATTTCGATTAACATTTCTATCTAAACGATATCCCTTGCTTGCACCCAAGCCATTCCAATTTCCCCCGAAAATGCATGCCCATACTCGCTCGCGCCCCCAAACCAATTTCCCGGTACACCCAACCAACGAAGTCAACCCAGCCTGTACGGCCAGAATTCGCTGGAACTGAGTTCTTATGCGAGCGTAGCAACGCCTCCAAAATTCTCCGTAATTGGCAGCGAGCCTAATTTCGGTATGACGCACCACCACGACGCATTGAATGAATTATTTTCATTCATGAGTCAGTCGTCCTCCAACTACCACAACGCGCGTATCGGTAGTCCCCTGTAACCGCCGCCCCAGCGTGCCAAATAAAGTCCGCCCTAATGTTCTCCTTCCAATTGCCGCGGGTACAGCGTCGAAAATGGATAGAAAAAAAAAAACATTCGGGCGCAGTTCGCGGATTAAAACTAGACAACTTATGAGGAATCCTAAGATAAAATAAAAAGACCCTTACGGCCGATTCCCAGTGTTTCATTTCTTTCCTTACTTTCGCTGGTAAACAACTCTGTAGTGGGGCGACGGTTAACTGGTGCCACACGTTGGTACATCCCACCATCGCACCCCCACACTGGTGACCCCGTAAAAAAAACGCGCAACCTTCGAACCTTTGTGCATAAAAAGCCGACATTTTAATGGTGTTGCCTTTTTAGAGAGTGAATACGCTACCTTCCGAACCCCCTTTCGGCACTTAAAACATAAAAACACAGTCCTTCCGAACCACAGCGACGCGTAAATATGAATCATTTTTCCTAAGCGCGTGTGTAATCTCAGTAGCTGAAATGATGGCGAAACGGAGTTCACAAATGAAACATTTGACCTCATCGAAACATCGCAACTAGTAGTTGAACCAAGGCAGGAGGACGTAAACAAAATATCTTCCCAACCGGCGGCTGAGGATGAAAGTATCGCCATCCATAATAAGAGTTCAACTCAAGAAAACGAATCAGCCATTGAAAGCCACTCTACAGATTTGGAATACTTAATTACAAACCCAAGTCCGACTACGATAATAATGATATCGCAAAGCAAAGTGGCTACGATAACACCGAAGACACATTGATACAAGAGCTACAATCAACCGCATCACCACCTAAATCCTCTTCACCACCATCTATCGATAATAAATTACGAATACAGATAAATACTTATCAGGAACAGCAACCACCTCAACAACAATGGTCCAAGAGGAAACGCACCAATTTATAGCTGACCAACTTCAAACCGGACCTGTTCCATCCTGTATCAATCCATAAAGTGCGGCTCTCAAGAGTTTTGTCAGCCAATGAGATAGTCTACGAGTACCACTGCTGCTGCCGCTGTTAACACTGAAAACTTTAATCATACGATCGACCGTAATCTGTACTGGATAAACCAAGGGATTGTAGTGATTTATGCGTACATCCTGCCCAAAAGCGGTATACACAAGTTTACAACTTAGCTCAACTGTGGCCCATCCTTCAGAACCGCCCCCATCACCTCATCAACGGGAATGACGGCAAAATTAGGCGACCGCTGCCTAAAATCATATATCTCTTGCCAAATCCTCTTGAGAATCACCAATATACCCGAGTATCGTTTTGGGCTTCATCTTCCACGCCATCACCAATATCAACGACATCAGCGAAATCAGAATAGTTCTGATCGAGATCCAACAATTCAAGGTCAAATCCCTCAAATAGTTTCAACGATTGATAATTAATTCAAAAAGGACCCCAAAGAAAAAGGATCAATTGTGATTGTCTATAAAGTTACAATAATAAACAAACATTTCTGTTAATCATTTCAGCACTGTTTTAAACTAGAACAACTAATCACTACACTAGTCGATTCAAACATTGATAGCAAAGGAGGTAAGCACAACCAAACAAACCAACAAACAAATAATTTACAATTAATAAGAGTAAAATGCTGATTATAAAAAAAAAAAAAGAAAGAATATTGTAACAATTTATCTTGCCAAATTTACTTCAAGGAAATAAATAAGTAAGAAAATCACTAGAAACAAACCATAACAGTTGATATTGTAGTAACATATCTCGAACGAGTAGAAATTGTGATAATTCGATATATTGTACATTTTAGTGAATCTGAACGTAAATCGTATTTCGTTGAATTCGACATTCGGTTTCGTTCTAACCCATTTTCCACGCCATTGTTATTTTAAAATAATCATTGTAATTGCAGAAGCATTGCATATTTCTAGTGGAAAGCAAAGAAACCTATAAATGGTTTTTTTTTTCTTTCAAACTACTTTACATGCTCTATTTTAAATGCAATGTACACACACAGATTATAAGCATAAATTGTTTAAACAAATGTCTCATGGGCCTTGCCCACTAACAATACTGTATTACAAATATCGGTTAGTTAAAATAAACGGTACTTTTCAACTTTCGGCCGTTTATCGTAAAATAGAATAGGTAGTCAAATCAAGCCAATCCTTATTAAATTAATATAAGAAGAAAAATAAAAAATACATATACCTAGTATGTATATATCTAAATATATATACAGATATATATGCAGCGCATATATACAAATACATGTTCTCTTCACACTATATGTATAATACAACACATATTATCCATTAATAATGCCAATGAAGACGGCCTTCCTTTTGCCCTCCTACTATAGAATTGACTTTTAAGCTTTAAAAATATCTAACACGCCTTGCCTTAATTGAATCTGTCAAACAACTTCAAAAACCAAGTTTAAATGATACACATGTTGTATTCCAGAATACTACCCGTATTAAATTTAACACTGAATCTCCTAACACATCCTTAAAAACTTCACTTAACATATATTACATTCTCACTTAATACACACCATTCATAAACATTCACAATATTACCAGTTACAGCACACTTAATAACCTGCACCTTTTTATTTATTGAAAACATAGCAACTTGGATTTTCGTCCGAATTGAATGTGAAAAGTCAAAAAGAAAAAATAGCATAGAGAAAAAAGTTCAGTTCATAAAGTTAGTTTGAGATTGTAAGTTGAATAGTGAGTTTGGAAAGTTGATATAAATATATTAAATATAGTGATAATATTTGAGTTTTAATATCATCTAAAACCCTTTAAGAGCCGTTGAATTTAAAAAAGGGTTTTTCTTGTTAATGGCGCCTCAGCCAGTTGTAACTGGACTTTCACCAAAGGAAGGTCCGCCTGGGACGCGGATCATAATACGTGGAGAATTCTTAGGAACCAGAGCGAGTGATCTAATTGGTTTAACTATTTGCGGATGTGACTGCCTTCTATCAGCAGAGTGGAAAAGTTGTAATAAAATTGTTGTGCGTACAGGACCAGCAAAAGAAGAAAAGGAATAATAAAAGGTCCCCGCTCTTCCCTCAACCGAGGAAGCACGGCGCCGGACTTCAACACTGGTGGCAGCGGTGGGATTCAACCAAAGGATCCCAAATAAAAAGAAGAAAATAAGAAGAAAAAAAAAACAAGAAAAAAAAATTTTTTTTAAAAAAACAAAATTTAAAACAACAAAAAAAAATGTTTATAAGAAGAAGAAAAAAGTAAACATAAAACAACGAAAAACAAAGTAAACAAAAAATTTAAAACAAAAAAAAATTAAAGGGAACACAAAGAGGAACTCTACGACACAACAAAGAAGAAAAAAAGGGACAACATTAAGAAATTCAACAAGACTTCTATCAACATCTAGAGTAGTAAGAAATTTTTTCAATATTTTGTTTTTTCTCTCTTCCTTTTTTTTTGTAGGAATATTTTACTTGGATTTTTTTCCTTTTTCAAAAAAAAAGTGTTTTCTCGATAGAAATTTTGAAAATTCTCTTTTCAGTTTTTTTTCGACGACATTTCCGTTTCTTTTCCTTCTCGTCGAAAATTTTCTTTCTTTTCAGTTTTGGGTCCAAACCATATCGTTTCCATATATATATATTGAATAATAACATAAAGGCCATTTTTTCATAAACCATATTTTTAAGAATTGATAACAAATTTTCGCCATACTTTAATTCAAATTTTCAATATTACGAGCCCATATTACACGAGACAGGCGGCTAGGCAGGGGGAAGAACAATTCCACTATCAACAGATACTCAGTAAAACCCCTGAAATGGCTCTGTCTGTCGGAATTTCTGATGTTTTCAGAATCGTCCCTACCTTTGACGGGAAACCCTGCGACTTAGGTAAATTTATTTCCGGGGGAGACGCTTTATTTAGATCCATAAAGAAGGCAGACCCGGATATGTACGAGACGTTTTTAGAGCTAGTCAAAAATAGACTAGAGGGTCATGCTTACGATCTGATCAGGTATAGCAAAATCGCTAAGTGGGAGGATTTAAAAGATAAACTCGAATCGGAATATAAAGAGGAGCAATCTCGGTCGACGGCACACAATGAGTTGATTTCTCTGAAACAACGCTACAGAGAAACCGTCCGGGAATATGGCGATAGAGTCGCGAATGCTCTAAGGACTCTAAACTCTGCCACATGTGAAATAACAGCAGACGCGGTGGTTAGGGAATTCTTAATGGAAGAAAACAAAAAATTGGCCGTACAAACATTTGAAGATGGACTAATGAACGAACAGCTAAAGATACTAGCTAAAGTCCATGGGAGAAATAATTTAAAACAGTCGATTGCACATGTAGTATCACATGGTGCTCGAATGGACAACTCTCCCAGGTCATATCAATACAATGAAAAACCTACATTCAATCGTATAGTCTGCCAAACCTGTGGTAAGCCAGGGCATACACAGGACACATGTTATCGGAACATGCAATCCAACTTTTTTCCGAATAGACAACCCATAAAAAGGGAATATAACATTGTATGTAATTTCTGTGGACGGAATAATCACACAGAGAATGAGTGTAGATACAAGATATCTAGGAATGGATCGGCTTCAACAAATTACCAACAAGGTACAACAACGCGTAACCCATTCCGAAATAATCCTACAAACTCCGAAAATCGTTTTGGTGAAAATTCTAGGAGCACCAATAGACAAAACGATCGGCAAAATGTTCACTTTTCTCGGGTGCAAGAGTCGGAAAACGAGGCCTAACGCCAACCAAAATTTATGGAAGACAGACCAAATTTTTCTATTTACAGCATTAGATCTTTGGAAATAGATAACGACCATTGTAATGAAGCTCCTAGCCAAATATACTCCTATAAACCTAGACATATAAACAAAGATAACCCTGCCCCTAATATAAAGACTCCGATTCATACTCCCATTCTGGAAAACAATTCAGCAACACAGACTGAAAATCCGAAATTTTCAGCAGTATTAAAGACTGAAATCGCTAATATCTCAGATATCCCTATTGACAACGCAGACACTTCAGCACCCAAGACTGAAAACTCAGCAGTATTAAAGACTGAAAATTCGGATCCTGCAGAAAATATACAAACAGAAACCCCTAATATTCCGGCTATCCCAATAGACAACCACGGCACTTCAGCAACAAAGACTGAAAATTCAGCAGTGTTAAAGACTGAAGACCCAATAGTTGCAATAAAATTCGAAACCCAAGTCAGTTCAGCAGCTAATACTGATGAACAAATCTTTTCAGCAGCAAAGACTGACGGATTAAATGTTTCTACAGCAGATATAACTGAAGAAATAGTTCAAACAGCAAATAGGACTGGGAACCAAGATGTTCTAACAGCTAATAAGTCTGAAGAACTATTCGAATCAGTAAATGAGACTGAGAAACTAAACGATCCATCAGCAGGGAGTAAGACTGAAAAGGTAGACGTTCCGACAGCAGTTAAAGCTATGGACAATGACAACACTAAGCCGAAAACAATAAATATTTTAAACAACGAAAACAAACACAAACACTTACTCAAACACGAAATAATAAAAAATGAAAATAATAATTTAACTAAAATAGGTATTGTAAAGAGTAACTATATAAATACATTACAAGTCTTTTTTTTCAACAATAAAAATTTATTCCAATGCAAAATACAAAAAAATAAAAGGTTACACCGTCATTTAAATTATTTAAGATCATTTTTCAAGAAGATTTTTGGTAATAATCATCTTTATTCAATCATCATAGTAATAGGCCCAGAAAGGTTTTGGAAACTTTTCCATAAATTTAAGGAAAAGATAAACACATAACAAATGGCCTTTGTTTTATTATTCAATATATATGAAATAATCTAACAATTGTAGGAAATGACGGAAATGAAAAAAAAAAAAAAAAAAAAAAGTTAATGAGGGGGACGAAAGAAAGAAAATTTTAGAGGTAATATATATTGGAAATTTTAGAATTTATATATATTCGAACGGAAAAGGAAAGAAAGGAAATTTTAGAGGTAATATATGTATTAGAAATTTTGGAATTAATATATATACGGAAATGAGAATTTTGAAACAATAATATTAATATTATATATTTAATATAATAAGTAATAATGATTTTTAGATAAGAAAAGAAAAGGTTCCAAGGAGAAATATTTAAATTTAGTTAGGTAATATGTAATGTAAATAGACTATTTTGACTATTTTTCTAGTGTTAAGAACTTTTTGATTATTGAAAAAATTTAGTTAATATATAATGTAAATAGATTATTTTTCTAGTATTAAGAACTTTTTGATTATTGTAACCTTTGATGAAAGATTAATTTTGAAAACCATTGTAATGTAATTGAACGAAAATCCAAGCCTTTAATTAATCTTAATCTAACCTATAGTTACTAGAAAATTATTCTCTTCAAGGATAATTTTCTTTCTCGAAGAAGGGTGGAATGTTGTATTCCAGAATACTACCCGTATTAAATTTAACACTGAATCTCCTAACACATCCTTAAAAACTTCACTTAACATATATTACATTCTCACTTAATACACACCATTCATAAACATTCACAATATTACCAGTTACAGCACACTTAATAACCTGCAGCTTTTTATTTATTGAAAACATAGCAACTTGGATTTTCGTCCGAATTGAATGTGAAAAGTCAAAAAGAAAAAATAGCATAGAGAAAAAAGTTCAGTTCATAAAGTTAGTTTGAGATTGTAAGTTGAATAGTGAGTTTGGAAAGTTGATATAAATATATTAAATATAGTGATAATATTTGAGTTTTAATATCATCTAAAACCCTTTAAGAGCCGTTGAATTTAAAAAAGGGTTTTTCTTGTTAATGGCGCCTCAGCCAGTTGTAACTGGACTTTCACCAAAGGAAGGTCCGCCTGGGACGCGGATCATAATACGTGGAGAATTCTTAGGAACCAGAGCGAGTGATCTAATTGGTTTAACTATTTGCGGATGTGACTGCCTTCTATCAGCAGAGTGGAAAAGTTGTAATAAGATTGTTGTGCGTACAGGACCAGCAAAAGAAGAAAAGGAATAATAAAAGGTCCCCGCTCTTCCCTCAACCGAGGAAGCACGGCGCCGGACTTCAACACACATAAGATTAACGATAATTTGATTGCAATGTGAACCACGATTCACTTCCAATAGAAACCAATTAAATTTTAGCATTAGAAATATAGGCTATATATTTTGTATAAATTTTCTCGCATTTGAAAAATTGCACATTTAAGAATACATGCAACACTCCAGTGCACGCAATGTACCAAAAGTTTACACTTAGAATAATTTTTATGTAAGGACTCACACTTAAAGTAGATGTTAAAACATACTAAATAATATTCCTTCGAAACAACTCAATACATATACTTTCTGGCCCCCTTTGTGAACATAACTTAATTTTTTTTATTTATCAAAGAAAATGTTTTCGTTTTATAATTATTATTATATATAAGAGAACTTTGTATGTAATTTAAGCAGATAACCGCCTAGCAAATAACCGGCCCATCCCATTTTTGTTAGATAATTAAGTTTACCGCCCACTTTTATATTTTATTCCCCGAACTGCCGCACCCGCACAAAGAAAATCGTATTAAACAATATCATAACACGTATATCTCTTCGCTAGATTATACGAGCACATACCGCCTATACGTTTAAAATAAGAAAGCAGTAACCAGAGATATACCCGGACCGAAAGCAATTTTCTTCATTTTCCCCCACGAATATAAAAATCGCTTTATTTTACGGGTATACTACTTTATCCCCCTTCAAATAATCATATTATAAACCATCGTAAGCCCCCTCCCGGCACAACCCGCTCACAACACCGCATTAACACACCTCGCACGACTCGCGCTCGCCCCCCTCCTCGACATCGGCCAACCTCACTCTATCAACCCGACTCTCTCCGCCTCCGCCAAACTCCACGCGACATTCCTCGAAATCCGCCATTTCCTTCAAACCGGCTCCTCTCTCAACTGCGGCACAACATTGCCCACCAGACGACTCCATGCGACCCAGCTCGCCTCCCCCCGACTCTACGCAACCCTTTCGACATCGCTCGACACCGACCAAACCTTTTCGACACAGTTCGACCTACTTCGATCCTTCGACTCCTTCCTGCCCCGTAGGGACATACTGACACACAACGCCCGCACTCAACCCTCTCGGCCCCGCCCACCTTTCACAACCTCGGCTCCTCATTGAACCACAGCTACCGCGCGTAGCAAACAACCAGTAGGACGCCCGACTCCCAGGCCGGCGCCTTGCTATCCACCCGCTACTCCGAGTAGCAAACTATAGTCAGGACGCCCGCTTCTACCACCCTTACTCCACACAAGGATTCTTCTTTCTAGGGCCCCCTGCGGATGCGATCAACCCTGGCTCGAACCTCTTCCATCCCGCACACGTCACTGCGGATGCGAGCGAATTCCCGATAGGCCCTGACCCATTCGGGCAACAAACGTGTTGCTCCAAGCGACCCACAACAGACCAGTAGGCCACGCCGCACACCCCTTGCCCATGTGGCATCAACGCGGCAACAACGTGCCCACTCCTTGTATCGACCCGGGCCCACCACGACCCAGGAACCCGTCACTCAGGACAGTTCCAATACCCCACCACCGCGGCTTCCGAAGCGAGAAGACCTACCTTATCTTTCAAGCGTCTAGCCCCCCTCCCAGCACTAACACCAAACTCCTCCGCCCTACCATCATTTCGTGACTACGTCACTGGGAGAGGAGTACTGTGGGGGGGGTTTCTCTAACCACATGGAGAACCAACCCACAATGCCAACCAATCTTGGCCGCTAACAGCGCGTCACCTCAATCCAACTGCATGCATATTCCAATTTACAACGGAATATTAATCATTTCCCTCAATTACATCACCCCACATACGTTTTCCCAAAATTGCTTCGGTCAACTTCCTACTTAAGTTATATTTTCTCTTTATGACCAAGCAATCTTAATTTCCCCGAAATTCATATGCCATAACAAACGCATATCCAAATCCTCAACGGAACATTACCAACTAACTAAACCGCGCACATTTCCCCGAAATTATTTCGGTTAACATTTCTATCTAAACGATATCCCTTGCTTGCACCCAAGCCATTCCAATTTCCCCCGAAAATGCGTACCCATACCCGCTCGCGCCCCCAAACCAATTTCCCGGTACACCCAACCGACGAAGTCAACCCAGCCTGTACGGCCAGAATTCGCTGGAACTGAGTTCTTATGCGAGCGTAGCAACGCCTCCAAAATTCTCCGTAATTGGCAGCGAGCCTAATTTCGGTATGACGCACCACCACGACGCATTGAATGAATTATTTTCATTCATGAGTCAGTCGTCCTCCAACTACCACAACGCGCGTATCGGTCCGCCTAATGTTCTCCTTCCAATTGCCGCGGGTACAGCGTCGAAAATGGATAGGAAAAAAAACATTCGGGCGCAGTTCGCGGATTAAAACTAGACAACTTATGACGAATCCTAAGATAAAATAAAAAGACCCTTACGGCCGACTCCCAGTGTTTCATTTCTTTCCTTACTTTCGCTGGTAAACAACTCTCTAGTGGGGCGACGGTTAACTGGTGCCATACGTTGGTACATCCCACCATCGCACCCCCACAACTTCTCCTTTTCTTATTTCGACCGGCTCCTCGGACGCATTTAGTAGTCTCCTCCTATGATTAGCGCATGAACAACAATTCTCAATTGATGTTTCATTCAGTCGTCGACGTTTCCTACAGTCAACAGAGATGTGGGCGACTTCGCCGCATGTCCAACACTTCATATCAGGTCTCGGGGTTCTCCGTTGTACATGCCCGATTCTTTGGCAGGAACATTCCTGGACGGACACTTTTGGACCCTATATGTACTTCTGATAGCCAGTTTAACAGATTCATATGCCAATGCGAATGCCAGTATTTCATTAGTCGTCTTCTTTGCTGATAAGCGAACGACTTGTTGCAAGACCCGATATTGGAGTGCATTTATAAATGCCTCGTTCAGAAATTCCTTAGTCATATTTGAATAAGACAAGTTTGCCAATCGCTCAATATCTGCCTGCAACTGTTGAAGATTTTCTCCAGGTTTCTGCGTTCTGCTCCGCAGTTGCATGCGGTAGACCTGCTGCATCTGGTTGTCTCCATACCTAGCTTCAAGGCCGTTTCTTACCGCTTGGAAATCTGTTTGCTTCTCTGCTGGTATGGTTTGTAGCAATTTTTCAGCCGCCCCGCGGAGTGACACGTTTAGTGATGTTGAGTTTTGCTCATCTGACCATTTATTATAATTGGCCGCGGCGTCAAACTGATGTAGAAATACGGAGAAGGGTCCCGTTCCATCGAAGATTGGCGATTGCATCCTAGTATCTTTGTAGGCATGTTGATTGCTAGGCGATGTCTTATTTCTCTCAACATACTCGAGTCTCTTCTCGATTCGCGTTATTTCATCGGTGACTTTCTTAAATTCAGCTTCGTTTTTTAGGTCCAGATTTTCTACTTCGTTACGAAATTTTTAACTGAATTTCTTCCTCAAAGTGTTGAAAATTACATTTCATTCACCGCGTTTGGGCAGCCAGTTTCGCATTCAGATCTGCAGCTTGTGCGTCGAATTTTGAATTTAGGACATCCAATTTTGCATTAACATCTGCAGCTTGCGCGTGCAATTTTGTGTTAACGTCTGTAGCTTGTGCTTCCAATTTTATCATCATAATGCTGAGCTTGTGGGTCCAATTTTGAATTTTGGGCATCCAACTTTGCATTAACATCTGCAACTTGCGCGTCCAATTTTGTATTAATGTATGTAGCTTGCGCACATTCGTGGTCCAAGCATCTCGACGAACAATCAGCGGGGGGCGCATTGGTGGTTAGTTGATTACGAGGGTTGCCTCTTGTGTTTCGGGATTTGGCAACCCTAGTGTTGCAATCCGGCAATTGACAGCTCTGTCGTAAAGTTGGACATTTTTGAGGTTATACGCACTCAGAACGTTTTGACATACGAGCGCTATTTGTGTTGTTTACAGTAACTTAAAAGATTCATCTCGGCCCAAAAATGGAATTGAATCGTCAACATTTTCGTGCGATTATTTTTTACAACTTTCGGCGCGGATTAACTCAGCAACAGTGCATGGATGAACTTTATTCAATTTTGGCGATGAAACTCCATCAAGGACCAGTGTTTATCGATGGTATGGTGAATTCAATCGTGGTCGTAGTTCACTTCAAGATGAATTTCGTGAAGGTCGTCCAAAATCAGTTGTTGTTCCGAAAACCATTGATGCTGTGCGCGAACTGATATTGGAAGATCGTCATGTGACCTATCGTGAGATTGAGACAACCTTAGGCGTTAGTGGGACCAGCATACATTCAATATTGCATAAACATTTGACTGTCAAAAAAATTTGTTCGCGTTGGATCCCACGCCATTTGTCAATCGCCCAAAAAAGGCTCGTGTCAATTGGTCGAAATAAATGCTCAAAAAATACGGTGGCGGTGCTTCGAAACACGTCTATGATATCGTGACAGGTGATGAATCGTGGATTTACTCGTATGACCGCGAAGGTAAACAGCATGCGACTGTCTGGGTGTTTCAAGACGGGACAAATCCAACAAAAGTTGGTCGCGCACGAAGCACTTCCAAGCAAATGGTCGCCTGTTTTTTCGGAAAAACTGGACATGTCGCAACCGCACTACTAGAACAACACAGAACAGTCAATTCTGAGTGGTACACAACCATTTGTTTGCCAGTTGTCTTCCAAGAAATCAGGAAAACCAACCGCCGAAGACGGATCACTCTTCACCACGACAATGCGAGCTCGCACACATCGGCTGCGACAACTGCATTTTTGAGCACCCAAAACATCGATTTGATGGGTCATCCGCCGTATAGTCCTGATTTGGCACCGAATGACTTCCTTTTATTCCCGTACGTAAAAACAAACTGAGAGGTCAACGTTTTTCGACACCTGAAGAAGCGGTTGCTGCATTCAGAATGCATGTGTTGGAGATACCTCAATCAGAGTGGCAAAAGCGCTTCGACAATTGGTTCAAACGCATGCAAAAGAGTGTAGATCTTCATGGGGAATATTTTGAAAAACAATAAAGTGATTTTCGATGATCAATATTTGTTTTTGTTCTCTAATCCTGAAATATAAAAGGCAATCCTCGTATAAGTCAGGTTCTTTTTCGTAGTTTTCATTTGAATCAGTACCTGACTGACTTTCAAGCCGACAACTTGTCTCACAGTCTTTTTCGTGCTATTCTTAGTAATTACTTATACTGTTATATTCACACCAATTGTCACAACCCATTATCTGGTTTTCTTATTTTCTTTGCCTCGTTTTCCGCATACAAATTTGAACAAGTGTTAAATCCGTTAAGTTATGGCCCCTGGGCCAAGTGTGTTAAATAAAATTAAGCGTAAACGGTTGCGTTACGACCCCGGTATTGGAGGCCAAACTCCTCCCGACAAACTTACTAAAGTGAATAATAAAGTGCTAGAGAGATCCAATATGTGTTCAAACTCTAACTTCTTCCAACCACTTCTAAGTCTAATGGAGGCCTCGCCTGAAATGGATTCGACCAACGTCGATCAGTGCGCAGAAGTTACTAAAGAAACCGTTCCACCAATTGTGGTCGTTGAATCCCGGTGCGTTTACCGGGTATGAGCGACGACGATTTGAAATTGTAATTTCACGAAAATATTCGAATTGCGAAACGAACGACGATTTAAATAAAGAAAAACGACATATAACGTTCATCACAATATTTCTCCTTTATTCAATATGTGTATGACAAATCAATTTTATGAACGAAACTATTCTTGGATTCAACGAACGAAGATTATTTAATTTTTACGACAACGAAACGATAACATGTCGACAACGACAACGAAACGAATAACATGACGACAACGACAGCGAGTTTAATCCACACTAAACTAATTTACATAATTCAACATGACAAGCAAAAAATGGTTGCCTGGGCGCAAGGCGCTCGGACATTATATTCGTGACAACGTATCCTAAATATGTAACATTGAATATACAAGTTATTAAATCAAAATTAAAGCGTTTTTTTCCGAATGCCTCCAAGTGTAAGCATTAATTTTGGTTTGCGTAACGAAATTTTACAAGTATTGCAAACTACCGTGTATTCGTCAGGACACAGTTGTCGATTTTCTTTTGTGTGCCAGTCCGAAAGTACGTTCATCTGTTGCACTGTGATCGGTCTTAAATCGCGTTCAAACCAAAATTCTATCGCAAACAGAGCAAGCATACCCAAAGTCATTGTCAAGAAACATCAATTTAAATCTTGATATCGATTTGTTCCATTTCATGCCCGATACCTCTTGCGCCGATATAACTGGTTGTATTGTAAAATACACGGATTCTGCTGCTGAAGGCTGTTGTAGGTTTACGACCTGTAGTTCTTGAACGTCGTTTGAACTTACCGCTGCGAAACCACTATGAACAGACAATTTTCTCTTAGCTATATCCGATTTATTTAATGCTGCAAGGCGCTGCCTGTATTCGCGTTGTCTTTGTGTATTTTTTGTCTTTACGCTTTCAACCTGTACAGCTGTTCTCGACAGTGCAAGGCGCTGTCTGTACTCCCATTGTCTCTCTGCATTTGAGTTAGGAGTAATTAAGAGAGTCGCGCTCTCGCTCACTGCGGCTCGTGCGTTATCGGTTATCGTTATCGTAACGCTACAACCTTTTTTCCGAATGCCTCCCAAGGTATACCGATTTATAAGACGCTGTCACTTCAAAAACTAAACAATAAAAATGGCGGTAACACACACAAAACAGTGCTGCCAAAACATTTGGGTATTTACAAAAAACTATAAAGAAATAATAATAACAATTAATAACAAAAATAATAATTAAGTTCAATGGCTTCAACTAACTAGTTCTAGCACGCGACAGTGGTGTTAAAATCAACTAGTGCTAAAGTGCGTAATATTTTGAGTAACATTAAAATAGACAACTACCTCATTAAAAACATATCGCTTGGACAAAAAATATATGCCCCAACAATTGACATATATAACAAAATTAGAGCGGAACTCTTACAGTTAAAATGTGAGTTTTTTACCCACTCGCGTAAGGAAAATCGTCCATTAAAGGTAGTACTATCCGGATTAGACTTGATTAGCAACGATATAATGAAAAATTAACTTATTGCACTCGGGATTAAGTGCCTAAATGTTAAAACCATCACATTAAATTCGTCAACAAAAGCCCTGTACAAACACTACTTGTACATTGTTTACATCCAACGCGGTACTATATAACTAAATGAACTCAAACGTAACTTCTCTACATTGTTCAAAACGATCGTTCGCTGGGACTTCAAAAAACATCATCCAGGTAATGTCACACAATGTCATAATTCCCAGCTTTACTGTCACGGCTCGGTGCTTTGTCACATAAATAGCTTCTGTGCAATCTGTTCGGGAAACCACAAAACATCCGACTGCAAAACGAATGAGGCCATCAAGTGTGCTAATTGCAGTGGGGTCCATAAATCCACCGAACCTGAATGCATTAGCCGAAAGCAGTACATAGACATTCGCCGCAAATTATCCCCACGTGGACGTGGTACAGGAAATACAACGTTCCTACAGCCTCCGAGTAACAAACAACAGCCACTGCCCGATCGATTATCCATTGATAATTTCCCTCCACTACCACGATCTGTGCGTCAACCTTCACTTCCTTCATCCACCTGGGGTTCTGGCCTCCGTCAAACCCAGCAACCTTCCAACAGTGATACGACACCCACGAAGAAAAATCCAACTGAAACTATAAATAACGATAACTTGTTCTCTGTTAGCGAGGTAAACTCTCTTCTTAATGAAGTTGTAACCAAGCTTAGTGCGTGTCACACCAAATCTGACCAATTTAATGTCATTACCTCATTAGCTCTTAGCATCATAACTTGGAATGCAAGAAGCATCAAAAACAAACAGCATGCTTTTTTTAATTTCTTGATAAATTTTAATATTGATATTGCACTTGTTTCAGAAACAGGACTCAAACAAGACATTTCTTCCTCTCATCAAAATTACATATGTTATCGCCAGTGCCGGATTAAGCCAATCGGGGGCCCTAGGCCATTCAAATTTTGGGGCCCTCTTTTTTTTAATAATCGTAAAATTAATCGTTATTGATGCATTTGTATAATTTAAACAACTAATTCATATCATTTTAAGGTTTTCAAATACAATAAAATAAAGTAAATCATTTTTTTCAGTTGAATTATATATTGTTTGATTAAAAATAATTAACAGTATATTAAATTATAAAATAATCTTTGGACACCTCTTTGGAAGATGAAAGCGACGCTCGTAAACTTTGCTTCGTCTGATGATTTCAATCTTGAGCGTATCGATAATTACCAAAAAACCGTTTACACGAAAATAGTCGCGCGGACTTAATGCAACATCTGGAGCATCGCCATCGTTCGGCTGTCTTGTTCTTCGTCGAACTCGCGATGCGACATTCGCATAATCTGTCTCAGGTAAAATGGATCTGGCTTTGTTTTCAAACACTTCGAACTTATCTCTCATCTCATCTAACAAATTTTCTACTGACGAGTACATTAACGCGCAGGTTTTCAGATCAATTTCTACTGACTGCAATGCTTTGCTCGTTGCCCGAAAATTGTTCAAAATATCGCTCCACAAAACAAGCATGAAAACAAATTCGAAGGTTTGAATTTTATTCGCGATACATTCAACTTCGTGTCTACAGTCATTTTTTTGTGTTAAATCATCATCGGCAATTTCGTACAATGCTGCTACGATTTCGTTGAATGATTTTTCAATTGCCCCAGTGGTGATCGCATGAGCTTCCCAACGAGTTTAGGATAACGATTTCAGTACCTTTTCGTTTCTGATACGTTCCTTCAAAACGTCCCACTGGTGGGTTGAGCTTGAAAAGAATGTGTACAATAATTGTACAATAGAAAAAAAGTTCACTGGAAACAAGCAGCACTTTATAGCAGTTTCTCCAACTAAGTTAAGCGAATGCGCTGCACATGGTAAATAAATCGCAAATTCGTTGAGATTTAACAAGATCGATTGCATACCTGAGTAAATACCCGACATATTCGGAGCATTATCATAAGATTGACCCCTGCAGTATTTAAAATCTAAGCCGCAAATCGCATGAAATTCTAAAACCACTTCAGCCACGCAACACCTCTATGGCTATCAAAGTTTAAAAAAGTCAAAAATGTTGTATTCCAGAATACTACCCTTATTAAATTTAACACTGAATCTCCTAACACATCCTTAAAAACTTCACTTAACATATATTACATCACTTAATACATACCATTCATAAACATTCACAATATTACCGGTTACAGCACACTTAATAACCTGCACCTTTTTATTTATTCAAAACAAAGCAACTTGGATTTTCGTCCAAATGAATTGAATGTGAAAAGTCACAGAAGAGAGAAAAAAATAGAATAGAAGAAGTTCAGAGGAGATTTGGAAGTGAGGACTGTCAAAGAAAAATTTATTGATAGCTGTGAACACAATTTCCGTTGATTTTTTATTAATTCAAATATACATTAACAAGGCGATGATTTCAAATCGAGGGTTCTGTCTATAACGAATTTTTGGATATCGGTGATAGAGGAATGTCTAATACCGAAAAGAAAGGTTTTACAAAATTAAGCAATTAAAAATAAAAGGTCCCCGCTCTTCCCTCAACCGAGGAAGCACGGCGCCGGACATCAACACTGGTGGCAGCGGTGGGATACAACCAAAGGATCCCAAATAAAAAGAAGAAAATAAGAAGAAAAAAAAAACAAGAAAAAAAAAATTTTTTAAACAAAACAAAATTTAAAACAACAAAAAAAAAATGTTTATAAGAAGAAGAAAAAAGTAAACATAAAACAACGAAAAACAAAGTAAACAAAAAAAATTTAAAACAAAAAAAAAATAATAAAGTGAGCACAAGAGAAATAACCAAATAAGAAGAAGAAAAAAAATTTTTTCAAGAAGAAAAGAGAGAAAAAAAAACCAAAACAGGAGAAATAACCAAACCAAAATAAGAAGAAAAAAAAAAAAACCCTCGACATAAAACAACGAAATAAAAAGAAAAAAAAGGAAAGCAGAAAAGACCAGGATATTCAACTTCTAGGGCGTGAAGTCTGCCTGGCAAGAATAACAAAATAATATAAAATAAAGAAAGGAACACAAAGAGGAACTCTACGACACAACAAAGAAGAAAAAAAGGGACAACAATAAGAAATTCAACAAGACTTCTATCAACATCTAGAGTAGTAAGAATTTTTTTCAATATTTTGTTTTTTCTCTCTTCCTTTTTTTTGTAGGAATATTTTACTTGGATTTTTTTCCTTTTTCAAAAAAAAAAAAAAGTGTTTTCTCGATAGAAATTTTGAAAATTCTCTTTTCAGTTTTTTTTCGACGACATTTCCGTTTCTTTTCCTTCTCGTCGAAAATGTTCTTTCTTTTCAGTTTAGGGTCCAAACCATATCGTTTCCATATATATATATTGAATAATAACATAACGGCCATTTTTTCATAAACCATATTTTTAAGAATTGATAACAAATTTTCGCCATACTTTAATTCAAATTTTCAATATTACGAGCCCATATTACACGAGACAGGCGGCTAGGCAGGGGGAAGAACAAATCCACTATCAACAGATACACATTAAACCCCCTGAAATGGCTCTTTCTGTTGGAATTTCTGATGTTTTCAGAATCGTCCCTACCTTTGACGGGAAACCGTTTTATTTAGATCCATAAAGAAGGCAGACCCGGATATATACGAGACGTTTTCAGAGCTAGTCAAAAATAGACTAGAGGGTCATGCTTACGATCTGATTAGGTATAGCCAAATCGCTAAGTGGGAGGATTTAAAAGATAAACTCGAATCGGAATATAAAGAGGAGCAATCTCGGTCGACGGCACACAATGAGTTGATTTCTCTGAAACAACGCTACAGAGAAACCGTCCGGGAATACGGTGATAGAGTCGCGAATGCTCTAAGGACTTTAAACTCTGCCACGTGTGAAATAACAGCAGACGCGGTGGTTAGGGAATTCTTAATGGAAGAAAACAAAAAATTGGCCGTACAAACATTTGAAGATGGACTAATGAACGAACAGCTAAAGATACTAGCTAAAGTCCATGGGGGAAATAATTTAAAACAGTCGATTGCACATGTAGTATCACATGGTGCTCGAATGGACAACTCTCCCAGGTCATATCAATACAATGAAAAACCTACATTCAATAGTATAGTCTGCCAAACCTGTGGTAAGTCAGGGCATACACAGGACACATGTTATCGAAATATGCAGTCCACTTTTCCGAATAGACAACCCATAAAAAGGGAATATAACATTTTATGCAATTTCTGTGGTCGGAATAATCACACAGAGAATGAGTGTAGATACAAGATATCTAGGAATGGAGCGTCTTCAACAAATTACCAACAAGGTACAACAACGCGTAACCCATTCCGAAATAATCCTACAAACTCTGAAAATCGTTTTGGTGAAAATTCTAGGACCACAAATAGACCAAATGATAAGCAAAATGTTCACTTTTCTCGGGTGCAAGAGTCGGAAAACGAGGCCAGACGCCAACAGAATCATGCTGAACGACACTCTTCAATCTATAGTATTCGGTCGACTCAGATAGAGAGGAAACAAGGCAAATCGGAAGGAGACACACAGCCATACCTTTCGAACGACTGTAATGATCAATATACACCAAATCTAAGATTTCACGTACCCTTTTGTCCCGAATTAAAAGAACCAGCGATACGTCTTAGAGTTAGTCCCGCAGACAATATGTACACGACTCTTTTAATTGATACCGGCGCCGACCTAAGCCTTCTAAAATCATCGTGCTTAAAGAATCAGAAAAAAGATGACAAGATCTACACAATATCCACACTAGCAGGTGATTCTTTAAAAACCCTGGGGACGGTAAGTGGTACCCTAGAAGTAAAAACCCAGGATCATACCATGCTCATGGATCATCCTTTCCACCTACTCACCGAACAAATAAATCTGCCTTATGACGGAATCATAGGAAACGATTTTTTATTTAAATATAGATGTGTAGTCGATTTCAAGGAACACCTCCTGAAGATTCCAATGTCAAAGGGTAATGATAGTGAGCATCGAAGAAAGCCATACGGCTCTACAAATGAATCACGAGCCACCTGTTCAGACCTTCAGTTCGAATCAAAAGGAAAAAGTAATAGTTCTAAACAGAATAGAAAGCGAAAACAGAGAAGATTGGGTGACAAAGTTTCAGCAGCAAAGACTGAAGTACAAAATGTTCCAGCAGCACATAAGACTGAAAGAGCAACTTTCACTTTAAAACCCAGAAGCCAACAAATTGTAGACTTTCCGTTAACTAGTAAACACCAGGACATGTCCGGCGATATAATCATTCAAAAAAAACGAATCATGCCAGGAATATACGTGGGCGATACCTTAACCAGCCCCAAGAGCTCCAAATTAAAGGTGTTAATGATGAACACTTCGGAAGCAGAACAAACGGTGAATACTAAAGACGTTGACTTCAAATGGGACAAGCTAAGTGATTTCAACCTAATCTCTAGTCAATCCGACGACCTAATCAAAGGCAGGTTAAATAAATTAACATCAATAATCAATCTCAGCCACTGTAATTGTGAAGAAAAACAATCTATCCTTCAAATATGTAGAGAATACAATGATTTATTTTTTCTCGAAGGTGACAACCTCTCATTCACAGAAGCGCTGAAACATAAAATCATTACTGACCCGTACAAGCCGCCCGTATTTACCAAACCGTACAGGCTCCCGGACACACAAAAAACCGAGATACACAAACAGGTGAATGACATGCTACAAAGTGGTATTATCCAACCCAGTGCTAGTCCTTGGAACTCCCCCTTGCTCTTGGTACCAAAAAAGGCTGACAGGGAAGGTAATAAGAGATGGAGAGTTGTGGTTGATTTCCGTAAGTTAAACGAAGTAACTGTTGCCGATGCATATCCGTTACCAAATATCACGGACATACTAGATCAACTAGGGAGGGCAACTTATTTTAGCACCCTCGACCTGGCAAGCGGATTTCATCAAATCCTAATGGACAATGAAGACAAGTGCAAAACCGGCTTCAGTACCCCTTATGGACATTATGAATATAACCGTATGCCGTTTGGTCTACGAAACGCGCCCGCAACTTTTCAACGTTTAATGAACAACGTTTTAATGGGATTACAAGGATTCGACTGCTTTGTATACATCGATGACATAGTCCTTTACGGATATAACCTGCAAGAACACAACGCAAAGCTTATACGAATTTTTAATTGTTTACGTCAGAATAACCTTAAGCTTCAACCAGATAAATGTACTTTTCTGAAGAAGGAGCTAATGTATCTGGGTCATGTAATTTCCGAACACGGTCTTAAACCAGACCCCGAAAAGATTAAAGCTGCTAAAACATATCCCACACCGAAGAATGTCAAGGGAGTAAAATCATTCCTCGGATTCATAGGATACTACCGGCGATTCATAAACAATTTCTCAACCATAGCAAAGCCACTAACGAAGTTACTAAAGAAAACCGAAGCATTTAAATGGGACCCCTTCTGTGACGAAGCCTTCCATACGTTAAAAAATAAACTTATAGAACCTCCCATATTAGCTTACCCTGACTTCAATCAAGACTTTATAGTAACTACGGACGCTAGCGACGTTGGAATAGGCGCGGTCTTATCGCAGGGAGAAATTGGCCAGGACAAAGCTATTTGTTATGCTAGCCGTACCCTTAACGACGCCGAATCCAGGTACAGCACGACAGAAAAGGAACTACTGGCAATCATCTACGCCGTCAAACAATTTCGCCCCTACATCTACGGACGAAGGTTCACAATATGTACAGACCATAAACCACTACAGTAGCTCATAAATCTGAAGGACCCGACATCAAGATTGGCTCGTTGGAGAATATTGCTGGAAGAATATGAATACCAAATTATTTACAAGGCCGGAAAATACAACTCCAACGCAGATGCACTTAGCCGCCTCCCTATTCACCTCCAAGACACACAAGAGGTATGCAAGGTACTAGTTACCACTAGAAGCAAAACAAGAGGTCAAGGCACCGCTGAACAATTAGTAGCCGCTAGTGAGGAAATTACTCTCCGACATACCGAATGTAAGATAATCGAAATTTCTAAACCCATAGAGTATGCCAAAACCCGGTCACCCATTCAGATCTTTATATTACCCAATAAAGAAGGCCAAGCCGAAAAGATACTTAAAACCATCCCTACCTATACACGTCCGAATCCAAACGAAATAAAATTATACCCAAACACGACTAAATCCCCTTCATATATTGTTACTACGTTGCCACTAAACATAGAAACCGAACCCAGCTTTGAACAAACACTCAGCAAAATTCATAACTATTGTAAAAAAGAAAAGGTAAACCATATCGACATTTCTATCCCAAAACAAGATCCAATAAACTCCCGCCTTAAAAATGCCATAATACAAACATTCGCACAAACCAAGATCACCGTGTATCTTTACTCTGACAAAAGAATCTATATCGAAGACCGACAGGATATCGCTCAAATCCTCCGTGACTTCCATAATTCACCTTTTGGAGGGCACCAGGGAGTCTCCCGCACAATCAAACGTGTTAAAACAAGGTACTTTTGGCCAACCCTCATAAAAGACACGAAAGAATTCATCCGCAAATGCGACTCGTGTCAAAGAAACAAACTAACGCTAAACAGAAAAATCCCAATGAAAATCACAACAACAAGTACAACCCCCTTCGAACGAGTAGCTCTAGCTATTGTTGGCCCGCTCCCAACTAGTTACGAAGGTAATAAATACATATTAACGTTCCAAGATGACTTAACAAAGTTCACTGAAGCTATACCGCTACCCAATGCGGAAGCACCCACCATAGCTCGTAGTTTTGTGGAGAAAATCATATGTCGTTTCGGAATACCCGACGCGGTATTAACGGACCAAGGCACCAATTTCCTAAGCCACCTTTTTAAAGAAATATGCAAGATTCTAAAAATCAAAAAGATACAAACAACACCTTATCATCCCCAAACAAATGGAGCCTTAGAACGTAGCCACCGAACGTTGGCCGAATATCTCAGACACTACGTTAACAAGGACCAACTCTCATGGGATACTTGGCTACCATATTCAATGTTTGTGTATAACACCACACCGCACAGTAGCACCGCATTTAGCCCTTTTGAATTACTCTATGGTTTTCCTGCACGAATACCGAATTCGCTCAGCATAAATCCGCAAACGTCATACAACTACGAGAACTACGCTAACGAACTAAAAGCCCGCTTACAGTACGGTTACAAGATTGCTAAAAACATATTGCAGGACAAAAAGGAAAAATCTAAAGCGTGTTATGACAAAGGGACAAGCCATAAAACATTCAAAGTTGGCGACAAAGTACTCATAAAAAACCATACCAAGAAAAATAAGCTCGCTCCCTTATGGGAGGGTCCCTACGAAATACACCACATAGTATCCGATGAAAACTCAGAAATCAAAATAGGAAATAAATTCAAAGTTTTACACAATAATAATATAAAACTATTTTCGGAATAAATAAATAACCCATACACACAACATAACCAAATTTTTAACAATTATCTTAAAATTAAACACGGTTGGAAAATTTTCCATAAATTTAAGGAAAAGATAAACGCATAACAAATGGCCTTTGTTTTATTATTCAATATATATGAAATAATCTAACAATTGTAGGAAATGACGGAAATGAAAAAAAAAAAAAAAAAAAAAAAAAAAAAAATTAATGAGGGGGACGAAAGAAAAAAAAATTTTAGAGGTAATATATATTGGAAATTTTAGAATTAATATATATTCGAACGGAAAAGGAAAGAAAGAAAATTTTATTGGTAATATATATATTAGAAATTTTGGAATTAATATATATACGGAAATGAGAATTTTGAAACAATAATATTAATATTATATATTTAATATAATAAGTAATAATGATTTTTAGATAAGAAAAGAAAAGGTTCCAAGGAGAAATATTTAAATTTAGTTAGGTAATATGTAATGTAAATAGACTATTTTGGACTATTTTTCTAGTGTTAAGAACTTTTTGAGTATTGGAAAAATTTAGTTAATATATAATGTAAATAGATTAATTTTCTAGTATTAAGAACTTTTTGATTATTGTAACCTTTGATGAAAGATTAATTTTGAAAACCTTTGTAATGTAATTGAACGAAAATCCAAGTTTTTAATTAATCTTAATCTAACCTATAGTTACTAGAAAATTATTCTCTTCAAGGATAATTTTCTTTCTCGAAGAAGGGTGGGATGTTGTATTCCAGAATACTACCCTTATTAAATTTAACACTGAATCTCCTAACACATCCTTAAAAACTTCACTTAACATATATTACATCACTTAATACATACCATTCATAAACATTCACAATATTACCGGTTACAGCACACTTAATAACCTGCACCTTTTTATTTATTCAAAACAAAGCAACTTGGATTTTCGTCCAAATGAATTGAATGTGAAAAGTCACAGAAGAGAGAAAAAAATAGAATAGAAGAAGTTCAGAGGAGATTTGGAAGTGAGGACTGTCAAAGAAAAATTTATTGATAGCTGTGAACACAATTTCCGTTGATTTTTTATTAATTCAAATATACATTAACAAGGCGATGATTTCAAATCGATGGTTCTGTCTATAACGAATTTTTGGATATCGGTGATAGAGGAATGTCTAATACCGAAAAGAAAGGTTTTACAAAATTAAGCAATTAAAAATAAAAGGTCCCCGCTCTTCCCTCAACCGAGGAAGCACGGCGCCGGACATCAACAAAAATCTTTCAACTGGCTTTCCATTCTTAGCAACATATCGGACAATTACACTGAGTTGATCAACGTGAGCGATATCCGGAGTTGAATCGACTGAAAGACCAAAATATCGCGCGGCTAAGACCTCTTGTATAATGTGATGTCTTACTTTTGAACCCATAATGCTGATCAAGTCCTCACAAATTGTTTTTGATAAATGCGAGGGATTCCCCTTGCCTCGGTCCGCAAAATATTCAATGTGACTCTTTAAGAACGGGTCAAACTGTGCAATTAGTTCGAGTAAACCTAAGTAATTTCCATTATCTGGAACGCCGAAATGCTCGTTTGTGCCTCTGAAAGGTAATCCTAGTTCAGCCAACGTTATGATGACTGGAATCAATCGTCGCACTGCATCTTTCCAAATAATTTTTCTCTTTCTGGTACTCAAGTTGAAGGTTGTCGGAAACATCGACGGAGTTCTGTCGCCTTTGAATGTATGCCAACATACATTCTCTGTGAAGAGATCCATTCTCATGTTGATGTAATTGGGAAACATTTTTCCAATCATTAAATCCATCGCTGGTCAGTTTGTTTTGTTTGTCTTTGGAAGCAACAATTTTACATACAAAACAATACACGGAACCAGTCGTCGGGGAATAAATTAGCCATTGGCGGTTGATTTGTCTTTCTTCCAAAAAACGTTTTTTCTGAGCATTATCTTGCTCTACCTTCTGCATTGTAAAATATACGAGACGACTCAAACGGTCCAGAGTCATTTTGGCACATGCTTCGACCACGATTGATCCAAAAATTGCCGCCATCGTCAGTGAAATCAACCCACTTGCCTGGATCGCTCGAACAATTGTCATTGTTGGCTGCAGTTTCAAAAGTACCCAAATCCGCGGATCTGAGCTCTTCGTATTCGTACAGACTAACATCACGCTGCGAGTTTGATCCATCATCTTGATCCAAAGATTCAGAGGTTTTGAGATGATCGACTTGCTCTGTTTCAGATTGAATCTGCAAATTTGATAAAACAATTTTGCATTCCAAAGTTTTAAAAATTACATTTGCTCTAAAAACACTTTAATTTATATTTTATAAGAAAGTTATAATTTATGAATATAAACAGTAAATTATATTTCGATTCTTACATCTTCATTACTAGATTCGATCTGTTCACTAGCTGATGAAGAAGCATGTGCAGTGGAACTTTGGAAGAATGACGTTAATTTTGGTAGTTTCGACAATTCTGTCTCAATTCGTTTTTTCTTTTCATCCGCAATTTTTCTTTTTTGAGCCCCGCTCTGATAGGATCGCCGCATTATGTAATCTACAAACATACTTAAATCGTAACATTCTGATAGGAAAAGCAAACATCAAATTCTGCATTTGAAATTAAACAACAAAGTTTAAAATAAAAAAATCGAACTCAAAAATAAATCAAAAAAACAAAACCAAAATGTTAAATTATCGAAATAGCTAAAACTAAATCAGTTTACAAAATCAAAATCGAACAACAAAACAAATTTCGAAAAACTGAACGAAACTTAAAAAAGAAATTTAAAACGAAAACAATGTGCAAACTCACTTTCATTATTGTTGTTGAATAACAAAAGGAGACAATTTGATTGGTGATGTTTTTTGTGTTGTGTGAAAAGATACAATATAAAACAGAACCTACCTTTTTCAACAAATGCGTAGTTTTCGATATGTTCATTACACACAATACCACAATTTCATTTCATTTTCATTAACATCTAGATTCGTCACTAATTGAAAAAACGTTCTCTTTTTCTCTAAGAACAATGAACAAATGTAATTTGACAAACGACAAAGTAACAGGTAGTTTTGATTTGCTTAAAACATTGAAATGAATCGTTTTTGTTTATATAAACAAGCACGAGTTTACAAGCGCTGTTTCGGGTATTTAGCGCGCGATTTGAAATTCAAATCGTAGCTTAAAATAACAATCAAAAGAATAAATCAATTAAGATTTTTAAATATTTTTGTTTGAAAATATATTTGTATAATCAATTACATAAGATACATGAATTGTCTTTAAAAAAATTTTTGTTTACAAAATTCCAAAAAATATAAAAAAATGTAATTAAAATTAAAAATAAATCAAAAACAATCATGACAAATTTTCTTGGGGGCCCTTGCACGCCAGGGGCCCCAGGTCATGGCCTAGTCCGGCCTAATGGGTAATCCAGCACTGGTTATCGCCTAGACAGGGTACATGCTAGTGGTGGATGTGTCGCCATTGTTGTGAAAAAATGTATAGAACCTATCTTGCGTCCTTCATTGCACCTTAAGTTAATTGAGAAAATTAGTATAGATGTAACATTAGGTGATAACTCCAAGGTGAGTTTTTTATCGGTCTATTTCTCTGGAGGAAATGGAAACATTGAGAAATTTACTTACTTTAAGCGGGATATGCAAAAATTGTATAGAGTCAACACTCCAAACAAGGTCATTATTGGTGGTGATCTAAACTGCAGACGTCACACGTGGAATTGTCTTACGGCAAACGGCTGGGGTAACATTTTACTAGATGTTACTGAATCCAACCCAAGTTTTTCCATACTTTACCCGCTTTTCCCCATCTATATCCCAGCGAGTGCTAACAAGAAACCCTCAACTCTCGATCTATATATCACTAACATTCCAAATTACTGCTCAGTACCATTAACTCTAAATGCGTTAAGTTCAGACCACCTTCCGATCAGCCCCACAGTGAATTATACAGTAGCTGTAAATCGTACCAGTTTAAACCACAACTATTCCGCCGCCAACTGGAAATGTTATAAATCGTATATAAACACGAACTTGGTTCTAGGTGATACCAGCCTAAATTCTATAACCTGTAGCGAGCACATTGATATCCTATGTAACAATTTTGTTTCTGTTATCAATAGAGGGACCGATCTTACCTGATTATATCTTATATCTGATCAGGCTACGGAACTCTGAAAGAAGAAAATGGCTTCGTTATAGAACCGATTGCTTTCTAGTTAATGTTAAACTCTTAAATAGTATTGTTGTATTCCAGAACGGGCTCCTCGATAGTATAGTGGTTAGTATACCCGCCTGTCACCCGGGAGACCGGGGTTCGATTCCCCGTCGGGGAGCCCCTGGCGCAAGACTAATGACCTTGCCCAGACAAAATAAATCATTATGGAAAATTTAACAAGCCTCAGGACTTGCTGAATAAGGCCAAGACCGGTACCCGGTTGTAGTGCCGATGATGATGATGATGATGTATTCCAGAATACTACCCTTTATTAAATTTAACACTGAATCTCCTTACACATCCTTAAAAACTTCACTTAACATATATTACATTCTCACTTAATACATACCATTCATAAACATTCACAATATTACCAGTTACTGCACATTTAATAACCTGCACCTTTTTATTCATTCAAAACATAGTAACTTTGATTTTCGTCCAAATTTCATTCATGTAAAAAGTCACGGAGAGAGAAAATTAAATAGAAAAAAATCAGTTCGGACAGTTCAGTTCAGACAAAAAAGAAGTTCAGAAAAGAATATACAGTTCAGAGAAAAAGATACAGAGAGAAAAAGAATAGATTAATAGAGAAGAAGTTATTAGAATAGAAATAAAGAATTAAAATTATTAAATTCGTAATTTGGAGAAAATAAGAATCAGAACATTCTGGTAAGCAATCGAATTTTTGTATTCTTTGCCAAATAATATTGAAAAGGCGACCAGCTCAAATAAGCAATAGCAAATCAGTCTAGAAGAAAATAAAAATAAGGAAAACAACAAAGAAAACTCAAAGAAGAGTAAAAGAAGAATCCTGAGTTTTAAAGAAAACTCAAAGAAGAGTAAAAGAAGAATCCTGAGTTTTAATTAATATTAATAGATTAAAAATAAAAGGTCCACGCTCTTCCTCGAAAGAGGAAGAACGGCGGCGGGCATTCAACACAGCGGTGGGGTGCCCAGATAACGGGATCCCGATGATGATCTCGATAATAATGATGACGTAGAAACAAGATAAGAAGAAAAAATAAAACAGAAAACAAAATTTAAAACAACAAAAAAAAATGTTTATAAGAAGAAAAGAGAGAAAAAAAACACAAGAGAAATAACCAAATAAGAAGAAGAAAAAAAAAGTAAACATAAAACAACGAAAAAAAACACAAAAAAAAAAAACAAAAAAAGGAAAGCAGCTAAGACCAGGATGAGCAATCAACTGTAGGACGTGAAGTCTGCCTGGCGGAAAAAAAAATTTTTAAAAAGAAAAAAAAAACAAAGGAAAACTAAAGGCAAAGATTCTATCAACAGTACAACGACAACAATTAGTAGAGTAAGATTTTTTTTTAAATAGCCACTTTTCTCTCTACTTTTTTTAGGAATGTTTTCTAATTGGAAGCTCTCCTTTTCACAAAAAAAAATATTTTTTTTTTGTGAAAAGGAGGAGGGTGCATGGATGAACTTAACTCAATTTTTGGCGATGAAGCTCCATCAAGTTCCAGTGTTTATCGATGGTATGGGGAATTCAATCGTGGTCGTAGTTCACTCCAAGATGAATTTCGTGAAGGTCGTCCAAAATCAGTTGTTGTTCCGAAAACCATTGATGCTGTGCGCGAACTGATATTGGAAGATCGTCATGTGACCTATCGTGAGATTGAGACAACCTTAGGCGTTAGTGGGACCAGCATACATTCAATATTGCATAAACATTTGACTGTCAAAAAAATTTGTTCGCGTTGGATCCCACGCCATTTGTCAATCGCCCAAAAAAAGGCTCGTGTCAATTGGTCGAAAGAAATGCTCAAAAAATACGGTCTATGATATCGTGACAGGTGATGAATCGTGGATTTACGCGTATGACCGCGAAGGTAAACAGCAGGCGACTGTCTGGGTGTTTCAAGACGGACCAAATCCAACAAAAGTTGTTCGCGCACGAAGCACTTCCAAGCAAATGGTCGCCTGTTTTTTCGGAAAAACTGGACATGTCGCAACCGCACTACTAGAACAACACAGAACAGTCAATTCTGAGTGGTACACAACCATTTGTTTGCCAGTTGTCTTCCAAGAAATCAGGAACACCAACCGCCGAAGACGGATCACTCTTCACCACGACAATGCGAGCTCTCACACATCGGCTGCGACAACTGTATTTTTGAGCACCCAAAACATCGATTTGATGGGTCATCCGCCGTATAGTCCTGACTTGGCACCGAATGACTTCCTTTTATTCCCGTACGTAAAAACAAACTGAGAGGTCAACGTTTTTCGACACCTGAAGAAGCGGTTGCTGCATTCAGAATGCATGTGTTGGAGATACCTCAATCAGAGTGGCAAAAGCGCTTCGACAATTGGTTCAAACGCATGCAAAAGAGTGTAGATCTTCATGGGGAATATTTTGAAAAACAATAAAGTGATTTTCGATGATCAATATTTGTTTTTGTTCTCTAATCCTGAAATATAAAAGGCAACCCTCGTATAAGTCAGGTTCTTTTTCCTAGTTTTCATTTGAATCAGTACCTGACTGACTTTCAAGCCGACAACTTGTCTCACAGTCTTTTTCGTGCTATTCTTAGTAATTACTTATACTGTTATATTCACACCAATTGTCACAACCCATTATCTGGTTTTCTTATTTTCTTTGCCTCGTTTTCCGCATACATAAAATTTGAACAAGTGTTAAATCCGTTAAGTTATGGCCCCTGGGCCAAGTGTGTTAAATAAAATTAAGCGTAAACGGTTGCGTTACGACCCCGGTATTGGAGGCCAAACTCCTCCCGACAAACTTACTAAAGTGAATAATAAAGTGCTAGAGAGATCCAATATGTGTTCAAACTCTAACTTCTTCCAACCACTTCTAAGTCTAATGGAGGACTCGCCTGAAATGGATTTGACCAACGTCGACCAGTGCGCAGAAGTTACTAAAGAAACCGTTCCACCAATTGTGGTCGTTGAATCCCGGTGCGTTTACCGGGTATGAGCGACGACGATTTGAAATTGTAATTTCACGAAAATATTCGAATTGCGAAACGAACGACGATTTAAATAAAGAAAAACGACATATAACGTTCATCACAATATTTCTCCTTTATTCAATATGTGTATGACAAATCAATTTTATGAACGAAACTATTCTTGGATTCAACGAACGAAGATTATTTAATTTTTACGACAACGAAACGAATAACATGACGACAACGACAGCGAGTTTAATCCACACTAAACTAATTTACATAATTCAACATGACAAGCAAAAAACGGTTGCCTGAGCGCAAGGCGCTCGGACATTATATTCGTGACAACGTATCCTAAATATGTAACATTGAATATACAAGTTATTAAATCAAAATTAAAGCGTTTTTTTCCGAATGCCTCCAAGTGTAGGCATTAATTTTGGTTTGCGTAACGAAATTTTACAAGTATTGCAAACTACTGTGTATTCGTCAGGACACAGTTGTCGATTTTCTTTTGTGTGCCAGTCCGAAAGTACGTTCATCTGTTGCACTGTGATCGGTCTTAAATCGCGTTCAAACCAAAATTCTATCGCAAACAGAGCAAGCATACCCAAAGTCATTGTCAAGAAACATCAATTTAAATCTTGATATCGATTTGTTCCATTTCATGCCCGATACCTCTTGCGCCGATATAACTGGTTGTATTGTAAAATACACGGATTCTGCTGCTGAAGGCTGTTGTAGGTTTACGACCTGTAGTTCTTGAACGTTGTTTGAACTTACCGCTGCGAAACCACTATGAACAGACAATTTTCTCTTAGCTACATCCGATTTATTTAATGCTGCAAGGCGCTGCCTGTATTCGCGTTGTCTTTGTGTATTTTTTGTCTTTACGCTTTCAACCTGTACAGCTGTTCTCGACAGTGCAAGGCGCTGTCTGTACTCCCATTGTCTCTCTGCATTTGAGTTAGGAGTAATTAAGAGAGTCGCGCTCTCGCTCACTGCGGCTCGTGCGTTATCGGTTATCGTTATCGTAACGCTACAAACTTTTTTCCGAATGCCTCCCAAGGTATACCGATTTATAAGACGCTGTCACGTCAAAAACTAAACAATAAAAATGGCGGTAACACACACAAAACAGTGCTGCCAAAACATTTGGGTATTTACAAAAAACTATAAAGAAATAATAATAACAATTAATAACAAAAATAATAATTAAGTTCAATGGCTTCAACTAACTAGTTCTAGCACGCGACAGTGGTGTTAAAATCAACTATTGCTAAAGTGCGTAATATTTTGAGTAACATTAAAATAGACAACTACCTCATTAAAAACATATCGCTTGGACAAAAAATATATGCCCCAACAATTGACATATATAACAAAATTAGAGCGGAACTCTTACAGTTAAAATGTGAGTTTTTTACCCACTCGCGTAAGGAAAATCGTCCATTAAAGGTAGTACTATCCGGATTAGACTTGATTAGCAACGATATAATGAAAAATTAACTAATTGCACTCGGGATTAAGTGCATAAATGTTAAAACCATCACATTAAATTCGTCAACAAAAGCCCTGTACAAACACTACTTGTACATTGTTTACATCCAACGCGGTACTATATAACTAAATGAACTCAAACGTAACTTCTCTACATTGTTCAAAACGATCGTTCGCCGGGACTTCAAAAAACATCATCCAGGTAATGTCACACAATGTCATAATTGCCAGCTTTACTGTCACGGCTCGGTGCTTTGTCACATAAATAGCTTCTGTGCAATCTGTTCGGGAAACCACAAAACATCCGACTGCAAAACGAATGAGGCCATCAAGTGTGCTAATTGCAGTGGGGTCCATAAATCCACCGAACCTGAATGCATTAGCCGAAAGCAGTACATAGACATTCGCCGCAAATTATCCCCACGTGGACGTGGTACAGGAAATACAACGTTCCTACAGCCTCCGAGTAACAAACAACAGCCACTGCCCGATCGATTATCCACTGATAATTTCCCTCCACTACCACGATCTGTGCGTCAACCTTCACTTCCTTCATCCACCTGGGGTTCTGGCCTCCGTCAAACCCAGCAACCTTCCAACAGTGATACGACACCCACGAAGAAAAATCCAACTGAAACTATAAATAACGATAACTTGTTCTCTGTTAGCGAGGTAAACTCTCTTCTTAATGAAGTTGTAACCAAGCTTAGTGCGTGT
Source organism: Microdon myrmicae (assembly GCA_963931805.1). Taxonomy (NCBI): domain Eukaryota; kingdom Metazoa; phylum Arthropoda; class Insecta; order Diptera; family Syrphidae; genus Microdon; species Microdon myrmicae. The sequence continues at coordinate 427,498 of CAWVOU010000013.1, forward strand.
CACACCAAATCTGACCAATTTAATGTTATTACCTCATTAGCTCTTAGCATCATAACTTGGAATGCAAGAAGCATCAAAAACAAACAGCATGCTTTTTTTAATTTCTTGATAAATTTTAATATTGATATTGCACTTGTTTCAGAAACAGGACTCAAACAAGACATTTCTTCCTCTCATCAAAATTACATATGTTATCGCCAGTGCCGGATTAAGCCAATCGGGGGCCCTAGGCCATTCAAATTTTGGGGCCCTCTTTTTTTTAATAATCGTAAAATTAATCGTTATTGATGCATTTGTATAATTTAAACAACTAATTCATATCATTTTAAGGTTTTCAAATACAATAAAATAAAGTAAATCATTTTTTTCAGTTGAATTATATATTGTTTGATTAAAAATAATTAACAGTATATTAAATTATAAAATAATCTTTGGACACCTCTTTGGAAGATGAAAGCGACGCTCGTAAACTTTGCTTCGTCTGATGATTTCAATCTTGAGCGTATCGATAATTACCAAAAAACCGTTTACACGAAAATAGTCGCGCGGACTTAATGCAACATCTGGAGCATCGCCATCGTTCGGCTGTCTTGTTCTTCGTCGAACTCGCGATGCGACATTCGCATAATCTGTCTCAGGTAAAATGGATCTGGCTTTGTTTTCAAACACTTCGAACTTATCTCTCATCTCATCTAACAAATTTTCTACTGACGAGTACATTAACGCGCAGGTTTTCAGATCAATTTCTACTGACTGCAATGCTTTGCTCGTTGCCCGAAAATTGTTCAAAATATCGCTCCACAAAACAAGCATGAAAACAAATTCGAAGGTTTGAATTTTATTCGCGATACATTCAACTTCGTGTCTACAGTCATTTTTTTGTGTTAAATCATCATCGGCAATTTCGTACAATGCTGCTACGATTTCGTTGAATGATTTTTCAATTGCCCCAGTGGCGATCGCATGAGCTTCCCAACGAGTTTAGGATAACGATTTCAGTACCTTTTCGTTTCTGATACGTTCCTTCAAAACGTCCCACTGGTGGGTTGAGCTTGAAAAGAATGTGTACAATAATTGTACAATAGAAAAAAAGTTCACTGCAAACAAGCAGCACTTTATAGCAGTTTCTCCAACTAAGTTAAGCGAATGCGCTGCACATGGTAAATAAATCGCAAATTCGTTGAGATTTAACAAGATCGATTGCATACCTGAGTAAATACCCGACATATTCGGAGCATTATCATAAATTGACCCCTGCAGTATTTAAAATCTAAGCCGGAAATCGCAAGATATTCTAAAACCACTTCAGCCATCGCAACACCTCTATGGCTATCAAAGTTTAAAAAAGTCAAAAATCTTTCAACTGGCTTTCCATTCTTAGCAACATATGGGACAATTACACTGAGTTGATCAACGTGAGCGATATCCGGAGTTGAATCGACTGAAAGACCAAAATATCGCGCGGCTAAGACCTCTTGTATAATGTGATGTCTTACTTTTGAACCCACAATGCTGATCAACTCCTCACAAATTGTTTTTGATAAATGCGAGGGATTCCCCTTGCCTCGGTCCGCAAAATATTCAATGTGACTCTTTAAGAACGGGTCAAACTGTGCAATTAGTTCGAGTAAACCTAAGTAATTTCCATTATCTGGAACGCCGAAATGCTCGTTTGTGCCTCTGAAAGGTAATCCTAGTTCAGCCAACGTTATGATGACTGGAATCAATCGTCGCACTGCATCTTTCCAAATAATTTTTCTCTTTCTGGTACTCAAGTTGAAGGTTGTCGGAAACATCGACGGAGTTCTGTCGCCTTTGAATGTATGCCAACATACATTCTCTGTGAAGAGATCCATTCTCATGTTGATGTAATTGGGAAACATTTTTCCAATCATTAAATCCATCGCTGGTCAGTTTGTTTTGTTTGTCTTTGGAAGCAACAATTTTACATACAAAACAATACACGGAACCAGTCGTCGGGGAATAAATTAGCCATTGGCGGTTGATTTGTCTTTCTTCCAAAAAACGTTTTTTCTGAGCATTACCTTGCTCTACCTTCTGCATTGTAAAATATACGAGACGACTCAAACGGTCCAGAGTCATTTTGGCACATGCTTGGACCACGATTGATCCAAAAATTGCCGCCATCGTCAGTGAAATCAACCCACTTGCCTGGATCGCTCGAACAATTGTCATTGTTGGCTGCAGTTTCAAAAGTACCCAAATCCGCGGCTCTGAGCACTTCGTATTCGTACAGACTAACATCACGCTGCGAGTTTGATCCATCATCTTGATCCAAAGATTCAGAGGTTTTGAGATGATCGACTTGCTCTGTTTCAGATTGAATCTGCAAATTTGATAAAACAATTTTGCATTCCAAAGTTTTAAAAATTACATTTGCTCTAAAAACACTTTAATTTATATTTTATAAGAAAGTTATAATTTATGAATATAAACAGTAAATTATATTTCGATTCTTACATCTTCATTACTAGATTCGATCTGTTCACTAGCTGATGAAGAAGCATGTGCAGTGGAACTTTGGAAGAATGACGTTAATTTTGGTAGTTTCGACAATTCTGTCTCAATTCGTTTTTTCTTTTCATCCGCAATTTTTCTTTTTTGAGCCCCGCTCTGATAGGATCGCCGCATTATGTAATCTACAAACATACTTAAATCGTAACATTCTGATAGGAAAAGCAAACATCAAATTCTGCATTTGAAATTAAACAACAAAGTTTAAAATCAAAAAATCAAACTCAAAAATAAATCAAAAAAACAAAACCAAAATGTTAAATTATCGAAATAGCTAAAACTAAATCAGTTTACAAAATCAAAATCGAACAACAAAACAAATTTCGAAAAACTGAACGAAACTTAAAAAAGAAATTTAAAACGAAAACAATGTGCAAACTCACTTTCATTATTGTTGTTGAATAACAAAAGGAGACAATTTGATTGGTGATGTTTTTTGTGTTGTGTGAAAAGATACAATATAAAACAGAACCTACCTTTTTCAACAAATGCGTAGTTTTCGATATGTTCATTACACACAATACCACAATTTCACATTAATTAACATCTAGATTCGTCACTAATTGAAAAAACGTTCTTTTTTTCTCTAAGAACAATGAACAAATGTAATTTGACAAACGACAAAGTAACAGATAGTTTTGATTTGCTTAAAACATTGAAATGAATCGTTTTTGTTTATATAAACAAGCACGAGTTTACAAGCGCTGTTTCGGGTATTTAGCGCGCGATTTGAAATTCAAATCGTAGCTTAAAATAACAATCAAAAGAATAAATCAATTAAGATTTTTAAATATTTTTGTTTGAAAATATATTTGTATAATCAATTACATAAGATACATGAATTGTCTTTAAAAAAATTTTTGTTTACAAAATTCCAAAAAATATAAAAAAATGTAATTAAAATTAAAAATAAATCAAAAACAATCATGACAAATTTTCTTGGGGGCCCTTGCACGCCAGGGGCCCCAGGTCATGGCCTAGTCCGGCCTAATGGGTAATCCAGCACTGGTTATCGCCTAGACAGGGTACATGCTAGTGGTGGATGTGTCGCCATTGTTGTGAAAAAATGTATAGAACCTATCTTGCGTCCTTCATTGCACCTTAAGTTAATTGAGAAAATTAGTATAGATGTAACATTAGGTGATAACTCCAAGGTGAGTTTTTATCGGTCTATTTCTCTGCAGGAAATGGAAACATTGAGAAATTTACTTACTTTAAGCGGGATATGCAAAAATTGTATAGAGTCAACACTCGAAACAAGGTAATTATTGGTGGTGATCTAAACTGCAGACGTCACACGTGGAATTGTCTTACGGCAAACGGCTGGGGTAACATTTTACTAGATGTTACTGAATCCAGCCCAAGTTTTTCCATACTTTACCCGCTTTTCCCCATCTATATCCCAGCGAGTGCTAACAAGAAACCCTCGACTCTCGATCTATATATCACTAACATTCCAAATTACTGCTCAGTACCATTAACTCTAAATGCGTTAAGTTCAGACCACCTTCCGATCAGCCCCACAGTGAATTATACAGTAGCTGTAAATCGTACCAGTTTAAACCACAACTATTCCGCCGCCAACTGGAAATGTTATAAATCATATATAAACACGAACTTGGTTCTAGGTGATACCAGCCTAAATTCTATAACCTGTAGCGAGCACATTGATATCCTATGTAACAATTTTGTTTCTGTTATCAATAGAGGGACCGATCTTACCTGAAAATATCTTATATCTGATCAGGCTACGAAACTCTGAAAGAAGAAAATGGCTTCGTTATAGAACCGATTGCTTTCTAGTTAATGTTAAACTCTTAAATAGTATTGTTGTATTCCAGAATACTACCCTTTATTAAATTTAACACTGAATCTCCTTACACATCCTTAAAAACTTCACTTAACATATATTACATTCTCACTTAATACATACCATTCATAAACATTCACAATATTACCAGTTACTGCACATTTAATAGCCTGCACCTTTTTATTCATTCAAAACATAGTAACTTTGATTTTCGTCCAAATTTCATTCATGTAAAAAGTCACGGAGAGAGAAAATTAAATAGAAAAAAATCAGTTCGGACAGTTCAGTTCAGACAAAAAAGAAGTTCAGAAAAGAATATACAGTTCAGAGCAAAAGATACAGAGAGAAAAAGAATAGATTAATAGAGAAGAAGTTATTAGAATAGAAATAAAGAATTAAAATTATTAAATTCGTAATTTGGAGAAAATAAGAATCAGAACATTCTGGTAAGCAATCGAATTTGTGTATTCTTTGCCAAATAATATTGAAAAGACGACCAGCTCAAATAAGCAATAGCAAATCAGTCTAGAAGAAAATAAAAATAAGGAAAACAACAAAGAGAACTCAAAGAAGAGTAAAAGAAGAATCCTGAGTTTTAATTAATATTAATAGATTAAAAATAAAAGGTCCACGCTCTTCCCTCGAAAGAGGAAGAACGGCGGCGGGCATTCAACACAGCGGTGGGGTGCCCAGATAACGGGATCCCGATGATGATCTCGATAATAATGATGACGTAGAAACAAGATAAGAAGAAAAAATAAAACAGAAAACAAAATTTAAAACAACAAAAAAAAATGTTTATAAGAAGAAAAGAGAGAAAAAAAAACACAAGAGAAATAACCAAATAAGAAGAAGAAAAAAAAGTAAACATAAAACAACGAAAAAAAACACAAAAAAAAAACAAAAAAAGGAAAGCAGCCAAGACCAGGATGAGCAATCAACTGTAGGACGTGAAGTCTGCCTGGCGGAAAAAAAAATTTTTAAAAAGAAAAAAAAAACAAAGGAAAACTAAAGGCAAAGATTCTATCAACAGTACAACGACAACAATTAGTAGAGTAAGATTTTTTTTTAAATAGCCACTTTTCTCTCTACTTTTTTTAGGAATGTTTTCTAATTGGAAGCTCTCCTTTTCACAAAAAAAAATATTTTTTTTTGTGTGAAAAGGAGGAGGGTGCATGGATGAACTTAACTCAATTTTTGGCGATGAAGCTCCATCAAGTTCCAGTGTTTATCGATGGTATGGGGAATTCAATCGTGGTCGTAGTTCACTCCAAGATGAATTTCGTGAAGGTCGTCCAAAATCAGTTGTTGTTCCGAAAACCATTGATGCTGTGCGCGAACTGATATTGGAAGATCGTCATGTGACCTATCGTGAGATTGAGACAACCTTAGGCGTTAGTGGGACCAGCATACATTCAATATTGCATAAACATTTGACTGTCAAAAAAATTTGTTCGCGTTGGATCCCACGCCATTTGTCAATCGCCCAAAAAAAGGCTCGTGTCAATTGGTCGAAAGAAATGCTCAAAAAATACGGTCTATGATATCGTGACAGGTGATGAATCGTGGATTTACGCGTATGACCGCGAAGGTAAACAGCAGGCGACTGTCTGGGTGTTTCAAGACGGACCAAATCCAACAAAAGTTGTTCGCGCACGAAGCACTTCCAAGCAAATGGTCGCCTGTTTTTTCGGAAAAACTGGACATGTCGCAACCGCACTACTAGAACAACACAGAACAGTCAATTCTGAGTGGTACACAACCATTTGTTTGCCAGTTGTCTTCCAAGAAATCAGGAACACCAACCGCCGAAGACGGATCACTCTTCACCACGACAATGCGAGCTCTCACACATCGGCTGCGACAACTGTATTTTTGAGCACCCAAAACATCGATTTGATGGGTCATCCGCCGTATAGTCCTGACTTGGCACCGAATGACTTCCTTTTATTCCCGTACGTAAAAACAAACTGAGAGGTCAACGTTTTTCGACACCTGAAGAAGCGGTTGCTGCATTCAGAATGCATGTGTTGGAGATACCTCAATCAGAGTGGCAAAAGCGCTTCGACAATTGGTTCAAACGCATGCAAAAGAGTGTAGATCTTCATGGGGAATATTTTGAAAAACAATAAAGTGATTTTCGATGATCAATATTTGTTTTTGTTCTCTAATCCTGAAATATAAAAGGCAACCCTCGTATAAGTCAGGTTCTTTTTCGTAGTTTCCATTTGAATCAGTACCTGACTGACTTTCAAGCCGACAACTTGTCTCACAGTCTTGCTCGTGCTATTCTTAGTAATTACTTATACTGTTATATTCACACCAATTGTCACAACCCATTATCTGGTTTTCTTATTTTCTTTGCCTCGTTTTCCGCATACATAAAATTTGAACAAGTGTTAAATCCGTTAAGTTATGGCCCCTGGGCCAAGTGTGTTAAATAAAATTAAGCGTAAACGGTTGCGTTACGACCCCGGTATTGGAGGCCAAACTCCTCCCGACAAACTTACTAAAGTGAATAATAAAGTGCTAGAGAGATCCAATATGTGTTCAAACTCTAACTTCTTCCAACCACTTCTAAGTCTAATGGAGGACTCGCCTGAAATGGATTTGACCAACGTCGACCAGTGCGCAGAAGTTACTAAAGAAACCGTTCCGCCAATTGTGGTCGTTGAATCCCGGTGCGTTTACCGGGTATGAGCGACGACGATTTGAAATTGTAATTTCACGAAAATATTCGAATTGCGAAACGAACGACGATTTAAATAAAGAAAAACGACATATAACGTTCATCACAATATTTCTCCTTTATTCAATATGTGTATGACAAATCAATTTTATGAACGAAACTATTCTTGGATTCAACGAACGAAGATTATTTAATTTTTACGACAACGAAACGAATAACATGACGACAACGACAGCGAGTTTAATCCACACTAAACTAATTTACATAATTCAACATGACAAGCAAAAAACGGTTGCCTGAGCGCAAGGCGCTCGGACATTATATTCGTGACAACGTATCCTAAATATGTAACATTGAATATACAAGTTATTAAATCAAAATTTAAGCGTTTTTTTCCGAATGCCTCCAAGTGTAGGCATTAATTTTGGTTTGCGTAACGAAATTTTACAAGTATTGCAAACTACTGTGTATTCGTCAGGACACAGTTGTCGATTTTCTTTTGTGTGCCAGTCCGAAAGTACGTTCATCTGTTGCACTGTGATCGGTCTTAAATCGCGTTCAAACCAAAATTCTATCGCAAACAGAGCAAGCATACCCAAAGTCATTGTCAAGAAACATCAATTTAAATCTTGATATCGATTTGTTCCATTTCATGCCCGATACCTCTTGCGCCGATATAACTGGTTGTATTGTAAAATACACGGATTCTGCTGCTGAAGGCTGTTGTAGGTTTACGACCTGTAGTTCTTGAACGTTGTTTGAACTTACCGCTGCGAAACCACTATGAACAGACAATTTTCTCTTAGCTACATCCGATTTATTTAATGCTGCAAGGCGCTGCCTGTATTCGCGTTGTCTTTGTGTATTTTTTGTCTTTACGCTTTCAACCTGTACAGCTGTTCTCGACAGTGCAAGGCGCTGTCTGTACTCCCATTGTCTCTCTGCATTTGAGTTAGGAGTAATTAAGAGAGTCGCACTCTCGCTCACTGCGGCTCGTGCGTTATCGGTTATCGTTATCGTAACGCTACAAACTTTTTTCCGAATGCCTCCCAAGGTATACCGATTTATAAGACGCTGTCACGTCAAAAACTAAACAATAAAAATGGCGCTAACACACACAAAACAGTGCTGCCAAAACATTTGGGTATTTACAAAAAACTATAAAGAAATAATAATAACAATTAATAACAAAAATAATAATTAAGTTCAATGGCTTCAACTAACTAGTTCTAGCACGCGACAGTGGTGTTAAAATCAACTATTGCTAAAGTGCGTAATATTTTGAGTAACATTAAAATAGACAACTACCTCATTAAAAACATATCGCTTGGACAAAAAATATATGCCCCAACAATTGACATATATAACAAAATTAGAGCGGAACTCTTACAGTTAAAATGTGAGTTTTTTACCCACTCGCGTAAGGAAAATCGTCCATTAAAGGTAGTACTATCCGGATTAGACTTTATTAGCAACGATATAATGAAAAATTAACTTATTGCACTCGGGATTAAGTGCCTAAATGTTAAAACCATCACATTAAATTCGTCAACAAAAGCCCTGTACAAACACTACTTGTACATTGTTTACATCCAACGCGGTACTATATAACTAAATGAACTCAAACGTAACTTCTCTACATTGTTCAAAACGATCGTTCGCTGGGACTTCAAAAAACATCATCCAGGTAATGTCACACAATGTCATAATTGCCAGCTTTACTGTCACGGCTCGGTGCTTTGTCACATAAATAGCTTCTGTGCAATCTGTTCGGGAAACCACAAAACATCCGACTGCAAAACGAATGAGGCCATCAAGTGTGCTAATTGCAGTGGGGTCCATAAATCCACCGAACCTGAATGCATTAGCCGAAAGCAGTACATAGACATTCGCCGCAAATTATCCCCACGTGGACGTGGTACAGGAAATACAACGTTCCTACAGCCTCCGAGTAACAAACAACAGCCACTGCCCGATCGATTATCCACTGATAATTTCCCTCCACTACCACGATCTGTGCGTCAACCTTCACTTCCTTCATCCACCTGGGGTTCTGGCCTCCGTCAAACCCAGCAACCTTCCAACAGTGATACGACACCCACGAAGAAAAATCCAACTGAAACTATAAATAACGATAACTTGTTCTCTGTTAGCGAGGTAAACTCTCTTCTTAATGAAGTTGTAACCAAGCTTAGTGCGTGTCACACCAAATCTGACCAATTTAATGTCATTACCTCATTAGCTCTTAGCATCATAACTTGGAATGCAAGAAGCATCAAAAACAAACAGCATGCTTTTTTTAATTTCTTGATAAATTTTAATATTGATATTGCACTTGTTTCAGAAACAGGACTCAAACAAGACATTTCTTCCTCTCATCAAAATTACATATGTTATCGCCAGTGCCGGATTAAGCCAATCGGGGGCCCTAGGCCATTCAAATTTTGGGGCCCTCTTTTTTTTAATAATCGTAAAATTAATCGTTATTGATGCATTTGTATAATTTAAACAACTAATTCATATCATTTTAAGGTTTTCAAATACAATAAAATAAAGTAAATCATTTTTTTCAGTTGAATTATATATTGTTTGATTAAAAATAATTAACAGTATATTAAATTATAAAATAATCTTTGGACACCTCTTTGGAAGATGAAAGCGACGCTCGTAAACTTTGCTTCGTCTGATGATTTCAATCTTGAGCGTATCGATAATTACCAAAAAACCGTTTACACGAAAATAGTCGCGCGGACTTAATGCAACATCTGGAGCATCGCCATCGTTCGGCTGTCTTGTTCTTCGTCGAACTCGCGATGCGACATTCGCATAATCTGTCTCAGGTAAAATGGATCTGGCTTTGTTTTCAAACACTTCGAACTTATCTCTCATCTCATCTAACAAATTTTCTACTGACGAGTACATTAACGCGCAGGTTTTCAGATCAATTTCTACTGACTGCAATGCTTTGCTCGTTGCCCGAAAATTGTTCAAAATATCGCTCCACAAAACAAGCATGAAAACAAATTCGAAGGTTTGAATTTTATTCGCGATACATTCAACTTCGTGTCTACAGTCATTTTTTTGTGTTAAATCATCATCGGCAATTTCGTACAATGCTGCTACGATTTCGTTGAATGATTTTTCAATTGCCCCAGTGGCGATCGCATGAGCTTCCCAACGAGTTTAGGATAACGATTTCAGTACCTTTTCGTTTCTGATACGTTCCTTCAAAACGTCCCACTGGTGGGTTGAGCTTGAAAAGAATGTGTACAATAATTGTACAATAGAAAAAAAGTTCACTGCAAACAAGCAGCACTTTATAGCAGTTTCTCCAACTAAGTTAAGCGAATGCGCTGCACATGGTAAATAAATCGCAAATTCGTTGAGATTTAACAAGATCGATTGCATACCTGAGTAAATACCCGACATATTCGGAGCATTATTATAAATTGACCCCTGCAGTATTTAAAATCTAAGCCGGAAATCGCAAGATATTCTAAAACCACTTCAGCCATCGCAACACCTCTATGGCTATCAAAGTTTAAAAAAGTCAAAAATCTTTCAACTGGCTTTCCATTCTTAGCAACATATGGGACAATTACACTGAGTTGATCAACGTGAGCGATATCCGGAGTTGAATCGACTGAAAGACCAAAATATCGCGCGGCTAAGACCTCTTGTATAATGTGATGTCTTACTTTTGAACCCACAATGCTGATCAACTCCTCACAAATTGTTTTTGATAAATGCGAGGGATTCCCCTTGCCTCGGTCCGCAAAATATTCAATGTGACTCTTTAAGAACGGGTCAAACTGTGCAATTAGTTCGAGTAAACCTAAGTAATTTCCATTATCTGGAACGCCGAAATGCTCGTTTGTGCCTCTGAAAGGTAATCCTCGTTCAGCCAACGTTATGATGACTGGAATCAATCGTCGCACTGCATCTTTCCAAATAATTTTTCTCTTTCTGGTACTCAAGTTGAAGGTTGTCGGAAACATCGACGGAGTTCTGTCGCCTTTGAATGTATGCCAACATACATTCTCTGTGAAGAGATCCATTCTCATGTTGATGTAATTGGGAAACATTTTTCCAATCATTAAATCCATCGCTGGTCAGTTTGTTTTGTTTGTCTTTGGAAGCAACAATTTTACATACAAAACAATACACGGAACCAGTCGTCGGGGAATAAATTAGCCATTGGCGGTTGATTTGTCTTTCTTCCAAAAAACGTTTTTTCTGAGCATTACCTTGCTCTACCTTCTGCATTGTAAAATATACGAGACGACTCAAACGGTCCAGAGTCATTTTGGCACATGCTTGGACCACGATTGATCCAAAAATTGCCGCCATCGTCAGTGAAATCAACCCACTTGCCTGGATCGCTCGAACAATTGTCATTGTTGGCTGCAGTTTCAAAAGTACCCAAATCCGCGGCTCTGAGCACTTCGTATTCGTACAGACTAACATCACGCTGCGAGTTTGATCCATCATCTTGATCCAAAGATTCAGAGGTTTTGAGATGATCGACTTGCTCTGTTTCAGATTGAATCTGCAAATTTGATAAAACAATTTTGCATTCCAAAGTTTTAAAAATTACATTTGCTCTAAAAACACTTTAATTTATATTTTATAAGAAAGTTATAATTTATGAATATAAACAGTAAATTATATTTCGATTCTTACATCTTCATTACTAGATTCGATCTGTTCACTAGCTGATGAAGAAGCATGTGCAGTGGAACTTTGGAAGAATGACGTTAATTTTGGTAGTTTCGACAATTCTGTCTCAATTCGTTTTTTCTTTTCATCCGCAATTTTTCTTTTTTGAGCCCCGCTCTGATAGGATCGCCGCATTATGTAATCTACAAACATACTTAAATCGTAACATTCTGATAGGAAAAGCAAACATCAAATTCTGCATTTGAAATTAAACAACAAAGTTTAAAATCAAAAAATCGAACTCAAAAATAAATCAAAAAAACAAAACCAAAATGTTAAATTATCGAAATAGCTAAAACTAAATCAGTTTACAAAATCAAAATCGAACAACAAAACAAATTTCGAAAAACTGAACGAAACTTAAAAAAGAAATTTAAAACGAAAACAATGTGCAAACTCACTTTCATTATTGTTGTTGAATAACAAAAGGAGACAATTTGATTGGTGATGTTTTTTGTGTTGTGTGAAAAGATACAATATAAAACAGAACCTACCTTTTTCAACAAATGCGTAGTTTTCGATATGTTCATTACACACAATACCACAATTTCACATTAATTAACATCTAGATTCGTCACTAATTGAAAAAACGTTCTTTTTTTCTCTAAGAACAATGAACAAATGTAATTTGACAAACGACAAAGTAACAGATAGTTTTGATTTGCTTAAAACATTGAAATGAATCGTTTTTGTTTATATAAACAAGCACGAGTTTACAAGCGCTGTTTCGGGTATTTAGCGCGCGATTTGAAATTCAAATCGTAGCTTAAAATAACAATCAAAAGAATAAATCAATTAAGATTTTTAAATATTTTTGTTTGAAAATATATTTGTATAATCAATTACATAAGATACATGAATTGTCTTTAAAAAAATGTTTGTTTACAAAATTCCAAAAAATATAAAAAAATTTAATTAAAATTAAAAATAAATCAAAAACTATCATGACAAATTTTCTTGGGGGCCCTTGCACGCCAGGGGCCCCAGGTCATGGCCTAGTCCGGCCTAATGGGTAATCTAGCACTGGTTATCGCCTAGACAGGGTACATGCTAGTGGTGGATGTGTCGCCATTGTTGTGAAAAAATGTATAGAACATACCTTGCGTCCTTCATTGCACCTTAAGTTAATTGAGAAAATTAGTATAGATGTAACATTAGGTGATGACTCCAAGGCGAGTTTTTTATCGGTCTATTTCTCTGGAGGAAATGGAAACATTGAGAAATTTACTTACTTTAAGCGGGATATGCAAAAATTGTATAGAGTCAACACTCGAAACAAGGTAATTATTGGTGGTGATCTAAACTGCAGACGTCACACGTGGAATTGTCTTACGGCAAACGGCTGGGGTAACATTTTACTAGATGTTACTGAATCCAGCCCAAGTTTTTCCATACTTTACCCACTTTTCCCCATCTATATCCCAGCGAGTGCTAACAAGAAACCCTCAACTCTCGATCTATATATCACTAACATTCCAAATTACTGCTCAGTACCATTAACTCTAAATGCGTTAAGTTCAGACCACCTTCCGATCAGCCCCACAGTGAATTATACAGTAGCTGTAAATCGTACCAGTTTAAACCACAACTATTCCGCCGCCAACTGGAAATGTTATAAATCATATATAAACACGAACTTGGTTCTAGGTGATACCAGCCTAAATTCTATAACCTGTAGCGAGCACATTGATATCCTATGTAACAATTTTGTTTCTGTTATCAATAGAGGGACCGATCTTACCTGAAAATATCTTATATCTGATCAGGCTACGAAACTCTGAAAGAAGAAAATGGCTTCGTTATAGAACCGATTGCTTTCTAGTTAATGTTAAACTCTTAAATAGTATTGTTGTATTCCAGAATACTACCCTTTATTAAATTTAACACTGAATCTCCTTACACATCCTTAAAAACTTCACTTAACATATATTACATTCTCACTTAATACATACCATTCATAAACATTCACAATATTACCAGTTACTGCACATTTAATAACCTGCACCTTTTTATTCATTCAAAACATAGTAACTTTGATTTTCGTCCAAATTTCATTCATGTAAAAAGTCACGGAGAGAGAAAATTAAATAGAAAAAAATCAGTTCGGACAGTTCAGTTCAGACAAAAAAGAAGTTCAGAAAAGAATATACAGTTCAGAGAAAAAGATACAGAGAGAAAAAGAATAGATTAATAGAGAAGAAGTTATTAGAATAGAAATAAAGAATTAAAATTATTAAATTCGTAATTTGGAGAAAATAAGAATCAGAACATTCTGGTAAGCAATCGAATTTTTGTATTCTTTGCCAAATAATATTGAAAAGACGACCAGCTCAAATAAGCAATAGCAAATCAGTCTAGAAGAAAATAAAAATAAGGAAAACAACAAAGAAAACTCAAAGAAGAGTAAAAGAAGAATCCTGAGTTTTAATTAATATTAATAGATTAAAAATAAAAGGTCCACGCTCTTCCCTCGAAAGAGGAAGAACGGCGGCGGACATTCAACACAGCGGTGGGATGCCCAGATAACGGGATCCCGATGATGATCTCGATAATAATGATGACGTAGAAACAAGATAAGAAGAAAAAATAAAACAGAAAACAAAATTTAAAACAACAAAAAAAAAATGTTTATAAGAAGAAAAGAGAGAAAAAAAAAACACAAGAGAAATAACCAAATAAGAAGAAGAAAAAAAAAAGTAAACATAAAACAACGAAAAAAAACACAAAAAAAAAACAAAAAAAAAGGAAAGCAGCCAAGACCAGGATGAGCAATCAACTGTAGGACGTGAAGTCTGCCTGGCGGAAAAAAAAAATGTTTAAAAAGAAAAAAAAAACAAAGGAAAACTAAAGGCAAAGACTTCTATCAACAGTACAACGACAACAATTAGTAGAGTAAGAATTTTTTTTAAATAGCCACTTTTCTCTCTACTTTTTTTAGGAATGTTTTCTAATTGGAAGCTCTCCTTTTCACAAAAAAAAATATTTTTTTTTGTGAAAAGGAGGAGGGTGCATGGATGAACTTAACTCAATTTTTGGCGATGAAGCTCCATCAAGTTCCAGTGTTTATCGATGGTATGGGGAATTCAATCGTGGTCGTAGTTCACTCCAAGATGAATTTCGTGAAGGTCGTCCAAAATCAGTTGTTGTTCCGAAAACCATTGATGCTGTGCGCGAACTGATATTGGAAGATCGTCATGTGACCTATCGTGAGATTGAGACAACCTTAGGCGTTAGTGGGACCAGCATACATTCAATATTGCATAAACATTTGACTGTCAAAAAAATTTGTTCGCGTTGGATCCCACGCCATTTGTCAATCGCCCAAAAAAAGGCTCGTGTCAATTGGTCGAAAGAAATGCTCAAAAAATACGGTCTATGATATCGTGACAGGTGATGAATCGTGGATTTACGCGTATGACCGCGAAGGTAAACAGCAGGCGACTGTCTGGGTGTTTCAAGACGGGCCAAATCCAACAAAAGTTGTTCGCGCACGAAGCACTTCCAAGCAAATGGTCGCCTGTTTTTTCGGAAAAACTGGACATGTCGCAACCGCACTACTAGAACAACACAGAACAGCCAATTCTGAGTGGTACACAACCATTTGTTTGCCAGTTGTCTTCCAAGAAATCAGGAACACCAACCGCCGAAGACGGATCACTCTTCACCACGACAATGCGAGCTCTCACACATCGGCTGCGACAACTGTATTTTTGAGCACCCAAAACATCGATTTGGTGGGTCATCCGCCGTATAGTCCTGACTTGGCACCGAATGACTTCCTTTTATTCCCGTACGTAAAAACAAACTGAGAGGTCAACGTTTTTCGACACCTGAAGAAGCGGTTGCTGCATTCAGAATGCATGTGTTGGAGATACCTCAATCAGAGTGGCAAAAGCGCTTCGACAATTGGTTCAAACGCATGCAAAAGAGTGTAGATCTTCATGGGGAATATTTTGAAAAACAATAAAGTGATTTTCGATGATCAATATTTGTTTTTGTTCTCTAATCCTGAAATATAAAAGGCAACCCTCGTATAAGTCAGGTTCTTTTTCGTAGTTTCCATTTGAATCAGTACCTGACTGACTTTCAAGCCGACAACTTGTCTCACAGTCTTGCTCGTGCTATTCTTAGTAATTACTTATACTGTTATATTCACACCAATTGTCACAACCCATTATCTGGTTTTCTTATTTTCTTTGCCTCGTTTTCCGCATACATAAAATTTGAACAAGTGTTAAATCCGTTAAGTTATGGCCCCTGGGCCAAGTGTGTTAAATAAAATTAAGCGTAAACGGTTGCGTTACGACCCCGGTATTGGAGGCTAAACTCCTCCCGACAAACTTACTAAAGTGAATAATAAAGTGCTAGAGAGATCCAATATGTGTTCAAACTCTAACTTCTTCCAACCACTTCTAAGTCTAATGGAGGACTCGCCTGAAATGGATTCGACCAACATCGATCAGTGCGCAGAAGTTACTAAAGAAACCGTTCCACCAATTGTGGTTGTTGAATCCCGGTGCGTTTACCGGGTATGAGCGACGACGATTTGAAATTGTAATTTCACGAAAATGTTCGAATTGCGAAACGAACGACGTTTTAAATAAAGAAAAACGACATATAACGTTCATCACAATATTTCTCCTTTATTCAATATGTGTATGACAAATCAATTTTATGAACGAAACTATTCTTGGATTCAACGAACGAAGATCATTTAATTTTTACGACAACGAAACGATAACATGTCGACAACGACAACGAAACGAATAACATGACGACAACGACAGCGAGTTTAATCCAATAATGACAAGCAAAAAATGGTTGTCTGGGCGCAAGGCGCTCGGACATTATATTCGTGACAACGTATCCTAAATATGTAACATTGAATATACAAGTTATTAAATCAAAATTAAAGCGTTTTTTTCCGAATGCCTCCAAGTGTAGGCATTCATTTTGGTTTGCGTAACGAAATTTTACAAGTATTGCAAACTACTGTGTATTCGCCAGGACACAGTTGTCGATTTTCTTTTGTGTGCCAGTCCGAAAGTGCGTTCATCTGTTGCACTGTGATCGGTCTTAAATCGCGTTCAAACCAAAATTCTATCGCAAACAGAGCAAGCATACCCAGAGTCATTGTCAAGAAACATCAATTTAAATCTTGATATCGATTTGTTCCATTTCATGCCCCATACCTCTTGCGCCGATATAACTGGTTGTATTGTAAAATACACGGATTCTGCTGCTGAAGGCTGTTGTAGGTTTACGACCTGTAGTTCTTGAACGTTGTTTGAACTTACCGCTGCGAAACCACTATGAACAGACAATTTTCTCTTAGCTATATCCGATTTATTTAATGCTGCAAGGCGCTGCCTGTATTCGCGTTGTCTTTGTGTATTTTTTGTCTTTACGCTTTCAACCTGTACAGCTGTTCTCGACAGTGCAAGGCGCTGTCTGTACTCCCATTGTCTCTCTGCATTTGAGTTAGGAGTAATTAAGAGAGTCGCGCTCTCGCTCACTGCGGCTCGTGCGTTATCGGTTATCGTTATCGTAACGCTACAAACTTTTTTCCGAATGCCTCCCAAGGTATACCGATTTATAAGACGCTGTCACGTCAAAAACTAAACAATAAAAATGGCGGTAACACACACAAAACAGTGCTGCCAAAACATTTGGGTATTTACAAAAAACTATAAAGAAATAATAATAACAATTAATAACAAAAATAATAATTAAGTTCAATGGCTTCAACTAACTAGTTCTAGCACGCGACAGTGGTGTTAAAATCAACTATTGCTAAAGTGCGTAATATTTTGAGTAACATTAAAATAGACAACTACCTCATTAAAAACATATCGCTTGGACAAAAAATACATGCCCCAACAATTGACATATATAACAAAATTAGAGCGGAACTCTTACAGTTAAAATGTGAGTTTTTTACCCACTCGCGTAAGGAAAATCGTCCATTAAAGGTAGTACTATCCGGATTAGACTTGATTAGCAACGATATAATGAAAAATTAACTAATTGCACTCGGGATTAAGTGCATAAATGTTAAAACCATCACATTAAATTCGTCAACAAAAGCCCTGTACAAACACTACTTGTACATTGTTTACATCCAACGCGGTACTATATAACTAAATGAACTCAAACGTAACTTCTCTACATTGTTCAAAACTATCGTTCGCTGGGAGTTCAAAAAACATCATCCAGGTAATGTCACACAATGTCATAATTGCCAGCTTTACTGTCGCGGCTCGGTGCTTTGTCACATAAATAGCTTCTGTGCAATCTGTTCGGGAAACCACAAAACATCCGACTGCAAAACGAATGAGGCCATCAAGTGTGCTAATTGCAGTGGGGTCCATAAATCCACCGAGCCTGAATGCATTAGCCGAAAGCAGTACATAGACATTCGCCGCAAATTATCCCCACGTGGACGTGGTACAGGAAATACAACGTTCCTACAGCCTCCGAGTAACAAACAACAGCCACTGCCCGATCGATTATCCACTGATAATTTCCCTCCACTACCACGATCTGTGCGTCAACCTTCACTTCCTTCATCCACCTGGGGTTCTGGCCTCCGTCAAACCCAGCAACCTTCCAACAGTGATACGACACCCACGAAGAAAAATCCAACTGAAACTATAAATAACGATAACTTGTTCTCTGTTAGCGAGGTAAACTCTCTTCTTAATGAAGTTGTAACCAAGCTTAGTGCGTGTCACACCAAATCTGACCAATTTAATGTCATTACCTCATTAGCTCTTAGCATCATAACTTGGAATGCAAGAAGCATCAAAAACAAACAGCATGCTTTTTTTAATTTCTTGATAAATTTTAATATTGATATTGCACTTGTTTCAGAAACAGGACTCAAACAAGACATTTCTTCCTCTCATCAAAATTACATATGTTATCGCCAGTGCCGGATTAAGCCAATCGGGGGCCCTAGGCCATTCAAATTTTGGGGCCCTCTTTTTTTTAATAATCGTAAAATTAATCGTTATTGATGCATTTGTATAATTTAAACAACTAATTCATATCATTTTAAGGTTTTCAAATACAATAAAATAAAGTAAATCATTTTTTTCAGTTGAATTATATATTGTTTGATTAAAAATAATTAACAGTATATTAAATTATAAAATAATCTTTGGACACCTCTTTGGAAGATGAAAGCGACGCTCGTAAACTTTGCTTCGTCTGATGATTTCAATCTTGAGCGTATCGATAATTACCAAAAAACCGTTTACACGAAAATAGTCGCGCGGACTTAATGCAACATCTGGAGCATCGCCATCGTTCGGCTGTCTTGTTCTTCGTCGAACTCGCGATGCGACATTCGCATAATCTGTCTCAGGTAAAATGGATCTGGCTTTGTTTTCAAACACTTCGAACTTATCTCTCATCTCATCTAACAAATTTTCTACTGACGAGTACATTAACGCGCAGGTTTTCAGATCAATTTCTACTGACTGCAATGCTTTGCTCGTTGCCCGAAAATTGTTCAAAATATCGCTCCACAAAACAAGCATGAAAACAAATTCGAATTTTTGAATTTTATTCGCGATACATTCAACTTCGTGTCTACAGTCATTTTTTTGTGTTAAATCATCATCGGCAATTTCGTACAATGCTGCTACGATTTCGTTGAATGATTTTTCAATTGCCCCAGTGGCGATCGCATGAGCTTCCCAACGAGTTTAGGATAACGATTTCAGTACCTTTTCGTTTCTGATACGTTCCTTCAAAACGTCCCACTGGTGGGTTGAGCTTGAAAAGAATGTGTACAATAATTGTACAATAGAAAAAAAGTTCACTGCAAACAAGCAGCACTTTATAGCAGTTTCTCCAACTAAGTTAAGCGAATGCGCTGCACATGGTAAATAAATCGCAAATTCGTTGAGATTTAACAAGATCGATTGCATACCTGAGTAAATACCCGACATATTCGGAGCATTATCATAAATTGACCCCTGCAGTATTTAAAATCTAAGCCGGAAATCGCAAGATATTCTAAAACCACTTCAGCCATCGCAACACCTCTATGGCTATCAAAGTTTAAAAAAGTCAAAAATCTTTCAACTGGCTTTCCATTCTTAGCAACATATGGGACAATTACACTGAGTTGATCAACGTGAGCGATATCCGGAGTTGAATCGACTGAAAGACCAAAATATCGCGCGGCTAAGACCTCTTGTATAATGTGATGTCTTACTTTTGAACCCATAATGCTGATCAACTCCTCACAAATTGTTTTTGATAAATGCGAGGGATTCCCCTTGCCTCGGTCCGCAAAATATTCAATGTGACTCTTTAAGAACGGGTCAAACTGTGCAATTAGTTCGAGTAAACCTAAGTAATTTCCATTATCTGGAACGCCGAAATGCTCGTTTGTGCCTCTGAAAGGTAATCCTCGTTCAGCCAACGTTATGATGACTGGAATCAATCGTCGCACTGCATCTTTCCAAATAATTTTTCTCTTTCTGGTACTCAAGTTGAAGGTTGTCGGAAACATCGACGGAGTTCTGTCGCCTTTGAATGTATGCCAACATACATTCTCTGTGAAGAGATCCATTCTCATGTTGATGTAATTGGGAAACATTTTTCCAATCATTAAATCCATCGCTGGTCAGTTTGTTTTGTTTGTCTTTGGAAGCAACAATTTTACATACAAAACAATACACGGAACCAGTCGTCGGGGAATAAATTAGCCATTGGCGGTTGATTTGTCTTTCTTCCAAAAAACGTTTTTTCTGTGCATTATCTTGCTCTACCTTCTGCATTGTAAAATATACGAGACGACTCAAACGGTCCAGAGTCATTTTGGCACATGCTTGGACCACGATTGATCCAAAAATTGCCGCCATCGTCAGTGAAATCAACCCACTTGCCTGGATCGCTCGAACAATTGTCATTGTTGGCTGCAGTTTCAAAAGTACCCAAATCCGCGGCTCTGAGCACTTCGTATTCGTACAGACTAACATCACGCTGCGAGTTTGATCCATCATCTTGATCCAAAGATTCAGAGGTTTTGAGATGATCGACTTGCTCTGTTTCAGATTGAATCTGCAAATTTGATAAAACAATTTTGCATTCCAAAGTTTTAAAAATTACATTTGCTCTAAAAACACTTTAATTTATATTTTATAAGAAAGTTATAATTTATGAATATAAACAGTAAATTATATTTCGATTCTTACATCTTCATTACTAGATTCGATCTGTTCACTAGCTGATGAAGAAGCATGTGCAGTGGAACTTTGGAAGAATGACGTTAATTTTGGTAGTT
Source organism: Microdon myrmicae (assembly GCA_963931805.1). Classification (NCBI taxonomy): domain Eukaryota; kingdom Metazoa; phylum Arthropoda; class Insecta; order Diptera; family Syrphidae; genus Microdon; species Microdon myrmicae. The sequence goes on from CAWVOU010000013.1 coordinate 448,552, forward strand.
TCGACAATTCTGTCTCAATTCGTTTTTTCTTTTCATCCGCAATTTTTCTTTTTTGAGCCCCGCCCTGATAGGATCGCCGCATTATGTAATCTACAAACATACTTAAATCGTAACATTCTGATAGGAAAAGCAAACATCAAATTCTGCATTTGAAATTAAACAACAAAGTTTAAAATCAAAAAATCGAACTCAAAAATAAATCAAAAAAACAAAACCAAAATGTTAAATTATCGAAATAGCTAAAACTAAATCAGTTTACAAAATCAAAATCGAACAACAAAACAAATTTCGAAAAACTGAACGAAACTTAAAAAAGAAATTTAAAACGAAAACAATGTGCAAACTCACTTTCATTATTGTTGTTGAATAACAAAAGGAGACAATTTGATTGGTGATGTTTTTTGTGTTGTGTGAAAAGATACAATATAAAACAGAACCTACCTTTTTCAACAAATGCGTAGTTTTCGATATGTTCATTACACACAATACCACAATTTCACATTAATTAACATCTAGATTCGTCACTAATTGAAAAAACGTTCTTTTTTTTTTCTAAGAACAATGAACAAATGTAATTTGACAAACGACAAAGTAACAGATAGTTTCGTTTTGCTTAAAACATTGAAATGAATCGTTTTTGTTTGTTTGCAAGCGCTGTTTCGGTTATTTAGCGCGCGATTTGAAATTCAAATCGTAGCTTAAAATAACAATCAAACGAATAAATCAATTAAGATTTTTAAATATTTTTGTTTGAAAATACATTTGTATAATCAATTACATAAGATACGTGAATTGTCTTTAAAAAAATTTTTGTTTACAAAATTCCAAAAAATATAAAAAAATTTAATTAAAATTAAAAATAAATCAAAAACAATCATGACAAATTTTCTTGGGGCCCTTGCTCGCCAGGGGCCCCAGGTCATGGCCTAGTCCGGCCTAATGGGTAATCCAGCACTGGTTATCGCCTAGACAGGGTACATGCTAGTGGTGGATGTGTCGCCATTGTTGTGAAAAAATGTATAAAACATACCTTGCGTCCTTCATTGCACCTTAAGTTAATTGAGAAAATTAGTATAGATGTAACATTAGGTGATAACTCCAAGGTGAGTTTTTTATCGGTCTATTTCTCTGGAGGAAATGGAAACATTGAGAAATTTACTTACTTTAAGCGGGATCTGCAAAAATTGTATAGAGTCAACACTCCAAACAAGGTAATTATTGGTGGTGATCTAAACTGCAGACGTCACACGTGGAATTGTCTTACGGCAAACGGCTGGGGTAACATTTTACTAGATGTTACTGAATCCAGCCCAAGTTTTTCCATACTTAACCCACTTTTCCCCATCTATATCCCAGCGAGTGCTAACAAGAAACCCTCAACTCTCGATCTATATATCACTAACATTCTAAATTACTGCTCAGTACCATTAACTCTAAATGCGTTAAGTTCAGACCACCTTCCGATCAGCCCCACAGTGAATTATACAGTAGCTGTAAATCGTACCAGTTTAAACCACAACTATTCCGCCGCCAACTGGAAATGTTATAAATCATATATAAACACGAACTTGGTTCTAGGTGATACCAGCCTAAATTCTATAACCTGTAGCGAGCACATTGATATCCTATGTAACAATTTTGTTTCTGTTATCAATAGAGGGACCGATCTTACCTGAAAATATCTTATATCTGATCAGGCTACGAAACTCTGAAAGAAGAAAATGGCTTCGTTATAGAACCGATTGCTTTCTAGTTAATGTTAAACTCTTAAATAGTATTGTTGTATTCCAGAATACTACCCTTTATTAAATTTAACACTGAATCTCCTTACACATCCTTAAAAACTTCACTTAACATATATTACATTCTCACTTAATACATACCATTCATAAACATTCACAATATTACCAGTTACTGCACATTTAATAACCTGCACCTTTTTATTCATTCAAAACATAGTAACTTTGATTTTCGTCCAAATTTCATTCATGTAAAAAGTCACGGAGAGAGAAAATTAAATAGAAAAAAATCAGTTCGGACAGTTCAGTTCAGACAAAAAAGAAGTTCAGAAAAGAATATACAGTTCAGAGAAAAAGATACAGAGAGAAAAAGAATAGATTAATAGAGAAGAAGTTATTAGAATAGAAATAAAGAATCAAAATCATTAAATTCGTAATTTGGAGAAAATAAGAATCAGAGCATTCTGGTAAGCAATCGAATTTTTATATTCTTTGCCAAATAATATTGAAAAGACGACCAGCTCAAATAAGTAATAGCAAATCAGTCTAGAAGAAAACAAAAATAAGGAAAACAACAAAGAAAACTCACAGAAGAGTAAAAGAAGAATCCTAAGTTTTAATTAATATTAATAGATTAAAAATAAAAGGTCCACGTTCTTCCCTCGAAAGAGGAAGAACGGCGGCGGACATTCAACACAGCGGTGGGATGCCCAGATAACGGGATCCCGATGATGATCTCGATAATAATGATGACGTAGAAACAAGATAAGAACAAAAAATAAAACTGAAAACAAAATTTAAAACAACAAAAAAAAATGTTTATAAGAAGAAAAGAGAGAGAAAAAAACACAAGAGAAATAACCAAATAAGAAGAAGAAAAAAAAAGTAAACATAAAACAACGAAAAAAAAACACAAAAAAAAACAAAAAAAAGGAAAGCAGCCAAGACCAGGATGAGCAATCAACTGTAGGACGTGAAGTCTGCCTGGCGGAAAAAAAAATTTTTAAAAAGAAAAAAAAAAACAAAGGAAAAACTAAGGAAAACTAAAGGCAAAGACTTCTATCAACAGTACAACGACAACAATTAGTAGAGTAAGAATTTTTTTTAAATAGCGACTTTTCTCTCTACTTTTTTTAGTAATATTTTCTAATTGGAAGCTCTCCTTTTCACAAAAAAAAAAAAAATTTTTTTTTCTTTCTTTTTCTCTCTACTTTTTTTAGTAATATTTTCTAATTGGAAGATCTCCTTTTCACAAAAAAAAAAAAAATATTTTTTTTGGATAGAAATGTCTATCTCTATTCTTTGAAAATTCTCATTTCAGTATTTCGACGACATTTCCGTTTTTTTTTTCCTTTCTCGTCGAATTTTCTTTCTTTGCAGCTTTGGGACCAATTTATTTTTCTTTCCTATATATATATATATATATATATATATATATATATATATATATATATATATATATATATATATATATATATATATATATATATATATATATATATATATATATATATATATTGAATAACAAAAAGAAAGGCCAATTTTTCCATAACCATATTTTTAAGTTAACCATATTTTTAGGAATTGATAACGAATTTTCGCCTTTTTGTTTAAACTTTCACTATTACGAGTCCATATTACACGAGACAGGCGGCTAGGCAGGGGAAAGAACAAATCCACTATCAACCGATATACGATAAACCCCCTGAAATGGCTCTCTCTGACGGAATTTCTGATGTTTTCAGAATCGTCCCTACCTTTGACGGGAAACCCTGCGACTGAGGTAAATTTATTTCCGGGGGAGACGTTTTATTTAGATCCATAAAGAAGGCAGACCCGGATATATACGAGACATTTTTAGAGCTAGTCAAGAGTAGACTAGAGGGTCATGCTTGCGATCTGATTAGGTATAGCCAAATCGCTAAGTGGGAGGATTTAAAAGAAAAATTAGAATCGGAATATAAAGAGGAGCAATCTCGGTCGACGGCACACAATGAGTTGATTTCTCTGAAACAATGCTACAGAGAAACCGTCCGGGAATACGGCGATAGAGTCGCGAATGCTCTAAGGACTCTAAACTCTGCCACGTGTGAAATAACAGCAGACGCGGTGGTTAGGAAACACTTAATAGAAGAAAACATAAAATTGCCCGTACAAACATTTGAGGATGGACTAAACAACGAACAGCTAAAGATACTAGCTAAAGTCCATGGGGGAAACAATTTAAAACAGTCGATTGCACATGTAGTGTCACATGCGGCTCGAATGGACAACTCTCCCAGGTCATATCAATATAACGAAAAACCTACATTCAATCGTATAGTCTGCCAAACCTGTGGTAAGCCAGGGCATTCTCAGGACACATGTTATCGGAACATGCAATCCAACTTTTTTCCGAATAGACAACCCATAAAAAGGGAATATAACAGTGTATGCAATTTCTGTGGGCGGAATAATCACACTGAGAACGAGTGTAGATACAAGATATCTAGGAATGGAGCGTCTTCAACAAATTACCACCAAGGTACAACAACGCGTAACCCATTCCGAAATAATCCTACAAACTCTGAAAATCGTTTTGGTGAAAATTCTAGGACCACAAATAGACCAAATGATAAGCAAAATGTTCACTTTTCTCGGGTGCAAGAGTCGGAAAACGAGGCCTGACGCCAACCAAAATGTATGCAAGACAGACCAAATTTTTCTATTTACAGCATTAGATCTTTGGAATCAGATAACGACCATTTTAATGAAGCTCCTAGCCAAATTTACCCTGAGCCCACATACTCCTATAAACCTAGACATATAAACAAAGATAACCCTGTCCCTAATATAAAGACTCCGATTCATACTCCCATTCTGGAAAATAATTCAGCAACACAGACTGAAAATTCGAAATTTTCAGCAGTATTAAAGACTGAAATCCATAATATCTCAGATATCCCTATTGACAACGCAGACACTTCAGCAACCAAGACTGAAAACTCAGCAGTATTAAAGACTGAAAATTCGGATCCTGCAGAAAATATACAAACAGAAATCCCGAATATTTCGGCTATCCCAATAGACAACCCCGACACTTCAGCAACAAAGACTGAAAATTCAGCAGTGTTAAAGACTGAAGACCCAAAAGTTGCAATAAAAATCGAAACCCAAGTCAGTTCAGCAGCTAATACTGATGAACAAATGTTTTCTGCAGCAAAGACTGAAGGATTGAAAGTTTCTACAGCAGATATAACTGAAGAAATAGTTCAAACAGCAAATAGGACTGGGAACCAAGATGTTCTGAGAGCTAATAAGTCTGAAGAACTATACGAATCAGTAAATGAGACTGAGAAACTAAACGATCCATCAGCAGTGAGTAAGACTGAAAAGGTAGACGTTCCGACAGCGGTTAAAGCTATGGACAATGACAACACTAAGCCGAAAACAATAAATATTTTAAACAACGAAAACAAACCCAAACACTTACTCAAACACGAAATAATAAATAATGAAAATAATAATTTAACTAAAATAGGTACGGAAAAGGAAAACCATATAAGTACATTACATATCTTTTTTTTCAACAATAAACATTTATTCAAACATAAAATACAAAAAAATAAAAAGTTACAGAGTCATTTAGGACATTTGAAATCATTTCTTAAGAAGATTTTTGGTATTATGCATTTCTATACAATCATCATAGTAATAGGCCCAAAAAGGTTTTGGAAATTCTTCCATAAATTTAAGGAAAAGATAAACACATAACAAATGGCCTTTGTTTTTTTATTCAATATATATGAACTAATCGAACAATTGTAGGAATTGACGAAAACGAAAAAAAAAAAAAAAAAAAAAGTTAAAGAGGGGGAATAACGAAAGAAAATTTTAGAGGTACTATGTATTGGAAATTTTGGATCTAATATATATTCGAACGGAAAAGGAAAGAAAGAAAATTTTATTGGTAATATATATATTGGAAATTTTGGAATTAATATATATACGGAAATGAAAATTTTGAAACAATAATATTAATATTATATAATTAATATAATAAGTAATAAACATTTTTGGATAAGAAAAGAAAAGGTTCCAAGGAGAAATATTTAAATTTAGTTAATATATAATGTAAATAGACTATTTTGACTATTTTTCTAGTGTTAAGAACTTTTTGATTATTGGAAAAATTTAGTTAATATATAATGTAAATAGATTATTTTTCTAGTATTAAGAACTTTTCGATTATTGTAACCTTTGATGAAAGATTAATTTTGAAAACCATTGTAATGTAATTGAACGAAAATCCAAGTCTTTAATTAATCTTAAGCTAACATATAGTTACTAGAAAATTATTCTCTTCAAGGATAATTTTCTCTCTCGAAGAAGGGTGGGATGTTGTATTCCAGAATACTACCCTTTATTAAATTTAACACTGAATCTCCTTACACATCCTTAAAAACTTCACTTAACATATATTACATTCTCACTTAATACATACCATTCATAAACATTCACAATATTACCAGTTACTGCACATTTAATAACCTGCACCTTTTTATTCATTCAAAACATAGTAACTTTGATTTTCGTCCAAATTTCATTCATGTAAAAAGTCACGGAGAGAGAAAATTAAATAGAAAAAAATCAGTTCGGACAGTTCAGTTCAGACAAAAAAGAAGTTCAGAAAAGAATATACAGTTCAGAGAAAAAGATACAGAGAGAAAAAGAATAGATTAATAGAGAAGAAGTTATTAGAATAGAAATAAAGAATTAAAATTATTAAATTCGTAATTTGGAGAAAATAAGAATCAGAACATTCTGGTAAGCAATCGAATTTTTGTATTCTTTGCCAAATAATATTGAAAAGACGACCAGCTCAAATAAGCAATAGCAAATCAGTCTAGAAGAAAATAAAAATAAGGAAAACAACAAAGAAAACTCACAGAAGAGTAAAAGAAGAATCCTAAGTTTTAATTAATATTAATAGATTAAAAATAAAAGGTCCACGTTCTTCCCTCGAAAGAGGAAGCACGGCGCCGGACGTCAACAGTATCATTAAAACTGAAATCTCAGCCTATAGGAACAAGTGTTGGAATAAACACCTCTCCTCTCTTGACAAAGCAAGCAAACCTTTCTGGAAAATATCAAAAATTATGAAAAAGACAGGATCAAGTATTTCTCCGTTTATAATTCACGACAAGTTGTTTATTTCTTCAGTGGAGAAATCGAACCTACTTGCTAACAAGTTTAGTAAGAACCACTTCATATCTATGCATCTAAGTCTGAAGTGGCTAACACTATCCATGTACTTTCTCACTCACCAGCTGAAAGTACTTACGCAACTAATATCAGCAAAGTTAAAGAATTGATAAAAAAATCGAAATCAAAAAAGGTTGCTGGTCTCGATAATATTGTTGCGAGCCTAGGGTTCGCTGGATTAATTATTTTTAATAAATAAGAGCCGTTAAATCAATTTTGAGTTAATGCGACACTTTATTAGTTCGTTAATAACCGTTACTCTTTACCGTAAACTTAACGATTTCTTCAATTATCGCTTCCGTACTTATCGCGTATTTTACTGCTTACTTCTTACTTCACTGCTTATTACTTATCGCTTGCTTCACTTTCTACTTCTTACTCATTACCTGTGTGCGACGTATTTATACCGTTCCCTCATTCTGATTCGGCGTTTCGTTTCCGTCCGTTCCATAGCCTTGAATGTTCTACTGTTCATAGTCTCCCGTCTTCCAGTACTTTATAGAATATTCTAGTACTTTGTTTCGGATTTTCTAGAATATTCTAGTACTGATTATCATATGCGTCACACTACCATCCGCCTAGGTTAGTTCTTCCCGAACTAAGTTCGCTGGTCTCCTGGGTTAACAAAAGTCGCCAGTCGGTCACGATGTACCACTTTCATCTTGGCGTTCGGTCCTCGCTGAATACTATAGACAACGTCGTTAATTCTTGTGAGAACCTTATACGGTTCTTCCCAATGTTGCTGCAACTTCGGGGATTTTCCTCTTTGCCGATGAGGGTTATAAAGCCACACGTTATCGCCTGCGTAAAATCCGGATGCGTTGGCGCGAATGTCGTGGCTTGTTTTCATCCTGTCACTGGATACCTTGATTTGCTTTCGAACCAAATGATGAATCTCATCGAGGCGATTTCTCCATTCGGCTACGTAGTCCTCGGTCTTATCTATGGCGTCTGGAGGTATTCCGAATCGCAGATCGGCTGGTAATCGTATCTCTCGTCCAAATATAATTCTTGCTGGAGAATGGCCTGTCATATCGTGATTAGCCGATCTATAGCTCATGAGAAAGGTTTGTACATATTTGTCCCAATCTCGTTGGTGATCACTAACGACCTTCGATAAGTGCTCTTTCATTGTTCGGTTGCACCTTTCGACCATTCCGTCTGACTGCGGATGTAAGGGTGTGGTCCTGGTTTTCCTTACGCCCAGTGCCGCACTGATGCCCTGAAATATCTGTGATACGAAATTTCGGCCTGGATCGAAATGCCGCTCACAGGGCACTCCATATCTGTTGATCCAATAATTGATAAGCTCCTCGATGACTGTTGTTGCTGCTTGGTTTGGAATTGGCAGGACAGCTACCCACTCACTGAAGTATTCCATGATAACTAACATACATTTGTGGTCGTCGTTTGTTTTTGGGAATGGTCCTGAGATACTAATCGCAGTTCGCTCGAAAGGGGCACCCACGTTGTACTGCTTCTTAGCGCTCCTTGGTTTTGCAGCACAAGTTGTGCACTTCATACACCAAGACTCGACGTCATCTCTCATGTGAAGCCAGTAGTAGCGAGATCGTAATTTTGGAAGTGTCTTATTAACTCCCAGATGTCCACCGGAAGCTCCGTCGTGCATTTCTGTTAGTACATCTTCCACTTTTGATGGTGGGACTAGAATCTGCATTCGATGGTATTTTCCGTCCGGGACTTCCCATTTACGCTTAAGAATTCCATCTTCCACCTGCAAGGAACTCCATTATGCCCAATATGCTTTAAATGTTCCACTCTTGTCAGAAATATTGTTCCAAGTTGGCCCCTCGTTCTTTTCTTCGTGTTCCAGGATTAGTGACATATCTTCATCGTGAAGTTGAGCTGCGCGTATAGCATCACTCGTCCACCCATCTAGTACTTCTACTTGTACAATCCGCAGGTCGTACGCCTCTTCTTTCTCTTCCGCTTTATGACAATGTTTAAAATCTGGCTTACATGGTCTTCTTAATAGAGCATCAGCGTTATTATGCATCTTCCCTTGCTGAATTGAGCTTATCATGGATACGGGTGCACATTCTGCGGTTAATTCTCCTTTTCTTATTGCGAATGCCTCTTCGGACGCATTTAGTACTCTGACAGGTACAATGTGTTTCTTCACCTCAGGTTGTTCCGTTGATAGTCTCCTCTTATGACAAGCGCATGAACAACAACTCTTGACACCAATTGTTACGAGCTTAGGGTTCGCTGGATTAATTGTTTTTAATAAATAAGAGCCGTTAAATCGATTTTGAATTAATGTGACACTTTGCGGCGTTTCTAGCAGATACACACACGACTAGTAAAGAACAACACCACCAAAAGCACATCCACTAAAGCCGTATACCATAGCAATAATATACTATTACCACATTAGTCGAATGTATTTGAGTTTAAAAATCAAATTCACATAAGCGCCAGTGGCCTCATGGGTAAGACCTTTATCTTTTAGTTATTCTAACCGTGATAGCGTCGGTTCGAATCACTCGCTCTTCACTATCGTCGCAAACGCTATAACTTTATTAGTTCGTTAATAGCCGTTACTCTTTACCGTACACTTAACGATTTCTTCACTTATCGCGTATTTTACTGCTTACTTCTTACTTCACTGCTTATTACTTATCGCTTGCTTCACTTTCTACTTCTTACTCATTACTTCCCTCCATGATCTGTGTGCGACGTATTTATACCGTTCCCTCATTCTGATTCGGCGTTTCGTTTCCGTCCGTTCCATAGCCTTGAATGTTCTATTTCGGATTTTCTCGAATATTCTAGTACTGATTGTCACATGCGTCACAATATTAACAACAAATTAATTAAAGCACTTCCACCTGCTGCAAGTAACAATTTAACGTTCGTTTCCAACCCTTGTTTTATAAACTGTGATTTTCCGGACTGTTGGAAAACAGGAAAAGTAATACCTATCCCGAAACCCGGCAAACCGAAGAACAGGCCCGAAAGCTACAGACCTATTAGTCTACTTAGCTGTCTGAGTAAGCTCTTAGAAAAAATTATTAAGGAAAGGATTGATCGTTTCGTGGAAGCAAATAACATCCTACCAAACTTTCAGTTCGGTTTCAGTAGTGGTCACAGCACAATCCACCAAGTCTGGCGCATTAAAGACCACATAGCTAGTAAATTCATCGACAAGGAGTCAACGGGACTGGTTCTTGTAGACATCCAAAGAGCCTTTGATACGGTATGGCACGATGCCTTGATTTATAAGCTACTAAAACTTAAGCTGCCAATACCGCTTATCAAAATTATCCAGAGCTTTCTTCGTTCGAGAAAATTTGTTGATAGTATAGGAACCGACAAATACTCTACTCACCAAATCCACTATGGTGTACCCCGAGGCTCGGCCCTTGGTCCCATATTATTCACGTTGTTTGTCGCAGATTTACCATGTCTATGTGAAGACATTCAGGTAGCTTTGTTTGCCGATGATACGGCTATTTTCTCTTCGGGGGCGTTATTCACTAACGTCTACAACTCTTTGCAGGCAGCTCTTGACAATCTACCAGTATATTACAGGAAATGGAAAATAAAAATAAATGGTAATAAAAGACAAGCTGCCTGGTTTTCGAGATGTAGGGAACTCTGCAACCTACCAAATGGCACTAAACTCAGTATGTGTGCAGTTGATATTGATTGGTCCGAAGACTGTAGGTATCTAAGTATTATTCTAGATAAAAAATGTATCTTCCAAAAACACATCACTACCACAATTGACAAAATAAACAAAGTCGTAAGAGTTATGTATCCATTAGTGTATAGAAAGTCAAAGCTTAGCCTCGAAAATAAAATTATAGTTTTTAAAACCATTTTCAAGCTATACTCCTGTACGGGGCTCCTGTATGGTGTAATTGTGCTCGCACGCACAAAATAAAATTGCAAAGGCGTCAAAGTAAAATATTGAAAATGTTGCTGAATTTGCCATGGCATTATTCGACACATGAACTACATGAAAACGCTAACGTTAAACCGGTAGAGTTCCTTATTAACAAAATCAATCGAAACTTCGTTCTGACAATGTTCTCGTTTCCTGTCTTGCGTTATCCTAAATCACATGTACTCTGTCTATAAAAATTATATCGAGGTTATTATTACATAAAATAATCGGAAATGTGTGCAATATTAGTATTAAGATTCAAATAAGGGTTTTTTCTTGTAATTTTCTCTTGATTTATTATTTATTATTCATTAAAATTGTGCTTATGTCATTTTATAGATTTAAGATTATAGTTGTTAAGGAATTGCTGTCCTAAATCTCTTAAATACTTGTTGTAAAATATAAATGTACCGTATTATCTACCTAATAAAAATGGAATTGAATTGAATATTTATCTTCCTATAATTTTAGTTGGTACACATCCCAGGCAGGAGTTTATAATCTTTGCCACTGTTTCACTTTTCTTTATTTTTGGGTTAAATTTTAACACCGCGAAGAATATGTTTAATTAAAGATTGGTGGCAGCAAACGCACAACCCCAGTGTTGTGGGGGTTCGAATGTATGGATGCCGATGTACGGCACGGGTTCACCATCACCCACGAATCACGGAAACGGCGAGCAGTTGAGGGTAACGGCACTGGTAATGGTAAGCTCGTTCGCACTTCGTGTTTTTGTATTTTTCTTTACCTATCCAGAGCTCACAGCCAGGGAACAGTCACCACTGAATCAGTTCAGATCGTTTGCAACGATTTTAGAACCCAGCTCCCTCTAATCAATCTAAACACACTTGAAGAGGGCAGAGTCCATGCCGACAGCTTCTTTGTCCATCGCCTTCTGTCTGGCTCAATCTATTGCTCAAACTTGCTCTCCACTTTAACATTGCATACAAACCCCCGGTATGTACGTAACCCTCGACTGTTTTACGTGCCCGCTCATCACACTTCTTACGGCGCTAACGAACCCATCTCGCGTATGCTACAACAGGCCAACTCTTTCCCCACCTCCTTCGATTTCAACATCTCCACTCCCGCTCTTAAACGACGTGTCAGAATAAACCCGTCCTAAATCGCCCCCTCCCTTCAATAACCCTTCTACCCTGCAATCCGCTCTTCTCCCTCCATCTAACTAGTTCACCCCTATCGCCCAGTAATCTTCAACTTCCCGGTTTCTTCTCCTTTTTTCGATTGAATAATCGAATAAAGTCTTAACCACTAATCTAGATTTTAAGATAGGCTGTACGGTTTTATGTTAAGTTAAATTTAAGCTTGCAGTAAGCTAAATAAAAATGGGGTTCCGCCTTCAATCAATTTAGCAGGGAGTGAGTCGGAATGACTTTCGGGGGACATTATTGCTGTTTGGTTGCAAACGAGAAATATAGTTTAAGTGAGAAATTAACCGAAGCGGTTTTTGGGAAAAATGTATGCGGTTTGATGTAATGAGGGAGATCATTTATATTCTGTTGTAAGTTTTTGGAAATGCGTTTCATTACAGGTTGGGGACTGGATTCTTGCAAGTTGGGGATGTGTGCGCTTGCAGATTTGGGGGCAGATGCTATTGGATATTGGGAGCGTGTTCTTTCCATGTTTGCGAATGTGTACTATTGCGGGTTGGGGTTATGGGGACCCGCTGTTAGTGGTCGAAGTTAGGTAGGTATTGTGGGTTGGTTCTCCCTGTGATATAGAGAGCCCCCACAGTATCACTAGGAGGATAATCGGGTTGTCTTAAGTTGACTCGCGTAATTTTGGAAGGTTTAACTTCAGGGAGACAGTTTCTGTAGCGAATAATTGCGCGGCGCGGACTAACTTCCTTGTTCGACTGTGTTAACTTCTCTGAGGATGATTCCATTCACCCCATAGTTTTCTTTGCCCTTTCGCTGGTGGTGACATTCTCTCAATCGAGAATCTCTCCACCAGGGACGATCGTGCTCACACATACAGACGCGGAGGTTATTGCCTGGTTGCTGTGGATCATTCTGTGATCGTCAGAATTTCACACTTCGAATGCATCGGTTGTGCACACAATCCAATGTATGATTTACATTAGGCGATCGTGGGATAATGTTTACTTTGCCCCATGGGAACAGCATTTTCGTTTGTTGCTGTTGCTCCGCAGTGGCCTTTGTTTAGGCGAAGTACATTGCGGCAGGGACAAAGGTTTTGTCGACGGATTGGTTTTCCGCCAATTCGCTTATCGCCCGAGATGTGATGTTTGTCGAGATCTGGCGCAGCTGTGCAAACCGTTTATGTATATCCAGTTAATGGATCGATACACAATTTCTGTTTCTGTCCGTGCAGGCGTAGCAAAATTAATCGGGACTTGTGGCCCACGTATCTGTGGATACGTGGGGTTGTTGACTGCAGGATGAATGTTGCATTTTGTTTCAGGTGGCAAGGAGAACTTTGGTGACACGTGTCTGTGGGCACATGTAGTTTGGCTGTAGGTGAGCATGTTCCTTGGTGGAACGACGACATCTCGACCTATAGTGGTTTGTGTGGTTCATAGAGCTGCCACACATCCCAAAACACAGTACCCAAAACCTTTCCAACTGATTTCACCGCCTTTGCCTTATTTGGGGCCCATTTGCTTTCAACAATTTACTGTTTTGACTGTTCTTTCGCCTCGGAATTGTAGTGGTGTCTTGATGTTTCATCTACACTTGCTACTCTGCGCAGAAACTCATCTGGGTTGCGACGTATGTGCTCCAAAAGTCCTCAGCTGAGAGCAAATGCGGCACCCATCTCGCAGATATTTTTTTCATACCCAATTTATCATCCAAAATTTAAACATGAAACAAATTGAAAATTGACAGATACCTAGTGAGCAATGATGCTTACTAAAACAGACCGTTAGCTAATGACTTATTGACTATTGATCTTAATCCGATAGCGATTAAACTTTGGTGAACTGTTGTTGGCACTAGTGTGGAGTCCTCTGTACACCAGACGGTGCTATATTCCTTCGCACGCCGTTCATCCGATTGCGATGAATTCTTGGTAAGTTTTTGTTGGTACTGGCGTGAGGGTTATAAACGTAATACCATTAACGCACACTAAGCTGCGCTATATGAAATAACTTCATTTGCGTACTGATCATCCGATCACGATAAAACTTTGGTGAATTTTGGTTGGTGCTGGCCTAAACGCTTCTGATATAATGCCATAAAAGCACGCCAGGGGGCGCTATATCGGATAATTTTTCATTCGCGCATCGTTCATCCGATTGTGATGAAATGTCGGTGAATTGTTACCACTGGCGTGATAGTTTCTGTCATAGTACCATCAATGTACGGCAGGTGGTGCGCGAGTTATATCGGATAATTGTTCCTTTGCACATTATTATTAACTAATTATTGGCCTGTAGGAACCCGAAAGTTCATGACCTCACCGCAGTCTTTTATTAATTTCCTTCACCGCTTCGCCACTGGCCGTCAGTATCGTTGCCATATATTTAAATTCTTTAACTTTTTCAAATATCTTACCTCTGACGTTTATATGTGTTCCTTGGGGTCCGCTCTCGCGGCAATCATATATTTTGTTACGTCTTCATTTATTTCTAGGCTATCCCCCTGTTTTAGTCCGTCGTGGTTTGCAAATGGTTCTGAGAAGTGGTTTTCTATTCTAACGCCCTTTATTTTCGTTCATGCGTTTCGTTCATTTGAGTTAGGGTGGCATATTTTTTCGGGACCTCCAACTCAACCACCATATGGTAAAGTCTTTACCTTGCGACTGAGTCGTAGGATTATTCGAAGTCCACGAACAGTTGGTGAACCGTCTCTCCGTATTCTCACTTCTTTTCCAGCAGTTGCCTTCCTGTGAACCTTTGGTAGCTCGTTTACCGGTTACTAGGGAATCCGCACTGGTGGTCTCCCAGTATTTCTTCTGTGTACGGTGTGATTCTCGCCAGTATGACATTTTTTAGTATTTTTTATGAGGTTGGGAGTAATGATATTCCTCTGTAGTTTTCGGAATCAGATCTGTCGCCTTTTTTGAAAACGGGGACGACTATTGAACTTTTCCATTCTTCCGGAGTGACTTCCTTATCCCATATTGTTTTGATGAGCTGGTAGATCTTTCGAGCGATTGCTTCTCCATGCTTCATAAGCTCTGCCGGTATGCAGTTAACTCCGGAAGCTTTTTCGTTTTTTAATCGCTTTATTGCGTCTCTAATTTCGTTGAAAGAGGTCCCTGTGATCTGAGGCTCAGTCGTATATACGTCTGGTGGGTTTATTTGTGGTTGATGGGTGCACACATTAAGCGGGTTTTCAAAGTACTGCTTCCATCTTGGGACGATATTGTTTGTTCCTTTGACCAGAATTTTAAATTCATAGAGCTTTTAAGCAACGGCGCTCTAATTCCACCGATGTTAACAGAACGAATTTTGTTGGAATCAGATACGTGTGAAACCAGGCGATTGATATCGCGGGGAAAGCTCACAACGTCAGTGACCAATAAACTCCTTCAGTACCCGACCGGTTCGCGCTCCTCCTGATCAATGGCAAAAGCTGTCAGCAGTAACTTCGCTTCGTGTCTCGGGGTGCCCACTCGGTTTGCCTCTCGCGAGAGGGGATTAATAAAAAAAAAAAAATAGAAAAAAAAATTATTGGGAAGGCCAGTTGTAAAAGTGATATTAAAGAAGACTATTGGAGACTACTGAGAAAACCCTCTGTAAGGCGATATTAAAGAAGACTATTGATGACTATTGAGAAGACTATTTGTTAACGTGATACTTTGATATTAGGGATTAAGCAAAAGTAAAGAGACATGCTGTTTTAATTACAACCAGTCTAAACTGGAAGGAAGACCTCTGGTCCAAGACACTGAAACCAAATTCAGTACGAGCCATAAAAACGCTATGACCCTGTGACTAAACAAAATAAAACATTTTCTGATAATTAATTAATAAATGTTAGCATCTGGAGTAAACCTCAGGTGTTACATTTTGGCGCCTAACGTGGGGGCTAATAAAAGAAAATCTAACTAATTTAACCAAACATCATTTCAGATAATTATGTTAAATATTAAATGTTAACATTAGGGGTTACACTAGTTGTAAATTTATGGCACAATGCAATTATGTTCAGGATTGTGTTGACCTTGTCGCGCAACTTCTTGGGTGTTTCCAAATGGGCGGTTTTTGTTGAGTGCCCAATCAAGCTACTGAATATTTCGATCATGCTTGTGCTCATTCATGTGTTGCGAGGATCTTTGTGGTAGCTGCACGTTT
This sequence comes from Microdon myrmicae, assembly GCA_963931805.1. NCBI lineage: Eukaryota > Metazoa > Arthropoda > Insecta > Diptera > Syrphidae > Microdon > Microdon myrmicae. The sequence continues at coordinate 464,732 of CAWVOU010000013.1, forward strand.
GATTTTTCAATTATTGGTAGAATAGAAAACAGTTGTCTATCATCCCGTCCGTAAGGCACACATCTTGCGCTTTTAGTCGTCTGCTGTGTAATTCTTCCTTCTCCTTTTTTTTGTAAATAGCATTTCTTATTTTCAAGTGATAATGACGTTTAACTTTTTAAGCAGACGTCAACGTCATTTAATAAATTTATTTATGAAATATTGCCTGTCGAATTATATTACTTTTTAAAGTATCTGTTTGGTAGAACCTACTTTGGTTCTACAGATGAATTCGACATGCACATAAACTTACCGAAATAGGTTCGATTCACAGGCACGTAAACCTAACCTAAAACGTATAATTCGTTGTGATTTACATTGCGTGTAATGAAAAATATGTTATCAAAGGCAAGTCCAACGGAAACTTCTTCGAATGCCCAACTGATCTGAATTTGTAACTTTCGAACTGGGCCCTGTTCATTGAAAGATAGATACATTCGCTATACAGGAGAAGTGTTTTTGTTTTTTTGAAGCTACTCATGTAAATTTTCTCTTAAAATTGTAAAAACAAAAAAAAACGTGTTTAATCCATTTTAATAATTTTCTTCAATTTTCAGCCGAACGAAAAGAACAACACGGGTGGCGGAGGCGGTGGTGGACTTAAAGGCAACTGTGCTGCCAGCCATAGTGAAGATGTCTCCATCTGTGAACGTGTACGGAACATTTAGTGATAACGGCCCTTCCTACCGCTCCAGAAATTTCAAATGCGTAGTATAACAGTTCGTTTGAAACGAAAGGTGTCAAATTCTTCACAGGCAGTATGGTGGCATTTGAACCGTCCGATTCTTTTACTTCGGGTGTTGGCAAATTATGTGTGCCACCATACTGCGTGTGAAGAATTTGGCACCTCTCGTTTCAAACGAACTGTTATACTACGCATTTGAAATTTTTAGACCGATAGGAAGGGCCGTTATCACTGGACGTATGGGTGAAGGCGCTGTCGAGTTTGCCAACAAATCATCGGCCAATGCCGCTCTTCGTCTTTGTAACGATTGTAATCACGTTCTGGTGATAGGCAAAGTAATCAATCCAAAAGCCAACTCCAATAGTTGGTTTGGGCACAGCAATCAATCTGAACACCAACTCCAATAGTTGGTTCTGGGTAGAGCAAGCAATTTGAACACCAACTCCAATAGTTGGTTCTGGGTATAGCAAGCAATTTGAACACCAACTCCAATTGTTGGTTCTGGGTACAGCAAGCAATTTGAACTCCAATAGTTGGTTCTGGGTCCAGCAAGCAAATTGAACACTAACTCCACCAGTTGGCTTGAGAACAGCTTTTATAAGGTTTTGATAGTGTCCATAGGTTGGCGCCTTGATTTTGCACCGACTTCTTGCACCGATGCAAGATCCGGCTCGAAGGAACAAAATGCTTCGCCAGTTGGGAACCGCAGCTCCGATGTTGCCGATGGTTCGCCAACTGGTAAACAACGAAAAGGTGAATTTCTGCGTCGCGCAGAAGAGCAAATTGTTTTGGCGTTATCGCCCATCAAAGGACTGCCGCATTGGGCAATATTTAATTCACACCGAATGTTATCAAAATTAAACATATTTAATACATACAAAATTAACTTTATTTTTTTTTACAAACGAATTTGGTCACAGTCAAAACTACAAGTGCTGAAGGCAGCGTACACTTTCGATTTTAACGTTAGAATAAAACTACATAAAAACAATACAACAACCAAAAACTCTGTGAAAACAGTAATATTTAAACAGTCAAATGAATAGACAATTCTGCTTTTCGTCTATTCGGCAATAGGTGGCGTTCAGTGACACCATGTTTTTCCGTACTGGTATAATATGAAATTATACATGTTGCGGAACCGCAACAACTTCCCGGGCCGCCGACAGTGGACCCAGTAGTCCTCTTTAGTTTGCGTCACCAACGTGTTCATGTCAGCACCGTGGGAAGTCGCGGTTGGTATTTGTGGTTGAGCTCAGAGGCCTTTATGCTCGTGTTGCTCATGAACCGGTACGGTGCAGAGGTAGGGTGGCAAATTTAATTATATTGACTACATCTGGTTTTATTAATTGAGTTAATTTGTTATAAAATATAATTAGTTATAGTTTCAATTCCTAATCAATTATCAGTGTTGGTGTTTTTTTTTATTTATTTTTTTTTTTTTTTTTTTTTTTTTTTTTTTTTTTTTTTTTTTTGGTTTCGGTAGGAAGGTGGAAATGTTCACAAGATACCTCTAGACCGATCCAGGGGCATGCCGTGTTTTTACCGACTAAAACCACCTCCCGCCAGGCTCATATTCCCGCTGATCCCCGCGGAACCTTCTTTTAGATATTCCATCGCGGGGCGGGACGGAGTTTACCTGTTACCCCGCTCGTCACGTCGTAACTGCTACATCATTTCACAGAGAATACCACTGGTTACGGATCATGCCTGTTTTGAACTAAGTTAGCGTGTGTGTGTATGTGTATGGCCGAAGGTCCAGTTGGCCATTGATTGCTAACGTTGCAGCTTGAGATATGGCCGTCGTTGTTTGATGTTGATATTCTCCAACATGTTGTGGAGGTTGCCTGAGAGGCGATAATTGCCGCATCAGCTGCGGCAACGATGTGATCTACATTTGTGTCATCCCATTGGTTGAGATCACTATGGTTATTGTTTGTTGAATCGTAAATCCCTGGTGTCATCGATCAACTTCTTGGACGTAGTTCTCTCTTTGGATCGTGGATCCCTATGTGTCATCGATGACCTTCTTGGGCGTAGTCCTCTCTTTGGATTGTGAATCCGTATGTAGAGTAACAATAAGTTGGACGTAGTCCCATGTTGGATCGTAAATCCTTTTGTAATAATTGATATCTTGGACGTAGTCCCCTATTGGATCGTGGATCCGTAAGTATAGTTTAAATAGTTTGGATGTAGTCCTATGCTGGATCGTAAATCCTTAAGTATTATATGAATATTTTGGACGTAGTCCCCTGTTGGATCGTGGACGCGAATGGTAATTAAGCGATGTCGTCGCCAATATGTTGAAGTTGATGGGTTGTAATTCCACCATCTTCTCAGTATGTCCGCTACCAGAAATGTTAGGTATACCGCCAACTGCATAGAATCATCTGCGTCTCGAATCCGTTGAATGCTCTGGCTGATGCTGTTGCAGTTGGGGTTATGTCCCATCTACGCCGCTAAACCAATGCTCGGCGTTGGGCGAATTTCTTGATGCGAGCTGAACTCTCTATCGGCAGCCGGACCTGGTGGAGTATTTGATCGACTGATAGAATGATGTCGCTGGACATGGTGTCTTTTTTCTTTTTGTAATGTTGTGGTTGAATCCTTGTGGCATATTTTATCGAATTAGACTGGCACTAGATTGAGCCAGAACGGTTGCGCATCCGGGTTGCTATCAGGAAGAATAATCTGTTGATCAATAGAAGCCTTCATTTAATTGTGTCGCAGGATAAATAGTCCCCAAGGTATCTTTCTTCTTGTCTGGTGGCTGGGCCATGTGTTCATTATTCGCTCTCCGTTGATGTGATTTTTCGAAGGGTGCCGGCATCGTTCCTTGTTCCTCATCTTCTATATAATCTTATCTTGTTACCGAAAGCCCAGCTTAGACACCGACTTTGTTGAAGTGGTGCCCCCAGACGCGTGGTTCGCGGTGCCTGGGCGGTGATAAGAGGGTGCCCCCAGAGCGTTGTGTCCAGGCGGCGAGAAGTGAAGAACCACAGACACGTGACAGCGATGTGGCCAGGTGGAGAGAGGCGGCAAATCCTGGACGTATGAGCGATGAGTCCGGGTGACGAAAAGCGGTGCCCAGGAACGGATGTGGATGAGGCGGTGAAATCGCAATTCGCGGAGTTCTTGGCTTTATTCATCTGTAATTCGATTTTTGGGTTGATACTTGCAGGCATAGAACCGGATGGGCTTTTGTTGAAAAAACCTTTCTTTGTACTGACCGCTTGCATTGGAAACGCTGACTCGTCAGATGATATTCTTAGTCAGGAAGGAAGTTTCCAAGACTTTTCTGTCTCGCTGATGTTGTTGCCGGTGACGCTTGCCTTTCCGTGAGAGCTTCTAGCTCTGTCGTTGAACCTGATTTCAACACACTTGGATTCAAAGGATTTGTCCTCTTGACTATTGCCCGATGGGCCATCGTCCTCTTTTTGAGGTTCTTTCAGGTGTACGCGGGGCGTATCTAAGTTCTGTAGCCTGGGTCGTGCCAAGTACATGCAAGATCGTTAAAAGGCGAGCCGAACGATGTCCTCAACCTGGTACGGGGATCGATTTGAAATCTTCTTGATTTACGTGCGGTGACTTCTGCAGAATTAAATAAATGAAACAACCTTGGATTTTTAAGAAAGTGGACTGTAATTTGGTTTTGTTAAAGTTGATTATTATTTAAATTGCAAAATAATAGTAATTTGGTAGAATTACCAGCTTTCGTTTATTAATGATGAGATCAATATTCTTATTCAGGTTATTGTTCGACCTTTGTTAACGTTGAAGTGTAAGTTGTATCGTAAATCCATCTATATCATCGATGATTTCTTGGACGTAGTCCTCTTTTGGATCGTGAATCCTTCTATGTCATCGATGAACCTTTGAACGTAGTTCTAATTTGGATCTTAAATCCATACGCGTTCCACTCGAATGAAACGCAAAGAAATGTGGTTTTATTTATATTGGAGTTGTAAGATGGGAAAAATAGGAAGTGTTTATCATTTTATTTTCCACCGATTACAAGAGAAAACAATTATTCAAATAAAAAGGCGAAGTCAATTTCATTTCACTAGAGTAGTGAATCACCTAACCAGTACGGTTCGCATATGTCCGCCCGATTTGAGACTCTGGAAATAGATGTGTGGTAAGCATATTCCACTTGACCACGGCGTCTTCGTTTTTCAGAAGTACATCTGCCAGAGTTCCAATTATGTGAAGTGCTCTATCGCTTTGATTATCATCAGCGCTTGGTGATGTTATAACCTGCTTCATGCTTCCCATTGTTTTCGGCAGAATTCTCTTCTGCGTTCTACCTGATGTTGAAATATTTGCGTTGCAGAAACTGTATAGATAAAATCTTTAAACAGGCTGAAGTTTATTCGAAAAAATGCATGCGGGTCGTTTTCCCAGAGGTCTTGATCAGACTCCGTGAACAACATCATCTGAAATACAACATCTTGAACAACTGCAACCATGTGATGTTTAATTACTTCCAGGAATATATGAATCACAGCATTTCTCAGGTACACCAGAAAATGGGTTAAAACTTGCCGTGACACATAAACGCGGTTACGTTATTGGTCGAAATCCTTTAGTGAATTATCCAAAACACCCGACGTAAACGTCAGAACGTACCATTCTGTAAGTTCAGGTATCTCTCATTAACGATTTCACTGCACAGTCCTGTTCAGGGACTGAGAAAATACCTGTTTCCTTAGGTTTTGTGTTCTTGTCGGACCAGTGGGAAGAGATGAAACTCTTGATGTAGATAAATTCAACATCGTTCTTCTTAACGATTTGTAAAATTGTTTGAACAAATCACATAATTTAGTGATCTGTGATAGTTGCTCTTCGGCTTCCTTTCGCTGCTCAGGAACAATAGCTATTGGGTACGTATCAATTCCGTCCGTTTGTCCAGGTTCATTTTTAATCGTTGCTATCAGGTTCTAACTGAAGAGCTTTTGTATAGGCGGCTATGGCTTCATCGTACTTTCCTATATTGAGATATACGTCTCCCATTCGGCCATATGCTTTGCTGTAATTTGATTGCAACGCAGAGTTGCAGTCTTTAATCATTTTCTGTTACACGGATATATGCTGCAGCTCGATTACAGTAGAATGTTGGGTTTTTCGGATCGAAACTGATGGCCCTGTTGATTAAAGTACCACTTCTTGATATTTGCATTCCTTCATCAGGCGGTTGCCTTCATTCTTAATCTGTTCGCCTGTTTCAAGGGATTGTGGATTGCGTTCGATAAACGTTGACTGGCACCGCGTATACATCTAACTTTGCGGCCTTGTTTGTAATTTCCGTTATTGATTCCAAATCAATGTCTTCACTCAGTTCAATTAGAAACCAGAACCATCTCGAACAAATATCACTCCAATATTATTAACGTTAATTTCGATGAAAGGTACACTCTTATCCACACCACACAACACTTTTTATTATATTACTTGAATTCTTAGTTAAATAATCGTAAAATATATTATTTGCCACCTACCTTGTCTCGTTGCATTGTGTCGGACGTGATCCGGGGTTTTGATCGTTGATCAATCCTCTTATTCGGTTGTTGGCGGATGCAAATAGTCCGGCACACTGCATGGGGAATGCACTTCCTTTGTTTGATGTGTCCATAGGTTGGCGTCTTGTTGTGGGCCGACTTCTTGCACGGATGTAAAATCCGACTCGAAGCAGCAAATGTAATCACGCTCTGGTGATAGGCAAAGTAATCAATCCAAAAGCCAACTCCAATAGTTGGTTTGGGCACAGCAATCAATCTGAACACCAACTCCAATGGTTGGTTCTGGGTCCAGCAAGCAAATTGAACACTAACTCCACTAGTTGGCTTGAGAACAGCCTTTACAAGGTTTTGATAGTATCCATAGGTTGGCGGCTTGATTTTGCGCCGACTTCTTGCACCGATGTTAGATCGGGCTCGAAGGACCAAAATGTTTCGCCAGTTGGGAACCACAACTCCGATGTTGCCGATGGTTCGCCAACTGGGAAACAGCAAAAAGGCGAATTTCTGCGTCGAGCAGAACAGCAAATAGTTTTGGCGTTATCGCCCATCAAAGGACTGCCGCATTGGGCAGTAATTAATTCACACCGAATGTTATAAAAATTAAACACATTTAATACATACAAAATTAACTTTTTTTTTTTTTACAAACGAATTTGGTCACAGTCAAAACTACAAGTGCTGAAGGCACCGTACACTTTCGATTTTAACGTTAGAATAAAACTGTTTAAAAACAGTACAACAACCAACAACTCTGTGAAAACAGTAACATTTAAACAGTCAAATGAATAGACAATTCTGCTTTTTGTGTATTCAGCAATAGGTGGCGTTCAGTGACAGCATGTTTTTCCGTACTGGTATAATGTGAAATTATACGTGTTGCGAAACTGCTGCTGTGCTGGAGAAATCTAGTACATTACATACTTCCTCGGGTCAGCCGAGGAGGTCTACCGCCATCGATCAACCCCAGCGCAACAGATCCGGGCAGGCGGAGCACAACGCCAAAGCTCGCCTTTTAATGCACACTGTTTCACCACCTGCCCAGAAGCCCCCTGCCCGCTGCTGGGCCCGCAGATACGATCATTACACCAAAAACGCTCACTGCACAAACAACACTAAACGTTGCCACAACAAAATTAAACTAAGTCTTAATAACATCCTCATAAAACCTTCCAAAACCCTAAAATATTTGGGAGTAACCCTTTCCAACAAGTGGTCATTCTTAACCCACATCAAAAATTCTCTTCAAAAGCCTTAATACGGCTTAACCTGTGCAGATGAGTGTTATGGAAACTTAAAGGTGACTCTCTTAAGGTCAAACAGGTCGTCTACAAACAGATAATCAGACCTACTCTTACATACGCCTGCACATTATGGTACCACATCTCACCCTCCCAAATGGAGAAATTACGAGTGTTTGAACGAAAATGTTTCCGGTTTATCACTGGCTTACACCGCGAAACCAACTCTTATAGATACCATTGTGACAACGACCTTTACAACACCGCAGGCATCGAACGACTGGATAGACGGATCCTAGAACTGTCGATAAATTTCATAGAAAACCTTCCTAACAATCCCAACCCGATAATAACGGACCTACCATCACCTTCCCCCAATACGGGAGCTCACTACCGTAATTGTCTCCAAATCAGGACCCTCTTCACCGCAGGCAGATTGTTTAACGATCTAAACGAGATCGTGTCCCACAACACCGAACTGGCACCCAATCATTACAAATACAGTAACATCCAACCATTCTCCAAGATCCTTACCTTTAACACAGAACCGAATGGCTCTCCCCTCCTTCAAGAACTTACCTGATCCTATCCCTTACTATCCTCAATCCCAACGAGAAATCCCACATCCATAACTAAAAATTGTAAGTATTATTTTTAAGTCAAATTCGAATTGTCACTATCATTGCAATATCAAATATTGCAAATTGTATATAAGATTAGATTAAGTTAGATTAAGTTATGTTAAGTAATTTTAAGTAGGCTAAGTTAAAATAAACAGAGTTCCTGGTTTTTTTTTCTGACCTTTTCCAGGAAAAACAAAATTACCAATATATATAATTCCCAGTAAATCTTAAGCACATATAAAAAGAATCGTTTGAAAAATGTTAATAAATAACATGTAAACACTTAATAAGTATCAAATCTATTATAAGTTAGCTGTATTACTTATTGTAACCATTCATTTTTGGTCAAATAAATACAGTTTTGAAAAAAAAAGCGTTGCCGGCAGAACGTTCGAGATGATCGTTGGTGCAGCTATGATGAAATCGATCTCTAGTATTTCTAAGGACTATATTTCGCGAAAACGAGGCAAAAGCCACATGTTTTTATTTTACCTGTTGTTTTATCGGTGCTGTATAAAGTTCTTCCCACTCCGCTTGTAATCGGAAAATGAAGATTTGTTGAATTCATTAAAGAAATTTGCACTTACTTTGGAGTGAGTCGCAGCTCAACTGCGGTGATCGCTTACTTGATGAAAAAACACCACCTGGACTATCAGCAGGCGTTCATGATTGTAAAATCTAAACGCCGATTTGTGCATCCAAACTCTGACTTTGTAAATCAACTAAAGCTGTACAAACGCATAGGATGTAGAATCAGCCCCAATTACGACAAATACAAAGCTTACCGCTTACGTTGAGCAGGCGAACAAGTCCATCGAGGTAAGTAACTCTTTATGAGCTGTTTTATAAATTTTCTGGTTTTATTATTTTTTAGACAAAATTCTCCCCCAAAGCTTTACAAACTTAATTAAACCAGATCCAGCAGTTAGTCGGGAAAATCCGGAACCAATAGTCTATCGATGTCGCAAATGCCGTTGAGTTATCGCATCTAAATCAAATATTCTCCAGCATTCTCCCAAAAGTGTTGCTCGCACAGATGCCAGCTTAAAAGAACGCAATGCGGCGACTCTTCCGTCAGAGACGCCAACGACATCAACGAAGATCATTGATCAGATTGCTGAACAAATTCGACGAATATCGCTTTTCGGAAAGGAGTCACCTGATTCCGGTAACAAGTGTAAGGGTGTCTTGTTCCTCGAACCCATTGCATGGATAAAAAGTATTTCCAATAACACACAGGGTCGTTTAAATTGCTCGAAGTGCGATCAAAAATTGGGCAATTTTACCTCGATCAATGGTTTGTACCATAAAACGTTATCCTTTAAAACTGTTTCCTATCGGTTTTCATTTTCCAATATCTAGGATGTCAGTGTGCTTGTGGAGAAGTCTCACCAGCGTTTTATGTAATTGCATCACGAGTTGAACTTTCGAAAGTTGTACAAAACGTGCAAACCACCGTTTAAGGTACATTCGTTATAAGTTCTAAATGTAAACGCATATGTTAATTTGCCGAATAAGTAATTGCGGAGGAAGGTTTTCGGTTATTGTGAAACTGTAACGAAATTTTTCTAGGACAAGTATCTGCGACTGATACTTCAACATTGGTTTGCGTTTGTAGGGAATATTTATATTAATTTTTATTGGTTGTCTTTAGGTGCACGCAATGGCTTTTAATACTTTACGTAATTTTATATTACATTTCTTATGACTTGATATTTCACATCGTTTTCTAGATCTAATGAGAATACTTCTTGAATTGATTTTTTATTGGTTGTTATTTCTATAATTTCCTGCAAATTTTGCGGAAATAAATAGTACGGTTGTAGCCCAAACCACACAACGGATGAGAGCGGCCAGTTAAATCGACAGACAGCCCTAGGTTAGTGGCAAAATCCTTACATATTCAGTCAGGTATTGTTTTGAACTTGAAGGAAAGTGTTTGTCGACGACGATACTATGTTAAAAAACATTTGTCTTTAGTTCTGTGTCTATGTTTCGGTTGTCTTGCGATCATCAGATTTACCCAAACTCATGAGAATGTTGGGTTTATACTTGGGATGTGTGGAAGGGGTATCTTTCCCTTTGAAAGATATGGGTTTTCATTTCTACAGAATCGGCAGAGAACGAAATTCTTATTATTATTGTAACACTAATGGATGTATTACCATCGCCATTTATTAATGTAACACCAAGGGATACACACCTCGCTGGAAGCGTTAGGCTACCTAACTTTGTCATTTATATTGTAATGATAAATATCTCAGCAAGTATAACCCACAACCACTTTCTCTATTGAGTCACAATCACAAAATAATTAATTTTCTTCTACTTCATGTAAAACTCTCTTGTTTAACTTTGTAATTTATATTGTAACGATAAGTATCGTAACTTTGTAATTTATATTGTTACGTAAATTTAATTTGACGTTTATCGACTTTCTAGGTTCGATCTCTTTATATTTACTTTACTATTTTCAAAGTTATTTTATTTAGTTTGCACTTCGGCAGATCTGCGTTACTTATATTCCAAGTTATTTTATTTAGTTGGCCCTTATTAAAACACGTCGTGTTACAAGATCTGCGTTACTTACATCCCAAGTTATTTTATTTAGTTTGCACTTATTAAAACACGTAGTGTTACAAGCCCTACGTTACCTATTTTCAACGTTATTTTATTTAGTTTGCACTTATTGAAACATACGACTGATACGACACCAACAGCAACCTACTCGCGGCCGTACTGGTCAAAAATCCAAAACCAACTCCTTGTCAGACTGTCTCGGCCAACATCTTGAAAACCCAGCCATCTTTAGTGGTTTTCTAATTTTTTTTTTCTTTGGAAGAAAGGATCTTTCCTCTTTCCCGCCTGATCCATTTTTCGGTAGATCAAACACAAAAGAAAAATCAATAGTTCATCGTGTTAATGCACATTTCCGATTCCCTTTGTTTTGTGTTGTTATGGTTTAGGCCAGAGGTTCCCAAACTTTTTTGTGTCGTAGACCCCTTGCCATGTTTTTCGGCTTTGGGTAGACCCCCTACTTACCTGATATTGATTTTTTGTAAATTTCGAACTGTAGTGAAGTTTAGCGTTAAAAGCTTAAAGTAAAAACACATGTTAAATTATATACATTTATTAATTGAATTTAAATTAAAACTACTGTGCGATGAATCTCGATGCCCCACGGGGAATGTCGGCGGCCGAGATCGTTCCGCCGAACGAGGAATGCCGTTGGGGAATAGCGAATGTGAGCACGTTGCCTGAAACTAAAGTTTGTATTTAAAAAAAGGAACAGCAATACCTTTTGATAACAACTACTCAAAATAAAATGTTGTATATGTTATATAAAATATACGTAACATAAAATAAACTAAGCAATAACTAAATATTTTTAGCGAGAAGGATGAACCTGATGCTTTAATAATAAATTATCAACATTTGGCGTCAATATTGTAAGGTTTAATCTTAAATCTCCTCGGCCAATGATGTCCAGTCTGTTTCTTTTTTTCGTTAGGAGATTGGTAACAGCGCTGAACCCCCTTTCCACTAGGTGTCACGATGGAAGGGAAATTAAAAATGTCCTCGCTATATTCCATAATACGGGATAAGTAACGGGTGTGTTGTTTTACAGCCAGAATTGCTGATATCCGTCTTTAAACTGAACCTTAAGTTTTTCGTTTGTACTTAGTTCTGTCAGTTTCTCTTGTATTATGACATTCGTTTCTTCTATGTCACCATATGGTTTAATTATCCACGGTGGTATTACCATAGTCAAAACGTCCTTAAACCTAGTTTAAAAATCTGAATAGAGGGCATTTAAATGTTGAACGTAGGTTGAAACGTCGTCTTCCTGGTAGTTTGTCTGTGACAAATTGGGAAACTGGGAAAATTCGCCGCGTCCAATATTTTGCTCCATTAGTTTAAGTCTGGCAATCAACGCTGATAAGATGGACTTTGTTTTAATCAAATTTAGACTGTCGCCTTGTAACTGCAAATTAACCATATTAAATTTTGTAGACAAATCTGTTAAATAGGCGATGTCTGTTTTCCACTTCATTAAATTGTCTTTTAAAATTTTATCTTTAGTATCCAGAAATTCTAAAATAGTCTCAAAAAGTGCAAAAAATCTTGTCAAACATAAGCCTTTCGACAGCTAGCGTACTTCAGTGTGAAGGAGTAATTGATGAAAGCGTTCGTCATCTTCTTCATATAACTGCGCAAATAACCGCATATTCAACGCGTTGCTTCGGATTCGGTTTACTGTATTAATGACTGATTGAAGAGATTCATGCAATCTAACCCTCAAATTTTTAGCAACTAAATGTTGTCGATGGATGACGCAATGTATTGCTAACACCCGTGACACATTTTGTTTTAAATAGCTTATAAATCCACGATAACGTCCAACCATGGCAGGTGCTCCACCTGTAGCTACTGATATTATATTTGATAAAGGGATTGCTTTTTCAATGAAGTAATCCTTCAAAACATGAAATATTGATTCACCTTTAGTGTCGGTTGTTAAAGTTCTTGCGAAGAGCAGTTCTTCGTAGATTTCTTGATTCATAATAAAACGAACATATGCCAACAATAATGCTGCATTACCAGGTAAAGTTGACTCGTCCAGTTGTATAGAGAAATAGGTCCTTTGCAACTCATTTCATCAATACGTTTTACAACAGTATTGTTGCTTAGGGGAATTCTTTCAATGATAATTTTTTACTTCATAGGTACTTTTATAAATAATGTATATGTCTTTATATTATAAGATAGTATAATATACAGTCTTCCTGGATCTATTTTGCTTAGAACGGGTTTTAATTAAATTACGTGGAATAATAGATATAAAACTTTATGAGAAAACCATGTAAAATTTGATATATTGTGTTTGCAAACGGCGATGTTTAATTTTGAGTCTTAGACCACAATTCTGAATGATTTATCATTGATGTGTTTTTTTTTTTTAAACATACTGTAAGTAAATATGTACTATCAGTGTATGTTGAGATCCACTATCGTGGACCCGAATTTTCATTACATGGACCTCCAAATTTTCTTTTCGCTGACGTAGACCTCTTGCAGGTTGTCATAGACCCCTAGGGATCGATATAGACCACTTTGGGAATCACTGGTTTAGGCGAACGTGTAGTTCATTCTATGGTGCCTGTTATTTTCTTTAGCCGAACACAAAAGGGAAATCATTAGTGCATCGTGTTAATGCACATTTCTGATTCCCTTTTTTTTGTGTTGTTAGCTGCTTGGGTGGACGTATAGTCCGTTTCATTGTGCCTGTTGTTTTCTTTAATCGCATGGGCCAGAATCTCTTCCGTGAGAAATCGGTACAAAGGAGATGGTCAACAGCGCCTAGGTGAACGCGCAGTTCGTTTTATGGTACCTGTTTATTTCTTCTAGGCGAATGGGCAAGGAAGTTCCTTGTGGGAAATGGTTTGGGTGGCCGATGCTGGATTTTTTATCGCCTGTTACCGAACGTTAGGATATGACTTCATGGGTGTATGTTGAAATGCTGCATTATTTGCATTCCAACGTCTGGGCATAAGATAGGCAAGCAAGTTCTGTCGCTTCGACCAAGCTTGGGTCCCCTGGTACGTATGAAAATACGTGGCGCACTTGTGCGACAGGGCAAATATATTCGATTAGCGACACCGGGTGTCTCTTGTGTGGCAGAATCATTACGAGATATCTCGTGGGTAAGGGTCGCGTTTATGTCAGTTGCTTGGTGTGGCGATAGATTTCATTTCATTGTTATGAAATACCTCGAAGACAACTTGTTGGTGAAGAGTGGAAGCGACTTTGTCCGCATTATGGAGTCTATGTCGGTTCCTGGGGAAAGGTGAAGCTCCCATATATTCACCTTGCTGTATTTTTGCGGTCTCATTTTCACAAACAGCTATGGGAGAGAGAATTTTTTGACGTCAGTGAATTTGACGTTAGGAAACGTTGTCTCAAGGGCAATTCCGATGTCGTCCTTTTCCCAACAGGCAGCGACTCGTTTTAAGAGGCTGATCCTCGATTTTTCTTCGGCCGGGGTGAATGTGTAATAATTCACCTCCTTGGCCTTCAGGGTGTCGTTAACCTTACAGAACGTCTGTCGATCGTAGGTTACGATTTTATTGAGACTTGGACTCAAGGTCTTTGCCTTAAAGTTTGAGATTCCTTGTCGGTTCATATCACCGACGAACTCCTTTAGGTTGAGGTCTCGTGCAAACACCCCAGGTTGCTACTTTTTTTTTTAAAGCAGGCGGGTTGGCCGTGACCGGTGTTTGTGTGGTCTTTGGATTTGGGGCGGTATTTTGTTTTGGGGTTGTGGATGATGCTGCTTTTGGTGTGCCCGATTTTTCCAAAGGGGGGACTTTTTGTGCAGTGGGGTGTACCGAGAGGTTTGGCACAGATTTATTAGCTGATGCCGGGGATATTGTTGGCGTACAGTCGGTGGCAACACGTTCACTGGAGGGACCTCCCTCGCAGTTTACTGTTGCCCGAAGGGTTTTCCGTTTTTCTCCACGAACAGGAGTAGGCGTGGGCTGAGAAGTCTTGGGGGTGGGGACATGGGAGCAACTCTCGTCGGCAAAGAAATCAAAGTCGCTGTCGAGGGTTGTCATTTTGCGTTCAATTCCCATCTTTGGGTCAGAGGTTTTTAGGTTTGCGTTGGGGGTGCGGGTGGGGGGGGGGGGGGGGGGTCGGGGGTGATGTAGCTTTCAGTGCTGCATTTTCTTTCTCGAGAACAGCAATCCTGGCTACCGGGGCGGCGAGTTTTGTCCTTAATGTCTTCAGAAGAACCATCAAATCCTACCCGGACTGATAATCCACGTCCTAAGTCGAGCAGAAATACACGGCGATACGGGTAGCAAGTGACACAAATTAACAACAACGGGTGTATATAAACAACAAAACAACCGGTAGAGACAGAAAGATAAAGTTATATATAATATCCACAAAGTTTACATCAAAGAAAACGAGAAAGATAAAAAGGTAAAAAGAACAACCAAGGAAGAAAATCAAATTAAGAATTCCTTTAAAATCCGATAACTGCGACAACCTGGAAACAATTAAGAAATTAGAAGACACCCTCGAAATCGAATTAAGTCTAAGATAGAATGTAGTGTAAGAAGTTTAAAAATGTGAAAGTAATGCTAAATTATAAAATTATAAAGGAAATGATAAATTATAAAATGTCTAAAATGTCACCCGCTTCCGGATCTGATGTTGTATATTAAAGTTGTTATGGCCTTATTTGTTATTATAAGAACACTTCACAATCACGTTTTTTTTTTAATTTATTTGTTTTTTTCACTGGTTGGTGCATTCACTTCAATACATAAATGTGTACTGTCTATATCCCGCTGAGACGTCCTGTGGCATTTTGATATGGAAGCTGACACTTGGGTGGATGGTTCTGGAACTAGCTAGTCATTTCTCGCTCTCTCTTTCGCACTAGATGATGCGGTTAACCAGGGTTCCACCCTAGTACCTTCGTGAAACTTCCATTGTAAATTCGTCGCACTGCCCTCCACACCAAATTTCTTGATCCATGTAGTCTCTCCATATGGACGACCTTTATTTTACCTCGTCTCTGCGTGAAGGATTGCATGCAATACCCAACATCGCTCAGTCAACATCGGGAGTCTCAATTCTGTGCCAAAAATAATCCTCGCAGGTGAATGGCCGGTAGTGTCATGGGCCGCTGATCGGTAAGCGCTTGTCCCAATTGCGCTGACATTTGTCTACTACTTTTTGCAAATGTTCTTCTAATGTGCGGTTAAACCTTTCTACCATGCCATCCGATTAGGGGTCTAAAGCCGTTGTTCGAGTCTTCTTGATACCCATCAGTGAGCACGTTTCTCGAAATATAGCGGACTCAAAGTTCCTTCCTTGATCTGAATGCAACTCAATTGGTATACTAAATCGCGTGACCCAATTCCGCACAAATCTCCTGACTTGGTATAGCGTTTACATCTGGCCACTTACTGAAATAGTCCATAATCACGAACACATATTTGTTCCCGCAGTCACTAGTGGGAAATGGGCCAGCTACATCCCGAGGTATGTAAGACTCCAACATTGGCATTCCCAAGTTCGGATCGCCCATTTATATTGGATACTGATGGATGTAACACAGGAATCGGCACAGTGTTGTCACAGGAAGTCGATGGTAAAGAGAGAGTTGTCGCATATTATAGTCGAGTTCTATCTAGGCCAGAGAGAAACTACTGCGCAACAAGAAAGGAACTGCCGGCTGCAGTAGAAGCCGTTAAGAATTTCCATAAGTACCTCTACGGACGTCGATTCCACCTTGGGGCGTATCATGCCGCCCTGAAATGGTTGTTAAATTTTAAGAATCCGGAAGGACAAATAGCTCGATGGATCGAACGACTTCAAACGTACGATTTCCAAATTTCCACCGTCAAGGGAAGGTGCATAATAACGCTGATGCTCTATCAAGAAGACCATGTAAGCCAGATTGTAAACATTATCATAGAGCGGAAGAGAAAGAAGAGACGTACGACCTGCGAAATGTACAAGTAGAAGTACTAGATGGGTGGACGAATGATGCTATACGCGCAGCTCAACTTCAGGATGACGATATGTCGCTAATCCTGGAACACAAAGAAAAGAACGAGCGGCCGACTTGGAATAATATTTCCGACAAGAGTGGAATATTTAAAGCATATTGCGCACCGTGGATTTCCTTGCTGGTGAAAGATGGAATTCTTAAGCGTAAATGGGAAGCCATGTACGGAAAATCGCATCGATTGCAGATTCTAGTCCGACCATCAAAAGTGAAGGATGTACTGACAGAAATGCACGACGAGGCCTCTGGTGGAGATCTGGGAGTTAATAAGACACTTTCAAAATTACGATCTCGATTCTACTGGCTTCACATGAGAGATGACGTCGAGTCTTGGTGTAGGAAGTGCACAACTTGTACTGCGACCAAAGGACCAACAGCAAAACCTAGGAGCGCTATGAATCAGTACAACGTGGGTGCCCCTTTCGAGCGAATTGCGATTGATATTTCAGGACAATTCCAAAAAACCAACGACAACAACAAATATGTGTTTGTCACCATGGCTTACTTCAGCAAGTGGGTGAAAGTCCTTCCAATTCCAAACCAAGAAGCAACAACCGTCATTGAGCAACTTATCAATAATTGGATCAGCAGATATGGAGGTTCCTGTGAGCTTCATTCCGATCAAGGCCGAAACTTGGAATCACAGATATTTCAAGGCATCTGTGCGGCACTGGGCGTAAGGAAAACCAGGACCACACCCTTACATCCGCAGTCAGACGGAATCTTCGAAAGGTTCAACCGAACAATGAAAGAGCATTTATTGAAGGTCGTTAGTGATCACCAACGAGATTGGGACAAAGATGTACAAACCTTTCTCATGAGTTATAGATCGGCTAATCACGATACGACGGGCCATTCTCCAGCAAGAATTATATTTGGACGAGAGATACAATTACCAGCCATTCTGCGATTCGGGATACTTCACTACTTTAGAACCCTCATTGGCAAAAAGGAAGGTCTCCGAAGTTGCAGCAACAGTTGCTGTATAAGATTCTCACAATAATTAACGACGTTGTCTATATCATTTAGCGAAGACTGAACGCCAAAATGGAAGTCGCGCATCGTGACCGACTGGAATTAATTAACTACACGTTAATTTATTTTAAAAACTGTATTTATTTTAATTAAAAAATATATTTATTTTAATTAATAATAAGGCATTGAAAACCTGCTGCTTAAAAACCGTGTTGACTCCACGAGTGTCACAGATGAAAGAGGAAGTAGAGTCCTTCGATAATTACTATCTGATTTTCGATTCGTTAAGATTATCTGAGGCGACATCTAGTAGTTTGGATGGTGATGTACTTTCGTCATGTTGTATGGGACTTGAAGATTAGACTTGTTTGGGATTAGGCAATTCATCTTCTGGTTGGTGTATGATGATGGTATCTTATCTATGGTGATGGGACTTGGTGTCTTAACTCTGGCGACTTTTTGTAACCCAGAAGACCAATTAATTTAGTTCGGTACGAACTAATCTAGGCGGAGGGTAGTGTGACGCATATGACAATCAGTGTGAGCATAATCTAGAAAGTCCAAAACAAAGTACTAGAATATTCTAGAAAGTACTGGAAAACTGGAGACTATGAACAGTAGAACATTCAATACTGTGGAACGGACGGAAACAAAACGCCGAATCAGAATGAGGAAACGGTATAAATACGTCGTACACAGATCATGGAGATAAGTAAGAAGTCAGTAGTAAAAGACGCGAAAAGGACGGTAGCGATAAGTCAAGAAATCGTTGTGTACGGTAAAACTAACGGTTGTTATTAACGGACTAGTAAAGTGTTAGATTAATTCAAAATCGATTTAACGGCTCTTATTTATTAAAAATATTTAATCCAGCGAACCCTAAGCTCGCTACAGCACTTTTAGGGAAATGAAACAGAAAAACTCTTCTGTTAAATATCTGATTTTGTTAGAACAAACATCTAGTACAATTGCACTTCGATGAAATTCAATTTTTTGGCCCATTCGCCTTTACTCTACTCGAAATTAACTTATTGAGAAGATCAACTTATTAGAATATTTTGTTACTGCAAAATATTGAAGTTAAATCTATGACAACCTACACTCGCGGATAGTGTCAAAAATTCAATTAATAGAAAAAATACAAACAATGTAGTCGAACGCAACTACATTAATTGAAAACTTGTATTCATCAACTGTTGCTAACTTCCTGTGTTCATTTGACATTTCTAAAATTATTTTGACGATCTCCTCTTAACTTCATCTTTACGATTCTTTTCAAGGATTATTTATTGTGTTAAGTTAACCATTATCATTAAAATAAAACACTGTACCCACGTTTCATACTTACGCATTACTTGTTAATTTAAGAATTCACCTTAAAGTATTATGACTTACGCATTGTTATCAATTCCCTTAGGCTAAGTTCGTTTCATATGGCATCTCAAAATGCCGCACATCCTTACGCGAATGCAAATTATCTGCATTCAATATTACAAGTATTCCTTCATACAATGCCATTATTTTATGACGGTTCACATTTCGACGGCAATTATCTCAGCAGTTAATTACCATTTTCCGAAACGACCTCGATGCGCACATTTTTATGACACAGGCAAGGAGAATTTCTAATAAAGGTATTTCCCAGATACAGCCGCGGCAGCATCGACTGTATGGACACATGAAACGAACAAAAGAGCATAGTAATTAAGAGATTGTTGCGACCCGTCACTTTGACGTGGACAGAGAATGTATATCCAATTAATGGGAAATGCTCGTCGCCATACGAGTTGGATAATTTATTATAGGTACAGAGGAAGTAATCCTGTTTTTTTCTATTGTATTTGTTAGATAGTAAGTTTCGTTGTTTAGAATTTTGTATATAACGAAAATATTTTTGAGAATAAATGTGATTCTACACTCATCTGTTAAGACGTAAACATCTCGTATTTTCATTTGATGTTCACCGTTTTTTTTTTTTTTGTAGATTGCAAACAAAAAATTGAAGGATTGCTCGATCGGCTGTTGGATCACCAACGATTGAATCACACACAAGTTAAAGAGCTTAGGCGTATTTAAATAACTAATAATAAATTAGGTCACGGGTTTATGTGCCCTGATCAAAAATAAAACAATCACCAAGGAAATCGAGAAAGAGACTCGGGCTCACTCAACGCCAATGCCAACTGTTCAGTTGCCCAAGATTACGATCCCCAAATTTGATGGGGACTACGCAAATTGGCGACAGTTCGCCGACTTATTCAACCAAATGGTACACACTCAGGCACTAAGCAAATGCCAAAAGATGTGGTACCTCAAGACTAATCTAACCGGAGAACCCGAGAGATTAATAAGGCATCGATATCAGATGATCAGTATGACGCTGCGTGGAAGATGCTCCAGGACCGGTATGAGAACAAGAGGTTACTGGTCGGAGCTCTAGTAAATAAATTGATCGAGCAACCAGCGCACCCAACCAATTCAGCGACCGGTAACCATGTGAAGGCATTGCATGACACCACTCTCGAATGCCTTCTCAGTTTAAAAAATCTGGGGGTTAACACGGCACTTTTGATGTGTATCTTAATCAAAAAGTTAGACCGCGCAACGCACGTGCTATACGAGCAAGGTCTGACCAACCCTAAGGAAGTGCCAGGAGCGGAAGAATTCCTGAGGTTCTTAGAAGCACGGTTTCAATCACTAGAAGCCGTTGGAAACCGATCCAGTAAACTAGAGGCGACAAAGACCGGCCCATCTCTAACATAATCAGTAGTTCCCACAGGTCAACAAGGTTCAAACTGCATAGCATGTGGACTCAGACACTCGCTCTACCAGTGTCAACAGTTTGTAGACAGGGACGTCAGCGAACGCAACAGCATAATACTGCGAAACAAGCTATGCAGAAATTGCTTGAAACCAGGACATTTTAGCGCCAGGTGTCAATCACCCGGATGCAAAGAATGTGGGTTAAAACATAACACCCTGCTGCACAACAACCAGAATCGGCACCAACCAAGAAATGATAAAGAATGCCTTGTAAACCAATGTTCAGAAGACATGACCCCAGCTGAGACAATATCAAAATCTTCAGTGTCACTGACGACGACCTTATCGCGTCCGATAAAAACATGCACCATACTCGGCACAGCTAAAGTCAAGTTGACAGGGAACAATGGAAGGCAAACCGAATGCAGGGCTTTATTGGATGCTCGCTCTCAGGTCAATCTTATCAGCGAGAGAGTGGTGAAAAGATTAGCACTAAGGCCAGGTCGCACAAATATGCGAATTCAAGGCATCGGACACAGCATGCCGGAGACGCAATGGGGGGTAATTGTGCTACTTACCAGTACGATAAACGAATTCTCTACCAAACTAGAAGCGTTCGTTCTGGACAAGATCAGTTCTCCGCAGCCCAGCCAGGAGAATGATGTTAAACCGTGGAAGATGCCTGCAGTTCAACCTGCCAGAACATATAGACGTGTTATTAGGAGCTGAACATTTCTTCCAGTTCCTTTCCATTGGGCAGATCAAGCTAGGACCAAACTTACCGACTCTACAGAACACCACATTCGGTTGGGTGATAGCAGGGAAGACACTGCAACCAACATCATCAACTCTTTCGTGCGGAATGTACACGATCGACGAAGAAGGCATCCAGGACGCCATAAAGAAGTTTTGGGAGAAAGAGGACGGAATGGACATGCATGAAAACCACCACAAAATTGCGAGTAGTCTTCGATGCATCAGCAAAAACCACTTCGGGGAGATCACTGAATGAGATTCTTCACCCGGGACCAACACAACAGGAAGATCTCTGGGCAGTACTCCTGAGATTCCGACTGCCTCGATACGTTGACACCACAGACATCGAAAAAATGTACAGGCAAATTCGGGTAAGAGAAGAGCATAAACAATACCAGATCATCTGGGGGAGAAATGATCCGTCTCAGCCCATGAAGTGTTACCAGTTAAATACGGTGACGCATGGAACAACAGCAGCCCCGTACCTGGCAATCAAATGTCTACAACGCCTTGGTGAACAGGAGGCGGCAACATCTACATACGCTAAAGGTATCATAGACCACAACTTCTATGTGGATGATGTCATGACTGGTTCGGATAGCATATCAACAGCAATAGACATGCAAGCCCAACTGGTATCAGTGTTGAACAAAGGCGGGTTCACATTACGGAAGTGGTGCGACAATCACCCCAAATTATTGGGTGCCATATCGCCCAGTGATCAGGAAGTGCAATTAAATTTCTGCGACAAGGAGGACTCAGCCATCAAAATGTTAGGACTGATTTGGCTACCAAAAACAGACCATTTTTGTCTGAAAATAAATATTCCCACGAGAATTAAGACATCGAAGCGGTCGTTGCCTCAGACATAGCACGTTTATTTAGACGCAGCACTTCCCATGGAATTTCAATCGAGGTGACTGCATTTTCGAAACAGCCTAACACAGTTGGAGGGACTTCAGGTACCGAGGCATGTATTCGGAGGCAGTGTCGATTATCAACTACGCGCATTTGCAGACGCAAGCGAAAAGGCATACGGAGCCGTTGTCTATATACGTTCAGTGGACAAGGATGGCAGGATAATCGTGCGCTTGTTAAGCTCGAGAACCAGGCTGGCGCCTCCGCCACCAAAGAAGATCATAATCCCACGACTGGAACTTTGTGCAGCTGAACTAGCAGCGACATTGCTGAAAAAAGTAAAGAATTGCTTAAAGTTATACGGCAAACCATCGTACCTATGGGCCGATTCCGAAATTGTTCTGGCCTGGATTCACTCGGCAGCAGAAGACTCTCAGGTGTTTATCGGCAATAGATTAGCATCTGTTCATAAGCACTCCATACCCTCGCAATGGAGACATGTGCGTTCCAAGGAAAATCCAGCAGATTCATTGTCAAGAGGAGTTACGCCGGAAAATTTAGGGACTTGCAACCTTTCGTTCTATGGGCCACCGTTTCTGCACGGTAATCAGTGCATTTGGCCACCCCCTTATACGAATATAAAGTTACAACCTGCAACTGTTCAAAAAGAACTGCAACAGTTATTTGATGGCATCTCGGGGCGCCCACTCGACGCTATAGGTTCGCCTCTCCCGAGAGAAGTCTAAAAAAAAAAAAAAAAAAAAAAAAAAATGCGATGTGGAACGCAAGCGGCCATCGTGGAACAAAGGGAAACGATTCACCTCTTCGATACCATCAACTACAGTGGGTCATTCAAAAAATTGAAGCGGATCGTCGCCTACATCTTGCGCCTAGGGAGTCGTTGTTAGGATCAACCACGACCAACGTCATCACTGCAAATGGCAGAACTAGAACGGACAGAGACAGCCATCATCAAGGCAAAGCAATCTCAAGAGTTCAGGGATGATGTAAAACACATCCAACAATATAAAGAACCATCAAAGACAAGTACCCTGGCAGGCCTAGACCCTTTTATTGACGACAATGTAGTATTGCGAGTTCGAGGCAGGTTAGAAAACTCACATCTACCATACGACGCGAATGTTACATGTCTGGCGCGGTGCTTCCTCTATCGAGGGAAGAGCGGGGACCTTTTATTTTCCTTTTATTTTATTTTCCTTATTAAAACGCAGGATCTTCTTCTCTTCTTCAAATGTATTTCTTCTGACTTAAAACTCAAAACTTAAATTAAACTGTATTTCTTCAACTGACTTAAGCTTCAACAGTACTTCAACTCCAAACTCAGACCGATTTTACTATTAAAATGTCTCTCTTCTTATGCTACTTATTGTTCTAATTGGTTGAAAATTATAATGTGAACAAAACAAATTTTCTCAAAGTATTCCTTTTGTCTCTGTGACTTTTAATTTTGAATAAACTTTGAACGAAAATCACGTTTCACACACGTCAAACGTTTTGAATGAGTAAGGTGCATGTTATGAAAAGGGGCATGTTATGAAATGTGCTGTAACAGGCTTGATATTGAATATTGTGAAAGTTTATTAATGTTATGTATTAAGTGAGAATAAGATATGAGCATAGTAAGTTTTAACGGTGTGTTAGAAAAGTAATGAGATTCAGTGTTATAAATCGAATAAGGGTAGTATTCTGGAATACAACACGAAGTATCCGATGCTGTTGCCATACATGCATCCACTTACCAAGATAATCCTGTCCGAATTACACTTTGGAAATCGTCATGTGGGTCCACAAGCACTATTGTCGATAGCTCGACAGAAATACTGGCCCAGCAAGGGAAAGATTCTAGCCAGATCAATCACACAACATTGTGTATTTTGCGTGGGAGCACGGCCAAGGTTGTTAAACCAAATGATGGGAAATCTTCAGCAAAACGAGTGCAGCCAGCTAGACCGGTCATCAACTCGGCAGTCGATTTCTGCTTACCGTTTCACACCCATTTCAAAATAAGAGGAAAACGGCCACAAAAAAGCTACATTGCCGTCTTCTGTTGTTTCGCCACGAAGGCCGTACATTTGGAACTAGCGATCGATCTTTCCACTGAAGGATTTATCGGAGCACTCAAACGCTTCTCAGCAAGACGCGGGAACTGTCGACTCATACACTGTAACAACGGCACCAATTTCGTAGATGCTAAAAACCAACTGCAGGAAGTCAAAGAAATGCTAGCCTCGCAGTACGCGCTCAATCGGATAGCAGCATCCTGCAGCTCTCAGGGAACAGATTTTCACCTCCACCAAAAATTGAAGGATTGCTCGATCGGCTGTTGGATCACCAACGATTGAATCACGCACAAGTTAAAGAGCTTAGGCGTATTGAAATAACTAATAATAAATTAGGAGGAAGGTCAAAGGAGGCCTTATACCTCTATAACTAATACGCGAATACAAATTATCTGCATTCAATATTACAAGTATTCCTTCATACAATGCCATTATTTTATGACGGTTCACATTTCGACGGCAATTATCTCAGCAGTAAATTACCATTTTCCGAAACGACCTCGATGCGCACATTTTTATGACACAGGCAAGGAGAATTTCTAATAAAGGTTTTTCCCAGATACAGCCGCGGCAGCATCGACTGTATGGACACATGAAACGAACAAAAGAGCATAGTAATTAAGAGATTGTTGCGACCCGTCACTTTGACGTGGACAGAGAATGTATATCCAATTAATGGGATAATGCTCGTCGCCATACGAGTTGGATAATTTATTATAGGTACAGAGGAAGTAATCCTGTTTTTTTCTATTGTATTTGTTAGATAGTAAGTTTCGTTGTTTAGAATTTTGTATATAACGAAAATATTTTTGAGAATAAATGTCTCCCTCAACACAGAATCCATTTACTCCAACATACGTAAGCAACACCTCCGGTTGTTTGTTGAAAAGTTTTCCCCAGATATCCTCTTCCTTTCAGAGACCTGGCTCAAACCAAATTCCCGAGTTTCAATTCCCAATTACACTTTAGTTTCTAACCCCAGAACTAATGGATCTCATGGAGGTACCGGCATCTTAATTCACAAAAAATTTCAATTCAGTGAAATTAGATTCACCGGTATATTCAGCATTGAATACACAGCAGTAAAACTTTTCTGTGAGAACAATAAAGTGCTCGTCTTAGCATCCATTTATATTCACCCTTCACGACAACCACATTTCCCAGATACTGACATTTCGCAGATTATCCAACAGTCCGTTCCCGCTCCATTTATAATCGGAGGAGACTGGAATGCTCGTCACACAGCATTCAATGATAATAAATGCAACAAATATGGTCGCCAATTGCTAGCCCTCCTACAGTCTTATCCATATACTTACATTGACTCCCCATTACAGCCAACTCGTGTCTCTAGCTCAGCCAGGTCAACAATCGACTTCTTCCTCAAGTCCGACGATGTTTATTCAGCGGGTCCACCTACAGCCTCCTTTATATTTCCTTCTGATCCTTCTGATGATTGGAGAAAAGTCAATAGGGACATAGCGATAAGTTTCTCTGACTTGTATATCCCTGAAGCATCTAACTTACTCCCTACTGAAATCGATCAAGCATCTTTAAGAATAGATCTTCTATTTAGGAAAGCCTTTGCCCAGCGTCCTAACCAAATTATTGCGCCTTAAAAAGCAGCTCCGCCGTAAACTTCATACAAGATACTGCCCCTTTATTAAAAGCCAAATCCAACTCCTATCCACTCTGATAAATGAGCAGTTGAAAAAGTTCGCAGATGAAAACTACATCTCCACACTTAAAAATATCAAACCAAATCGGGATATTTTCAAAAACATCAACCAATTAACTGGTCGTAAATATAAACCCCGAATTGACCATCTCATTAACCCGATCAGCAATAATATTGCCCAGTCCGATTCGGACATAGCAAATTGCCTCGCAGAACACTTTGCAAAGATCCATGAGCAAAATAATTCTCTCTCAACTCCTGGCTTCGAGAACACAGTAAACGAATACATCTCAAACAGATTATTCCCATCTTTTACTCCTTTCATCGGCGAATTCAACAACACAAACAAAGCTTCACACCCCTTAGACACTACAAATTTTCTAACTGCGGACGAATTATCCGAGATCGTAAGATCAGGAAATAACAAAAAGTCAACTGGATTAGATGGAATCCCACGTCTTCTATTTAAAAGGCTGCGCCCACCGAATCTACTTCCCATCCTCATTCTTCTTAATCAAATAATTAATGCATCGCACTTCCCAGAGAACTGGAAAACTGCGGTAGTAATTCCTATTAAGAAGCCCGGTAGTAGTAATAGCCCTTTCAAATATCGTCCAATATCCCTATTAAGTACATTAAGTAAGATACTGGAACGCAAGATCTACCAAAATCTTCTCTCATTTGCCAATGAGAATGCCCTCATCCCTAACTGTCAGTTCGGATTTCGTAAGCGACAATCCACATGTCATGCTCTACTAAAACTTACACACGATGTTACAACTGGTCTCCAAAACCAAAGCCCTACTGTGTGTATATCTCTCGATATTTCTAAGGCGTTTGATTGCGTCTGCATCTCAGGGCTTCTGTACAAACTGCACTCCATATTTAATCTAAACTCTCACACAACAAAGCTCTTAGCCTCATATCTTTCTGCCAGAAAATTCGTTGTGAGAATAAATACTTCTGTGTCAGAAACCCACACCATAACCGCGGGTGTTCACCAAGGCTCCATTTTAGGGCCAATTTTATATCTGTTACATACCTCAGATATTCCTCAACCCGTATCTCCTAATGTTGTAATGCTGAATTATGCTGATGATACATTAATTTACTCTAGCAGCAAATTTGTTAAGGCTGCAAGAAATCGCATCAACAACTTTCTCCCTAACCTATCATCATACTTCAATAAGTGGAAAATTCACCTTAATCCAAATAAAACGCAGCTCATAGTGTTCAAGGGCAAAAACGAGCACTGTACAAACAACACTAGACGTTGCCACAACAAAATTAAGATTCAACTGAACAATACTCTGATAAAACCCTCCAAAACCCTAAAATATCTGGGAATCACTTTTTCTAATAACTGGTCTTTTTCCTCCCACATTAAAAATTCCCTTCAAAAAGCCACAATTCAGCTTAATCTCTGTAGAAGAGTAATGTGGAAACCTAATAGTCTCTCTCACAAAGTCAAACTGCTCATTTACAAACAAATTATCAGGCCCACACTCACGTACGCGTGCCCATTGTGGTACCATATCACTCCCTCCCAAATGGAGAAATTACGAGTATTCGAAAGAAAATGCTTTAGGTATGTCTCTGGGTTACATCGTCGTCCTAACTCCTATAAGTACTATAGTAACGTCGAACTCTACAATACCGCTGGTATCGAGCGCCTCGATAGACGATTCCTCGAACTGTCTATCAAATTTATCGAAAACCTACAAAATAATCCCAATCCCATAATAACCTCGCTCTTAGAGAACCCTCTAGATATCAGAACTAACTATCCCAACTGTCTCCACACCAGAGCTATCTTCGCCTCAGGCAGACTGGTAAATGATTCAAATGAGATCATATACCACAACACCGAAGTTACCCCTAACCAGTTCAAATACTGTAACGTCCAACCATTTTCCAACATCCTACGCTTTTCCAACGAACAACCGGAGAGAAATACTCTACCACTAACCCATAACTGACCTCATTCCACATCCTTTAATTCATAAATCCCATTAATTATAAAACTTTGTTTTGTTTATAGCTCATTTTATAATAATCAGACTAAGTTAGGTTAAGTTATATTTATATTTATATTTAGGGTTAAGTTTAGATTAAGTAAAGTAAAAATAAGACATTCCTGGTTTTCTGACCTTTTCCAGGAAGACAAAACCCTACTAAATGTATAAACACACATCTAGCCTGTAACTCTTAAAACATTGTTTGGAAAATGTATTATAATAATAATTACATGTAAGCAATTGTCACGAATTTAATTTTAAGTCACTGTATTACTTACATGTACAAATTTTAATTATGGTTAATAAATACAGTTTAAAAAAAAAAAAAAAAAAAAAAAGAGAGAATAAATGTGATTCTACACTCATCTGTTAAGACGTAAACATCTCGTATTTTCATTTGATGTTCACCGTTTTTTTTTTTTGTAGATTGCAAACAAAAAATTGAAGGATTGCTCGATCGGCTGTTGGATCACCAACGATTGAATCACGCACAAGTTAAAGAGCTTAGGCGTATTTAAATAACTAATAATAAATTAGGTCACGGGTTTATGTGCCCTGATCAAAAATAAAACAATCACCAAGGAAATCAAGAAAGAGACTCGGGCTCACTCAACGCCAATGCCAACTGTTCAGTTGCCCAAGATTACGATCCCCAAATTTGATGGGGACTACGCAAATTGGCGACAGTTCGCCGACTTATTCAACCAAATGGTACACACTCAGGCACTAAGCAAATGCCAAAAGATGTGGTACCTCAAGACTAATCTAACCGGAGAACCCGAGAGATTAATAAGGCATCGATATCAGATGATCAGTATGACGCTGCGTGGAAGATGCTCCAGGACCGGTATGAGAACAAGAGGTTACTGGTCGGAGCTCTAGTAAATAAATTGATCGAGCAACCAGCGCACCCAACCAATTCAGCGACCGGTAACCATGTGAAGGCATTGCATGACACCACTCTCGAATGCCTTCTCAGTTTAAAAAATCTGGGGGTTAACACGGCACTTTTGATGTGTATCTTAATCAAAAAGTTAGACCGCGCAACGCACATGCTATACGAGCAAGGTCTGACCAACCCTAAGGAAGTGCCAGGAGCGGAAGAATTCCTGAGGTTCTTAGAAGCACGGTTTCAATCACTAGAAGCCGTTGGAAACCGATCCAGTAAACTAGAGGCGACAAAGACCGGCCCATCTCTAACATAATCAGTAGTTCCCACAGGTCAACAAGGTTCAAACTGCATAGCATGTGGACTCAGACACTCGCTCTACCAGTGTCAACAGTTTGTAGACAGGGACGTCAGCGAACGCAACAGCATAATACTGCGAAACAAGCTATGCAGAAATTGCTTGAAACCAGGACATTTTAGCGCCAGGTGTCAATCACCCGGATGCAAAGAATGTGGGTTAAAACATAACACCCTGCTGCACAACAACCAGAATCGGCACCAACCAAGAAATGATAAAGAATGCCTTGTAAACCAATGTTCAGAAGACATGACCCCAGCTGAGACAATATCAAAATCTTCAGTGTCACTGACGACGACCTTATCGCGTCCGATAAAAACATGCACCATACTCGGCACAGCTAAAGTCAAGTTGACAGGGAACAATGGAAGGCAAACCGAATGCAGGGCTTTATTGGATGCTGGCTCTCAGGTCAATCTTATCAGCGAGAGAGTGGTGAAAAGATTAGCACTAAGGCCAGGTCGCACAAATATGCGAATTCAAGGCATCGGACATTCGTTCTGGACAAGATCAGTTCTCCGCAGCCCAGCCAGGAGAATGATGTTAAACCGTGGAAGATGCCTGCAGTTCAACCTGCCAGAACATATAGACGTGTTATTAGGAGCTGAACATTTCTTCCAGCTCCTTTCCATTGGGCAGATCAAGCTAGGACCAAACTTACCGACTCTACAGAACACCACATTCGGTTGGGTGATAGCAGGGAAGACACTGCAACCAACATCATCAACTCTTTCGTGCGGAATGTACACGATCGACGAAGAAGGCATCCAGGACGCCATAAAGAAGTTTTGGGAGAAAGAGGACGGAATGGACATGCATGAAAACCACCACAAAATTGCGAGTAGTCTTCGATGCATCAGCAAAAACCACTTCGGGGAGATCACTGAATGAGATTCTTCACCCGGGACCAACACAACAGGAAGATCTCTGGGCAGTACTCCTGAGATTCCGACTGCCTCGATACGTTGACACCACAGAGATCGAAAAAATGTACAGGCAAATTCGGGTAAGAGAAGAGCATAAACAATACCAGATCATCTGGGGGAGAAATGATCCGTCTCAGCCCATGAAGTGTTACCAGTTAAATACGGTGACGCATGGAACAACAGCAGCCCCGTACCTGGCAATCAAATGTCTACAACGCCTTGGTGAACAGGAGGCGGCAACATCTACATACGCTAAAGGTATCATAGACCACAACTTCTATGTGGATGATGTCATGACTGGTTCGGATAGCATATCAACAGCAATAGACATGCAAGCCCAACTGGTATCAGTGTTGAACAAAGGCGGGTTCACATTACGGAAGTGGTGCGACAATCACCCCAAATTATTGGGTGCCATATCGCCCAGTGATCAGGAAGTGCAATTAAATTTCTGCGACAAGGAGGACTCAGCCATCAAAATGTTAGGACTGATTTGGCTACCAAAAACAGACCATTTTTGTCTGAAAATAAATATTCCCACGAGAATTAAGACATCGAAGCGGTCGTTGCCTCAGACATAGCACGTTTATTTAGACGCAGCACTTCCCATGGAATTTCAATCGAGGTGACTGCATTTTCGAAACAGCCTAACACAGTTGGAGGGACTTCAGGTACCGAGGCATGTATTCGGAGGCAGTGTCGATTATCAACTACGCGCATTTGCAGACGCAAGCGAAAAGGCATACGGAGCCGTTGTCTATATACGTTCAGTGGACAAGGATGGCAGGATAATCGTGCGCTTGTTAAGCTCGAGAACCAGGCTGGCGCCTCCGCCACCAAAGAAGATCATAATCCCACGACTGGAACTTTGTGCAGCTGAACTAGCAGCGACATTGCTGAAAAAAGTAAAGAATTGCTTAAAGTTATACGGCAAACCATCGTACCTATGGGCCGATTCCGAAATTGTTCTGGCCTGGATTCACTCGGCAGCAGAAGACTCTCAGGTGTTTATCAGCAATAGATTAGCATCTGTTCATAAGCACTCCATACCCTCGCAATGGAGACATGTGCGTCCCTAGGAAAATCCAGCAGATTCATTGTCAAGAGGGGTTACGCCGGAAAATTTAGGGACTTGCAACCTGTCGTTCTATGGGCCACCGTTTCTGCACGGTAATCAGTGCATTTGGCCACCCTCTTATACGAATATAAAGTTACAACCTGCAACTGTTCAAAAAGAACTGCAACAGTTATTTGATGGCATCTCGGGGCGCCCACTCGACGCTATAGGTTCGCCTCTCCCGAGAGAAGTCTAAAAAAAAAAAAAAAAAAAAAAAATGCGATGTGGAACGCAAGCGGCCATCGTGGAACAAAGGGAAACGATTCACCTCTTCGATACCATCAACTACAGTGGATCATTCAAAAAATTGAAGCGGATCGTCGCCTACATCTTGCGCCTAGGGAGTCGTTGTTAGGATCAACCACGACCAACGTCATCACTGCAAGTGGCAGAACTAGAACGGACAGAGACAGCCATCATCAAGGCAAAGCAATCTCAAGAGTTCAGGGATGATGTAAAACACATCCAATAATATAAAGAACCA
Source organism: Microdon myrmicae (assembly GCA_963931805.1). Lineage (NCBI taxonomy): Eukaryota > Metazoa > Arthropoda > Insecta > Diptera > Syrphidae > Microdon > Microdon myrmicae. Next base: position 496,326 of record CAWVOU010000013.1, read on the forward strand.
TCAAAGACAAGTACCCTGGCAGGCCTAGACCCTTATATTGACGACAATGTAGTATTGCGAGTTCGAGGCAGGTTAGAAAACTCACATCTACCATACAACGCGAATGTTACATGTCTGGCGCGGTGCTTCCTCTATCGAGGGAAGAGCGGGGACCTTTTATTTTCCTTTTATTTTATTTTCCTTATTAAAACGCAGGATCTTCTTCTCTTCTTCAAATGTATTTCTTCTGACTTAAAACTCCAAACTTAAATTAAACTGTATTTCTTCAACTGACTTAAGCTTCAACAGTACTTCAACTCCAAACTCAGACTGATTTTACTATTAAAATGTCTCTCTTCTTATGCTACTTATTGTTCTAATTGGTTGAAAATTATAATGTGAACAAAACAAATTTTCTCAAAGTATTCCTTTTGTCTCTGTGACTTTTAATTTTGAATAAACTTTGAACGAAAATCACGTTTCACACACGTCAAACGTTTTGAATGAGTAAGGTGCATGTTATGAAAAGGGGCATGTTATGAAATGTGCTGTAACAGGCTTGATATTGAATATTGTGAAAGTTTATTAATGTTATGTATTAAGTGAGAATAAGATATGAGCATAGTAAGTTTTAACGGTGTGTTAGAAAAGTAATGAGATTCAGTGTTATAAATCGAATAAGGGTAGTATTCTGGAATACAACACGAAGTATCCGATGCTGTTGCCATACATGCATCCACTTACCAAGATAATCCTGTCCGAATTACACTTTGGAAATCGTCATGTGGGTCCACAAGCACTATTGTCGATAGCTCGACAGAAATACTGGCCCAGCAAGGGAAAGATTCTAGCCAGATCAATCACACAACATTGTGTATTTTGCGTGGGAGCACGGCCAAGGTTGTTAAACCAAATGATGGGAAATCTTCAGCAAAACGAGTGCAGCCAGCTAGACCGGTCATCAACTCGGCAGTCGATTTCTGCTTACCGTTTCACACCCATTTCAAAATAAGAGGAAAACGGCCACAAAAAAGCTACATTGCCGTCTTCTGTTGTTTCGCCACGAAGGCCGTACATTTGGAACTAGCGATCGATCTTTCCACTGAAGGATTTATCGGAGCACTCAAACGCTTCTCAGCAAGACGCGGGAACTGTCGACTCATACACTGTAACAACGGCACCAATTTCGTAGATGCTAAAAACCAACTGCAGGAAGTCAAAGAAATGCTAGCCTCGCAGTACGCGCTCAATCGGATAGCAGCATCCTGCAGCTCTCAGGGAACAGATTTTCACCTCCACCAAAAATTGAAGGATTGCTCGATCGGCTGTTGGATCACCAACGATTGAATCACGCACAAGTTAAAGAGCTTAGGCGTATTTAAATAACTAATAATAAATTAGGAGGAAGGTCAAAGGAGGCCTTATACCTCTATAACTAATACGCGAATACAAATTATCTGCATTCAATATTACAAGTATTCCTTCATACAATGCCATTATTTTATGACGGTTCACATTTCGACGGCAATTATCTCAGCAGTTAATTACCATTTTCCGAAACGACCTCGATGCGCACATTTTTATGACACAGGCAAGGAGAATTTCTAATAAAGGTTTTTCCCAGATACAGCCGCGGCAGCATCGACTGTATGGACACATGAAACGAACAAAAGAGCATAGTAATTAAGAGATTGTTGCGACCCGTCACTTTGACGTGGACAGAGAATGTATATCCAATTAATGGGATAATGCTCGTCGCCATACGAGTTGGATAATTTATTATAGGTACAGAGGAAGTAATCCTGTTTTTTTCTATTGTATTTGTTAGATAGTAAGTTTCGTTGTTTAGAATTTTGTATATAACGAAAATATTTTTGAGAATAAATGTGATTCTACACTCATCTGTTAAGACGTAAACATCTCGTATTTTCATTTGATGTTCACCGTTTTTTTTTTTGTAGATTACAAACAAAAAATTGAAGGATTGCTCGATCGGCTGTTGGATCACCAACGATTGAATCACGCACAAGTTAAAGAGCTTAGGCGTATTTAAATAACTAATAATAAATTAGGTCACGGGTTTATGTGCCCTGATCAAAAATAAAACAATCACCAAGGAAATCGAGAAAGAGACTCGGGCTCACTCAACGCCAATGCCAACTGTTCAGTTGCCCAAGATTACGATCCCCAAATTTGATGGGGACTACGCAAATTGGCGACAGTTCGCCGACTTATTCAACCAAATGGTACACACTCAGGCACTTAGCAAATGCCAAAAGATGTGGTACCTCAAGACTAATCTAACCGGAGAACCCGAGAGATTAATAAGGCATCGATATCAGATGATCAGTATGACGCTGCGTGGAAGATGCTCCAGGACCGGTATGAGAACAAGAGGTTACTGGTCGGAGCTCTAGTAAATAAATTGATCGAGCAACCAGCGCACCCAACCAATTCAGCGACCGGTAACCATGTGAAGGCATTGCATGACACCACTCTCGAATGCCTTCTCAGTTTAAAAAATCTGGGGGTTAACACGGCACTTTTGATGTGTATCTTAATCAAAAAGTTAGACCGCGCAACGCACGTGCTATACGAGCAAGGTCTGACCAACCCTAAGGAAGTGCCAGGAGCGGAAGAATTCCTGAGGTTCTTAGAAGCACGGTTTCAATCACTAGAAGCCGTTGGAAACCGATCCAGTAAACTAGAGGCGACAAAGACCGGCCCATCTCTAACATAATCAGTAGTTCCCACAGGTCAACAAGGTTCAAACTGCATAGCATGTGGACTCAGACACTCGCTCTACCAGTGTCAACAGTTTGTAGACAGGGACGTCAGCGAACGCAACAGCATAATACTGCGAAACAAGCTATGCAGAAATTGCTTGAAACCAGGACATTTTAGCGCCAGGTGTCAATCACCCGGATGCAAAGAATGTGGGTTAAAACATAACACCCTGCTGCACAACAACCAGAATCGGCACCAACCAAGAAATGATAAAGAATGCCTTGTAAACCAATGTTCAGAAGACATGACCCCAGCTGAGACAATATCAAAATCTTCAGTGTCACTGACGACGACCTTATCGCGTCCGATAAAAACATGCACCATACTCGGCACAGCTAAAGTCAAGTTGACAGGGAACAATGGAAGGCAAACCGAATGCAGGGCTTTATTGGATGCTGGCTCTCAGGTCAATCTTATCAGCGAGAGAGTGGTGAAAAGATTAGCACTAAGGCCAGGTCGCACAAATATGCGAATTCAAGGCATCGGACACAGCATGCCGGAGACGCAATGGGGGGTAATTGTGCTACATTCATTGGTTGGATCAGAGCCGTTGTATTTTTCGGAAGGCACTCAATCATGACATCTTCAGATATGTCGGATAAATTAGTAGGATGCCCTGGTGCGTTATCCAAAATTAGTAAAACCTTGTTACTTAAGTTATTGTCTCGCAAATATTTTTTCTCTTCTGTACAAAAGTGGTTTTTGAACCAATCCTCAAAAGTAGCTTTAGTCATCCAAGCTTTCTTGTTGGATCTCCATATGACGGGTATTTGATTTTTATTTAGTTCTTTAAGAGGCCTTGGATTTTCGGTCAAATATATTAAAAGTGGTTTTAGCTTAAAATCACCCACGGCATTTGCACCAAGTAGCAAAGTTAATCGTTCTTTAGACACCTTATAACCAGGCCCAGATTTTTCGGTTTTTGAAACGTACGTTTTTTTTTTTATGGTGGAAATCTTCAAAAGATACCTCTTGACCGATCCAGAGGCATGCCGGGTTTTTACCGACTAAAACTACCTCCCGCCAGGTTCATCGTCGCAACTGCTGCATCATTTCCCAGAGAATACCATTTGTTACGGAACATGCCTGTTTTGAACTAAGCATGTATTCTATTACCCCTCCTGGAGTAACTGTCCGTGCGATCAGGCATTCGCTTCCAATAAAGCCCTGTTTCGTCTACGTTAAACACTTGTTCAGGTTTATAACCACCTCTTTCAATAATTTCCTTTAAAAAATTGGGATATTCCTTAGATGCGGCCTCACCGGCACTAGCTGCTTCACCTTTCACTTTCAAATTATGCAAATTAAATCTTTCAAACCATCTTCGGCTTGCTTGGAATGTGACATCTTTAGCAGATTTATCGGTATCTCCATTCTTCAAATTTTCGAAAATACTTAAAGCTTTTTCCTGGATAGTCACTTGACTCATTAACATTCTCCGTTTGTTATTGTCCTCAATCCATATAATAAATAGTTCTCCACTTTTTTCATAATCGAAATTCTTTGGCGTGTTGTACTCGAAACATTTAAAGTTGCAGCAGATTGCAAATATGTTTTAATGTTTTCTCTTTTATCGCAAATAGTTTGAATGGTAGATTTCGCAAGTCCCCTTGCCTTGCAAATTTCAACAATTTTCTCTACAGCTTCTACACGACGTAATACTTCTAGTTTATTTCCTAGCGTGACTGATTTTCGGCATCTCTTTTTATCAGTCTCCGAAGTCGATAAATGCCCAAACTTGGCAACATGTAGATATATCGACATCGAAAAAAAATATTCTATTGCCGTTATAGCGAAACATTTTAGGCCGTAAATCGAAAACATGCCTTAATTGAAGAGGGCCGTTATAGCGAAATGCCATATTAAATGCGGCCGTATAGCGAGGTATGCATGTATTACGAAATAGACAGTCTCTTAAAAGTTTCAGGGGAAGACAGTCTTTTAGTATATCTGTGACTGTAGGTGTTGTGTTGCATTTTTGGCAAATTAGCGGTGTGTCTTTGTTGAGCAAGTAAAGAGGCGTAGCGGAGGTATGGCCTAAGCGCAATCTCACAAAGTTTGTGATTTTCATCATCATCATCATCGGCACTACAACGGGGATCCGGTCTTGGCCTCATTTAACAAATCTCTCCACCGATCCCGATTTCGAGCCGGCGTCATCCAGTTTGGCACTCCCTGGCTGTGGGCGTCCTGCTCTACGCCGTCCCCCCATCGCCGACAAGGTCTGCCGCGCTGACTCCTTCCAAACATCCTGCAACAAAGAACTCTCCGGGGCGGCTCCTCTTCGCTTATTCGAGCTAGGTGTCCCACCCAGCGGAGTCTACAAGCTTCAATTTTCTTACATTAGCTTCAAGGTAGATTGCGTACAACTCATGGTTGTAGCGTCTCCGGAATCGTCCCCCCTCACATACGGGGCCAAAAATGCTCCTCAAGACCTTCCTCTCGAACGCGGCTAAGAGTTCAGAGCGCCTTTTATTGAGCACCCGGGTCTCCGATCCATACATGAGTACTGGCAAGACCATGGTCTTGTACAGTAGTAGCTTGGATTTCGAAATTTCGCGATTTAAAGAGCCTTGATATACCATAGTAGGCTTTGTTGGTGTAGTGCTCCGGGAGCCCTACCATCATCATCGGCACTACAACCGGAAACCGGCCTTTGCCTTATTTAGCAAGTCCGGAGGATTGTTAAATTTTCCATAATGATTTGTTTTTTCCGGGCAAGGTCATTAGTCTTGTGCGAGACCCTACCGTCCTTCCACAATCCCAATATACCCATTTCCCAGATTACATATATATTCACTACATCACATTTATCTGCATATTGATCAAAACCCTTTATATTATTAATATATTTCATCATTCATTACTTAGTCATTTAATCATTAATTAATAACAATATATATATATATATATAATTATATATATATATATATATATATATATATATATATATATATATATATATATATATATATATCAAGATGCATATTCCCACATATAATATAAACATTTCCTATATAATAAATATAGTCCATAATTACCTAATAATAGTATATAAAACATCCATATTCCCACATAACATACACATTATAAATATATTTCGTCATTACCACAATCCATATTTTAATATAACATAACATGCACATACCAAATTATTTCAAACTATTCCTTTATATAATAATACATATAAACCATAACATGGACATAACAAATTAATTTAAACTATTCCTATATATAAAATACATAACTATAGCATGCACATACCAAATTAATTCAAACTATTTCTCTATATAATAATACATAACTATAACATACACATATCGAATTAATTCAAACTATTCCTTTATATAATAATACATAATAACCATAACATGCACATACCCAATTTATTCAAACTATTCCTATATATAAAATACATAACTATAGCATGCACATACCAAATTAAATCAAACTATTTCTTTATATAATAATACATAACTATAACATGCACATACCAAATTAAGTCAAACTATTCCTTTATATAATAATACATAACTATAGCATGCACATACCAAAGTATTCCAACTATTCCTTTATATAATATTACATAATAACTATAACATGCACATACCAAATTATTTCAAACTATTCCTATATATAATAACACATAACTATGGCATGCACACACCAAATTATTTCAAATTATTCCTTTATATAATAATACATAACTATGACATGCACATACCAAATTAAATAGAAGTATTCCTTTATATAATAATACATAACTATAACATGCACATACCAAATTAATTCAAACTATTCCTTTATGTAATAATACATAAAAACCATAACATGCACATACCAAATTATTTCAAACTATTCCTTTATATAATAATACATAATAACCATAACGTGCACATACCAAATTAATTCAAATAATTTCTTTATATAATAATACGAAATAACCATAACATGCACATACCAAATTAAATCAAACTATTCCTTTATATAATAATACATAACTATAACATGCACATACCAAATTAATTCAAACAAGTCCTTTATATAATAATACATAACTATGACATCCGCATACCAAATTAATTTAAACTATTCCTTTATATAATAATGCATAATAACAATAACATGGACCTGCCAAATTAATTCAAACTATTCCGTTATTTAATAATACATAACTATATAATGATACATAACTATAACATGCAGATAACAAATTAATTCAAATTATACATTTATATAATAATATATAATAACTATAACATGCACATACCAAATTAATTCAAACTATTCCTTTATATAATAATACATAATAACTATAACATGCACATAACAAATTAATTCAAATTATACCTTTATATAATAATATATAATAACTATAACATGCACATACCAAATTAATTCAAACTATTCCTTTATATAATAATACATAATAACTATAACATGCACATACCAAATTAATTCAAACTATTCCTTTATAGAATAATACATAATAACCATAACATGCACATACCAAATTAAGTCAAACTATTCCTTTATATAATAATACATAATAACCATAACAAGGAGATACCAAATTATATCAAACTATTCCGTTATTTAATAATACATAACTATATAATGATACATAACTATAACATGCACATACAAAATTTATTCACACTATTCCTTTATATAATAATACATAATAACCATAACTTGCACATACCAAATTAAGTCAAACTATTCCTTTATATAATAATACATAATAACCATATCATGGACATACCAAATTATTTCAAACTATTCCGTTATTTAATAATACATAACTATATAATGATACATAACTATATAATGATACATAACTATAACATGCACATACAAGATTAATTCAAATTATACCTCTATATATTAATATATAATAATTATAACATGCACATACCAAATTAATTCAAAATGTTCCTTTATATAATAATACATAATAACCATAAAGTGCACATACCAAATTAATTCAAATAATTTCTCTTTATAATAATACATAATAACCATTACATGCACATACCAAATTAATTCAAACTATTCGTTTATACAGTAATACATAATAACAATAACATGCACATAGCAAATTATTTCAAACTGTTCCTTTATATAATAATACATAATAACCATAACGTGCACATACCAAATTAATTCAAATAATTTCTTTATATAATAATACATAACCTTAACATGCACATACCAAATTAATTCAAACAATCCCTTTATATAATAATACATAACTATAACATCCGCATACCAAATTAATTCAAATTGTTTCTTTATATAATAACACATAATAACCATAACATGCACATATCAAATTAATTCCTTTATATGATAATACATAATAACTATAACATGCACATAACAAATTAATTCAAACTATTCCTTTATATAATAATACATAACTAAAATATGCACATACCAAATTATTTCAAACTAATCCTTTATATAATAATACATAACTATAACATGCACATACCAAATTATTTCAAATTATTCCTTTATATAATAATATATAATAACTATAACATGCACATACCAAATTAATTCACACTATTCCTTTATATAATAATACATAATAACAATAACATGCACATACCAAATTACTTCAAACTATTCCTTTATATAACAATACATAATAACCATAACATGCACATACCAAGTTATTTCAAACTATTCCTTTATATAATAATACATAACTATAGCATGCACATACCAAATTATTTCAAACAGTTTCTTTATAGAAAAATACATAACTATAAAATGCACATACCAAATTAATTCAAACTATTCCTTTATATAATAATACATAATAACAATAACATGCACATACCAAATTAATTCCAACTATTCCTTTATATAATAATACATAATAACTGTTGCAGACGCAACAGCAGATCGAACATTAAACGAGTACCAACTTATAGCGCCCCAGAGAATGCAACGATAAAGGTTGCAGCATAAAATTCTGTAGTGGCACTGAATGCTGCTAGGTGCTGAATAAACGATTTGTCTATTCATTTAACTGTTTCAATGTTACTGTTTCGACACAGTTTTGATTTTTGTTGTACTGTTTTTGACAGTATATTTTAACGTTTTGGTTGAATTGAAATTGTTTACGGTGCCTGCAGCACCTGTTTTATGAATGTGAACGTCTTTAATGTGATATAAAGTTAAAATTAGTGCTTTAAAAAACATGTTTCTTTTGTGCCCAATGCGGCAGTCTTTTGCTGTTTCCCAGTTGGCGAAACATTATGGTCCTTCGAGCCGGATGTATAACATTCGAGCAAGAACTCGGCGCAACAATTCAAGCGCCAACAACTGGATTACGTCCATCGGATCACGTCCGACACAAACGACGAACAGGAAATGGGAATACGTTCACAAGTCACAACGAGGGAACTATCTCCAGTAACCAGGTAGGTGGCAATTGATTCTATAATTTAATATAATTTAATTAAGAGATCCATGGATCTTAACTTAAATAAAGGTGTTGTGTGGTGTGTCAATAAAAAACTAATTTCATCGACATTCTACCGCCGGGTAGCAATTGTCGTTTATTGAACTAAAGAGACGTTTCATTCAAACAAGAACATTAAAGAAGTAACAACAGCGGAGTGATACAATGGAGAAGACATATTTGTTCGGGACGGTTCTAATTTCTAAACGAACTCAGTGTCGACATTGATTTGAGACCAATAACGGCAATTCAGTGTTTGCGGTTGATGAATTTCGAAAATGTCCGATCAAGTCCACAACCAGTTCGTTAAATCCTTCATTGACTATGTAAAACAACCGGGTGAGGGCTAGTCGCTGGGCACTGACGTCGTCGAAAGTCTGGATGTTGTTATACAATGTTTGCAAGCAGCGTTTAATCTGAGCGATGATGAGGATCTCGATAGCGAAGAAGCTACGTCTAACAGTGCAGGCACAACCTCACAAGCGGAACCACAAAGGTTATATCTATTCGAAATGTTCCAGTCGATGTCTATCAAACGCAATCTACAATCCCTTGGAACAGACGAACGGATTAAGAATAAAGGCAACCGCCTGATGAAGCAATGCAAATATTAAGAAGCAGTAATCCAAGACAACCGGGCAATTAGTTTCGAAAACCCAATATTCTGCTCTAATCGAGCTGCAGTTAATATCGGTGTAACAGAAAATGATCGTGCTATTAAAGACTGCAACTCTGCATTATTCTGCAATATAAATTACAGCAAAGCATATGGCCGAATCAATACAGGAAAGTACGATGAAGCCATAGACGAAATAACACAGTTAACCAACAATTTAATTAATACTCAATTAATCAAATACAAAGTACAGACAGTACTGTTCGACATCCAAGGTAGTTTCATTTGGCTTAAATTTACAGAATTCACTGCAGGTACATCAAGAAATATTCGATCAGTTCCAGGGTTTGGATTGAGGACATCATTCGGCTCCTCTTTTAATGAAGTTGCAGGTACTTGGAACGACCCACGCTACCACTTAAATACGCCCCGCGCACATTAAAAGTACCTCAAGAAGAGGACGATGGCCCATCGGGCAAAAAAGTCAAGAGGACAATTCAATCAAATCGAAGCGGTCAGTACTAAGACAAAATTCGTCAACGAAGACACTTCCGGTCCTATACCTGCAAGTATCATCTCAAACATCGAACTTGCAGATGAATAATTCCAAGAACTCTGAGAATTGCGATTTCACCGCATCATCCACATCCGTTCCTGGGCACCGCTTCTCGAAACCTGGGCGCATCGTTTACACATCCAGGATTTGTCGCTTCTCGTCACCCAGGCACATCGTTGTTAAGTGTCTGGGGTTCTTCGGTTTCGCCGCCTGGACGAAATGCTCTGGGGGCACCCTCTTAACACCGCCCATTGCACGTAGCTGCCACGGGGGCACCACTCCAACGGAGTCGGTGTCTAAGATAAGCGTTCAGTTGTAAGATTAAGGGACAAAGAAAACGAGGAACAAGGAAAGATGCCGGCACCCCTTGGAAAGCATGTCCACGGAAAACTGTTGCGGATTTGGAGTTCACCACTTGTCGTCACCTGGATATCGTTCGAGCATACTGAATTTGTCGCTTCTCGCCACCTAGGCACATCGCTGTTAAGTGTCTGGGGTTCTTCGCTTTCGTCGCCTGGACGAAATGCTCTGGGGGCACCCTATCAACACCGCCCATTGCACGTAGCTGCCATGGGGGCACCACTCCAACGGAGTCGGTGTCTAAGATAGGCTTTCGGTGCCAAGATAACGGAATACAGAAGGAGAATAACAGGAGAGATGCCGGCACCCTTCAGGAAATCCGACCAGCGGAGGGCGAACGGTGTACACAAGGTCCAGCCACCAGTCAACGAAGAAAAGCGCCTAGCATTGGGACTATTTTATCCTGCGACACAATTAAACGCAGGCTTCCATTGATCAGCAGAGTAATCTTCTAAATAGCAACTTGGATGCGCAACCTCTCTGGCTCAATCAAGTTCCAGTTCTAATTCAACAAAATAGGCCGCAAGGACTCAACCACAACATTCCAAAAAGAAAGCCACCATGTCCAGCACCATCATTCAACCAGTTTATCAAATACGACCAAAGGTAACGCTGCCGACAGAGGGTTCAGTTCCCACCAAGAAACTCGCCCAACGCCGAGCATTGGTTTAGCGGCGTAGATGGCACAT